>CAUDLX010000171.1:0-96648 GCA_958450335.1 Hibiscus tridactylites
TACTTTTTACCCAGTTAAAATTCCAACGGGTCCATTGAAAGGCCCATTTAGACCTGCTCGTCCGAAACCTCTACAAAAAGGACCGCAAAAATGTTTTTTTCAAATATTAGGAGTTCAAATAATTGATTAGGAGCTTTTCAACACAATTATATTGCAATACCTCAATTTCTGTACTTTTTACTCAATTAAAATTCCAACGGGTCCATTGAAAGGCCCATTTAGACCAGCTCCTCCGAAACCTCTACAAAAAGGACTGCAAAACAAGTTTTAATCAAATTTTACGAGTTCATGTAATTGATTTGGAGCTTTTCAACACAATTATATGGCAAAACCTCAATTTCTATACTTTTTACTCAGTTAAAATTCCAATGGGTCCATTGAAAGGCTTTTTTCGACCTGCTCGTCCGAAACCTCTACAAAAAGGACCGCAAAACAAGTTTTAATCAGACTTTAGGAGTTCATGTAATTGATTAGGAGCTTTTCAACACAATTATATTGCAAAACCTCAATTTCTGTACTTTTTACTCAGTTAAAATTCCAACGGGTCCATTGAAAGGCCAATTTAGACCTGCTCGTCTGAAACCTCTACAAAAAGGACCGCAAAAAGGTTTTATTCAAATATTAGGAGTTCAAATAATTGAATAGGAGCTTTTCAACACAATTATATTGCAAAACCTCAATTTCTGTACTTTTTACTCAGTTAAAATTCCAACGGGTCCATTGAAAGGCCCATTCAGACCTGCTCGTCCGAAGCCTCTACATAAAGGACCGCAAAAATGTTTTATTCAAATATTAGGAGTTCAAATAATTGATTAGGAGCTTTTCAACACAATTATATTGCAAAACCTCAATTTCTGTACTTTTTACTCAGTTAAAATTCCAATGGGTCCATTGAAAGGCTTTTTTCGACCTGCTCGTCCGAAACCTCTACAAAAAGGACCGCAAAACAAGTTTTAATAAAATTTTAGGAGTTCATGTAATTGATTATGAGCTTTTCAACGCAATTATCTTGCAAAACCTCAATTTCAGTACTTTTTACTCAGTTAAAATTCCAACGGGTCCATTGAAAGGCCCATTTAGACCTGCTCGTCCGAAACCTCTACAAAAAGGACTGCAAAATAAGTTTTAATCAAATATTGGGAGTTCAAATAATTGATTAGGAGCTTTTAAACACAATTATATTGCAAAACCGCAATTTCTGTACTTTTACTCAGTTAAAATTCCAACGGGTCCATTGAAAGGCCCATTTCGACCCGCTCGTCCGAAACCTCTACAAAAAGGACTGCAAAACAAGTTTTAATAAAATTTTAGGAGTTCATGTCATTGATTAGGAGCTTTTCAACACAATTATATTGCAAAACCTCAATTTCTGTAGTTTTTACTCAGTTAAAATTCCAACGGGTCCATTGAAAGGCCCATTTAGACCTGCTCGTACGAAACCTCTACAAAAAGGACCGCAAAAATGTTTTAATCAATATTAGGAGTTCAAATAACTGATTAGGAGCTTTTCAACACAACTATATTGCAAAACCTCAATTTCTATACTTTTTACTCAGTTAAAATTTCAACGGGTCCATTGAAAGGCCCATTTCGACGCGCTCGTCCGAAACATTTACCAAAAGGACTGCAAAACAAGTTTTAATCAAATTTTAGGAGTTCATGTAATTGATTAGGAGCTTTTCAACGCAATTATCTTGCAAAAACTCAATTTCTGTACTTTTTACTTAGTTAAAATTCCAACGGGTCCATTGAAAGGCCCATTTAGACCTGCTCGTCCGAAACCTCTACAAAAAGGACTGCAAAATAAGTTTTAATCAAATATTAGGAGTTCAAATAATTTATTAGGATCTTTTCAACACAATTATATTGCAAAACCGCAATTTCTGTACTTTTTGCTCAGTTAAAATTCCAACGGGTCCATTAAAAGGCCCATTTCGACGCGCTCGTCCGAAACCTCTACAAAAAGGACTGGAAAACAAGTTTTAATCAAATTTTAGGAGTATATTTATTTTATTAGGAGCTTTTCAACACAATTATATTGCGAAACCTCAATTTCTGTACTTTTTACTCAGTTAAAAGTCCAACGGGTCCATTGAAAGGCCCATTCAGACCTGCTCGTCCGAAACCTCTACATAAAGGACCGCAAAAATGTTTTATTCAAATATTAGGAGTTCAAATAATTGATTAGGAGCTTTTCAACACAATTATATTGCAAAACCTCAATTTCTGTACTTTTTACTCAGTTAAAATTACAACTGGTCCATTGAAAGGCCTATTTAGACCTGCTCGTCCGAAACATTTACCAAAAGGACTGCAAAACAAGTTTTAATCAAATTTTAGGAGTTCATGTAATTGATTAGGAGCTTTTCAACGCAATTATCTTGCAAAAACTCAATTTCTGTACTTTTCACTCAGTTAAAATTCCAACGGGTCCATTGAAAGGCCCATTTAGACCTGCTCGTCCGAAACCTCTACAAAAAGGACTGCAAAATAAGTTTTAATCAAATATTAGGAGTTCAAATAATTTATTAGGATCTTTTCAACACAATTATATTGCAAAACCGCAATTTCTGTACTTTTTACTCAGTTAAAATTCCAACGGGTCCATTAAAAGGCCCATTTCGACGCGCTCGTCCGAAACCTCTACAAAAAGGACTGGAAAACAAGTTTTAATCAAATCTTAGGAGTATATTTATTTTATTAGGAGCTTTTCAACACAATTATATTGCGAAACCTCAATTTCTGTACTTTTTACTCAGTTAAAAGTCCAACGGGTCCATTGAAAGGCCCATTCAGACCTGCTCGTCCGAAGCCTCTACATAAAGGACCGCAAAAATGTTTTATTCAAATATTAGGAGTTCAAATAATTGATTAGGAGCTTTTCAACACAATTATATTGCAAAACCTCAATTTCTGTACTTTTTACTCAGTTAAAATTACAACTGGTCCATTGAAAGGCCTATTTAGACCTGCTCGTCCGAAACCTCTACAAAAAGGAACGCAAAAATGTTTTATTCAAATATTAGGAGTTCATGTAATTGATTAGAAGCTTTTCAACACAATTATATTGCAAAACCGCAATTTCTGTACTATTTACTCAGTTAAAATTCCAACGGGTCCATTGAAAGGCCAATTTCGACGCGCTCGTTCGAAACCTCTACAAAAAGGACTGGAAAACAAGTTTTAATCAAATTTTATGAGTTCATGTATTTTATTAGGAGCTTTTCAACACAATTATATTGCGAAACCTCAATTTCTGTACTTTTTACTCAGTTAAAATTCCAACTGGTCCATTGAAAGGCCCATTTAGACCTGCTCGTCCGAAACCTCTACAAAAATGAACGCAAAAATGTTTTATTCAAATATTAGGAGTTCATGTAATTGATTAGAAACTTTTCAACACAATTATATTGCAAAACCTCAATTTCTGTACTTTTTACTCAGTTAAAATTCCAACGGGTCCATTGAAAGGCCCTATTCGACCTGCTCGTCCGAAACCTCTACAAAAAGGTCCGCAAAACAAGTTTTAATCAAATTTTAGGAATTCATGTAATTGATTAGGAGCTTTTCAACACAATTATATTGCGAAACTGCAATTTCTGTACTTTTTACTCGGTTAAAATTCCAACGGGTCCATGGAAAGGCCCATTTCGACCTGCTCGTCCAAAACATCTACAAAAAGGACTGCAAAACAAGTTTTAATAAAATTTTAGGAGTTCATGTAATTGATTATGAGCTTTTCAACGCAATTATCTTGCAAAACCTCAATTTCAGTACTTTTTACTCAGTTAAAATTCCAACGGGTCCATTGAAAGGCCCATTTAGACCTGCTCGTCCGAAACCTCTACAAAAAGGACTGCAAAATAAGTTTTAATCAAATATTGGGAGTTCAAATAATTGATTAGGAGCTTTTAAACACAATTATATTGCAAAACCGCAATTTCTGTACTTTTACTCAGTTAAAATTCCAACGGGTCCATTGAAAGGCCCATTTCGACGCGCTCGTCCGAAACCTCTACAAAAAGGACTAGAAAACAAATTTTAATCAAATTTTAGGAGTTCATGTATTTTATTAGGAGCTTTTCAACACAATTATATTGCGAAACCTCAATTTCTGTACTTTTTACTCAGTTAAAATTCCAACGGGTCCATTGAAAGGCCCATTTAGACCTGCTCATCCGAAACCTCTACAAAAAGGACCGCAAAAATGTTTTATTCAAACATTAGGAGTTCAAATAATTGATTAGGAATTTTTCAACACAATTATATTGCAAAACCTCAATTTCTGTACTTTTTACTCAGTTAAAATTCCAACGGCTCCATTGAAAGGCCCATTTAGACCTGTTCGTCCGAAACCTTTACAAAAAGGACCGCAAAAATGTTTTATTCAAATATTAGGAGTTCAAATAATTGATTAGGAACTTTTCAACACAATTATTTTGCAAAACCTCAATTTCTGTACTTTTTACTCAGTTAAAATTCCAACGGGTCCATTGAAAGGCCCATTTAGACTCGCTCGTCCGAAACATCGACAAAAAGGACTGCAAAACAAGTTTTAATCAAATTTTAGGAGTTCATGCAATTGATTAGGAGCTTTTCAACGTAATTATCTTGCAAAATCTCAATTTCTGTACTTTTTACTCAGTTAAAATTCCAACGGGTCCATTGAAAGGCCCATTTAGACCTGCTCGTCCGAAACCTCTACAAAAAGGATCGCAAAACAAGTTTTAGTCAAATATTAGGAGTTCATGTAATTGATTAGGAGCTTTTCAACTCAATTATATTGCAAAACCTCATTTTATGTACTTTTTACTCAGTTAAAATTCCAACGGGTCCATTGAAAGGCCCATTTCGACCCGCTCGTCCGAAACCTCTACAAAAAGGACTGCAAAACAAGTTTTAATCAAATATTAGGAGTTCAAATAATTGATTAGGAGCTTTTCAACACAATTATATTGCAAAACCTCAATTTCTGTAGTTTTTACTCATTTAAAATTCCAACGGGTCCAATGAAAGGCCCTCTTCGACCTGCTCGTCCGAAACCTCTACAAAAAGGACCGCAAAACAAGTTTTAGTTAAATATTAGGAGTTCAAATAATTGATTAGGAGCTTTTCAACACAATTATATTGCAAAACCGCAATTTCTGTACTTTTTACTCGGCTAAAATTTCAACGGGTCCTTGGAAAGGCCCATTTCGACACGCTCGTCCGAAACCTCTACAAAAAGGACTGCAAAACAAGTTTAATCAAATTTTAGGAGTTCATGTAATTGATTAGGAGCTTTTCAACGCAATTATCTTGCAAAACCTCAATTTCTGTACTTTTTACTCAGTTAAAATTCCAATGGGTCCATTGAAAGGCCCATTTAGACCTGCTCGTCCGAAACCTCTACAAAAAGGACTGCAAAATAAGTTTTAATCAAATATTAGGAGTTCAAATAATTTATTAGTAGCTTTTCAACACAATTATATTGCAAAACCTCAATTTTTGTACTTTTTACTCAGTTAAAATTCCAACGGGTCCATTGAAAGGCCCTTTTCGACCTGCTCGTCCGAAACCTCTACAAAAAGCACCGCAAAACAAGTTTTAGTCAAATATTAGGAGTTCATGTAATTGATTAGGAGCTTTTCAACACAATTATATTGCAAAACCTCAATTTTTTTAGTTTTTACTCAGTTAAAATTCCAACGGGTCCATTGAAAGGACCATTTAGACCTGCTCGTCCAAAACCTCTACAAAAAGGACCGCAAAAATGTTTTATTCAAATATTAGGAGTTCAAATTATTGATTAAGAGCTTTTGAACACAATTATATAGCAAAACCGCAATTTCTGTAGTTTTTACTCAGTTAAAATTCCAACAGGTCCATTGAAAGGCCCATTTCGACCTGCTCGTCCGAAACCTCTACAAAAAGGACCGCAAAACAAGTTTTAATCAAATTTTAAGAACTCATGTAATTGATTAGGAGATTTTCAACGCAATTATATTACAAAACCTCAATTTCTGTACTTTTTACTCAGTTAAAATTCCAACGGGTCCATTGCAAGGCCATTTAGACCTGCTCGTCCGAAACCTCTACAAAAAGGACTGCAAAATAAGTTTTAATCAAATATTAGGAGTTCAAATAATTTATTAGTAGCTTTTCAACACAATTATATTGCAAAACCTCAATTTCTGTACTTTTTACTCAGTTAAAATTCCAACAGGTCCATTGAAAGGCCCTTTTCGACCTGCTCGTCCGAAACCTCTACAAAAAGGACCGCAAAACAAGTTTTAGTCAAATATTAGGAGTTCATGTAATTGATTAGGAGCTTTTCAACACAATTATATTGCAAAACCTCATTTTCTGTAGTTTTTACTCAGTTAAAATTCCAACGGGTCCATTGAAAGGCCCATTTAGACCTCCTCTTCCGAAAACTCTACAAAAAGGACCGCAAAAATAATTTATTCAAATATTAGGAGTTCAAATAATTGATTAGGAGCTTTTTAACACAATTATATTGCAAAACCTCAATTTCTGTACTTTTTACTCAGTTAAAATTCCAACGGGTCCATTGAAAGGCCCATTTAGACCTGCTCGTCCAAAACCTCTACAAAAAGGACCGCAAAAATGTTTTATTCAAATATTAGGAGTTCAAATTATTTATTAGGAGCTTTTGAACACAATTATATAGAAAAACCTCAATTTCTGTAGTTTTTACTCAGTTAAAATTCCAACAGGTCCATTGAAAGGCCCATTTCGACCCGCTCGTCCGAAACCTCTACAAAAAGGACCGCAAAACAAGTTTTAATCAAATTTTAGGAACTCATGTAATTGATTAGGAGATTTTCAACACAATTATATTACAAAACCTCAATTCCTGTACTTTTTACTCAGTTAAAATTCCAACGGGTCCATTGAAAGGCCATTTAGACCTGCTCGTCCGAAACCTCTACAAAAAGGACCACAAAAATGTTTTATTCAAATATTAGGAGTTCAAATAATTGATTAGGATCTTTTCAACACAATTATATTGCAAAACCTCAATTTCTGTACTTTTTACTCAGTTAAAATTCCAACGGCTCCATTGAAAGGCCCATTTAGACCTGCTCGTCCCAAACCTCTACAAAAAGGACCGCAAAAATGTTTTATTCAAATATTAGGAGTTCAAATAATTGATTAGGAGCTTTTCAAATCAATTATATTGCAAAACCTCAATTTATGTACTTTTTACTCAGTTAAAATTCCAACGGGTACATTGAAAGGCCCTTTTCGACCTGCTCGTCCGAAACCTCTACAAAAAGGACCGCAAAACAAGTTTTAGTTAAATATTAGGAGTTCAAATAATTGATTAGGAGCTTTTCAACACAATTATATTGCAAAACCTCAATTTCTGTACTTTTTACTCAGTTAAAATTCAAACGAGTCTATTGAAAGGCCCATTTAGACCTGCTCGTCCCAAACCTCCACAAAAAAGACTGCAAAAATGTTTTATTCAAATATTAGGAGTTCAAATAATTGATTAGGTGCTTTTGAAATCAATTATATTGGAAAACCTCAATTTCTGTACTTTTTACTCAGTTAAAATTCCAACGGGTCCAGTAAAAGGCCGATTTAGACTTGCTCGTCCGAAACCTCTACAAAATGGACAGTAAAAATGTTTTATTCAAATGTTAGGAGTTCAAATAATTGATTAGGAGCTTTTCAAATCAATTATATTGCAAAACCTCAATTTCTGTACTTTTTACTCAGTTAAAATTCCAACGGGTCTATTGAAAGGCCCATTTAGACCTGCTCGTTCGAAACCTTTACAAAAAGGACCGCAAAACAAGTTTTAATCAGACTTTAGGAGTTCATGTAATTGATTAGGAGCTTTTCAACACAATTATATTGCAAAACCTCAATTTCTGTACTTTTTAATCAGTTAAAATTCCAACGGGTCCATTGAAAGGACAATTTAGACCTGCTCGTCTGAAACCTCTACAAAAAGGACCGCAAAAAGGTTTTATTCAAATATTAGGAGTTCAAATAATTGATTAGGAGCTTTTCAACACAATTATATTGCAAAACCTCAATTTCTGTACTTTTTACTCAGTTAAAATTCCAACGGGTGTACTGAAACGCCCATTTAGACCTGCTCGTTCGAAACCTCTACAAAAAGGACATCAAAAATGTTTTATTCAAATATTAGGAGTTCAAATAATTGATTAGGAGCTTTTCAACACAATTATATTGCAAAACCTCAATTTCTATACTTTTTACTCAGTTAAAATTCTAACGGGTCGATTGAAAGGCCCATTTAGACCTGCTCGTCCGAAAACTCTACAAAAATGAACGCAAAAATGTTTTATTCAAATATTAGGAGTTCATGTAATTGATTAGAAACTTTTCAACACAATTATATTGCAAAACCTCAATTTCTGTACTTTTTACTCAGTTAAAATTCCAACGGGTCCATTGAAAGGCCCTATTCGACCTGCTCGTCCGAAACCTCTACAAAAAGTTCCGCAAAACAAGTTTTAATCAAATTTTAGGAATTCATGTAATTGATTAGGAGCTTTTCAACACAATTATATTGCGAAACCGCAATTTCTGTACTTTTTACTCGGTTAAAATTCCAACGGGTCCATGGAAAGGCCCATTTCGACCCGCTCGTCCAAAACATCTACAAAAAGGACTGCAAAACAAGTTTTAATAAAATTTTAGGAGTTCATGTAATTGATTATGAGCTTTTCAACGCAATTATCTTGCAAAACCTCAATTTCAGTACTTTTTACTCAGTTAAAATTCCAACGGGTCCATTGAAAGGCCCATTTAGACCTGCTCGTCCGAAACCTCTACAAAAAGGACTGCAAAATAAGTTTTAATCAAATATTGGGAGTTCAAATATATGATTAGGAGCTTTTCAACACAATCATATTGCAAAACCGCAATTTCTGTACTTTTACTCAGTTAAAATTCCAACGGGTCCATTGAAAGGCCCATTTCGACGCGCTCGTCCGAAACCTCTACAAAAAGGACTAGAAAACAAATTTTAATCAAATTTTAGGAGTTCATGTATTTTATTAGGAGCTTTTCAACACAATTATATTGCGAAACCTCAATTTCTGTACTTTTTACTCAGTTAAAATTCCAACGGGTCCATTGAAAGGCCCATTTAGACCTGCTCATCCGAAACCTCTACAAAAAGGACCGCAAAAATGTTTTATTCAAACATTAGGAGTTCAAATAATTGATTAGGAATCTTTCAACACAATTATATTGCAAAACCTCAATTTCTGTACTTTTTACTCAGTTAAAATTCCAACGGCTCCATTGAAAGGCCCATTTAGACCTTTTTGTCCGAAACCTTTACAAAAAGGACCACAAAAATGTTTTATTCAAATATTAGGAGTTCAAATAATTGATTAGGAACTTTTCAACACAATTATTTTGCAAAACCTCAATTACTGTACTTTTTACTCAGTTAAGATTCCAACGGGTCCATTGAAAGGCCCATTTAGACTCGCTCGTCCGAAACATCGACAAAAAGGACTGCAAAACAAGTTTTAATCAAATTTTAGGAGTTCATGCAATTGATTAGGAGCTTTTCAACGCAATTATCTTGCAAAATCTCAATTTCTGTACTTTTTACTCAGTTAAAATTCCAACGGGTCCATTGAAAGGCCCATTTAGACCTGCTCGTCCGAAACCTCTACAAAAAGGATCGCAAAACAAGTTTTAGTCAAATATTAGGAGTTCATGTAATTGATTAGGAGCTTTTCAACTCAATTATATTGCAAAACCTCATTTTATGTACTTTTTACTCAGTTAAAATTCCAACGGGTCCATTGAAAGGCCCATTTCGACCCGCTCGTCCGAAACCTCTACAAAAAGGACTGCAAAACAAGTTTTAATCAAATATTAGGAGTTCAAATAATTGATTAGGAGCTTTTCAACACAATTATATTGCAAAACCTCAATTTCTGTAGTTTTTACTCATTTAAAATTCCAACGGGTCCAATGAAAGGCCCTCTTCGACCTGCTCGTCCGAAACCTCTACAAAAAGGACCGCAAAACAAGTTTTAGTTAAATATTAGGAGTTCAAATAATTGATTAGGAGCTTTTCAACACAATTATATTGCAAAACCGCAATTTTTGTACTTTTTACTCGGCTAAAATTTCAACGGGTCCTTGGAAAGGCCCATTTCGACACGCTCGTCCGAAACCTTTACAAAAAGGACTGCAAAACAAGTTTAATCAAATTTTAGGAGTTCATGTAATTGATTAGGAGCTTTTCAACGCAATTATCTTGCAAAACCTCAATTTCTGTACTTTTTACTCAGTTAAAATTCCAATGGGTCCATTGAAAGGCCCAATTAGACCTGCTCGTCCGAAACCTCTACAAAAAGGACTGCAAAATACGTTTTAATCAAATATTAGGAGTTCAAATAATTTATTAGTAGCTTTTCAACACAATTATATTGCAAAACCTCAATTTTTGTACTTTTTACTCAGTTAAAATTCCAACGGGTCCATTGAAAGGCCCTTTTCGACCTGCTCGTCCGAAACCTCTACAAAAAGCACCGCAAAACAAGTTTTAGTCAAATATTAGGAGTTCATGTAATTGATTAGGAGCTTTTCAACACAATTATATTGCAAAACCTCAATTTTTTTAGTTTTTACTCAGTTAAAATTCCAACGGGTCCATTGAAAGGACCATTTAGACCTGCTCGTCCAAAACCTCTACAAAAAGGGCCGCAAAAATGTTTTATTCAAATATTAGGAGTTCAAATTATTGATTAAGAGCTTTTGAACACAATTATATAGCAAAACCGCAATTTCTGTAGTTTTTACTCAGTTAAAATTCCAACAGGTCCATTGAAAGGCCCATTTTGACCTGCTCGTCCGAAACCTTTACAAAAAGGACCGCAAAACAAGTTTTAATCAAATTTTAAGAACTCATGTAATTGATTAGGAGATTTTCAACGCAATTATATTACAAAACCTCAATTTCTGTACTTTTTACTCAGTTAAAATTCCAACGGGTCCATTGCAAGGCCATTTAGACCTGCTCGTCCGAAACCTCTACAAAAAGGACT
The DNA here is from genome assembly GCA_958450335.1 of Hibiscus tridactylites. Classification (NCBI taxonomy): domain Eukaryota; kingdom Viridiplantae; phylum Streptophyta; class Magnoliopsida; order Malvales; family Malvaceae; genus Hibiscus; species Hibiscus tridactylites. Next base: position 11,061 of record CAUDLX010000171.1, read on the forward strand.
GCAAAATAAGTTTTAATCAAATATTAGGAGTTCAAATAATTTATTAGTAGCTTTTCAACACAATTATATTGCAAAACCTCAATTTCTGTACTTTTTACTCAGTTAAAATTCCAACAGGTCCATTGAAAGGCCCTTTTCGACCTGCTCGTCCGAAACCTCTACAAAAAGGACCGCAAAACAAGTTTTAGTCAAATATTAGGAGTTCATGTAATTGATTAGGAGCTTTTCAACACAATTATATTGCAAAACCTCATTTTCTGTAGTTTTTACTCAGTTAAAATTCCAACGGGTCCATTGAAAGGCCCATTTAGACCTCCTCTTCCGAAAACTCTACAAAAAGGACCGCAAAAATAATTTATTCAAATATTAGGAGTTCAAATAATTGATTAGGAGCTTTTTAACACAATTATATTGCAAAACCTCAATTTTTGTACTTTTTACTCAGTTAAAATTCCAACGGGTCCATTGAAAGGCCCATTTAGACCTGCTCGTCCAAAACCTCTACAAAAAGGACCGCAAAAATGTTTTATTCAAATATTAGGAGTTCAAATTATTTATTAGGAGCTTTTGAACACAATTATATAGAAAACCTCAATTTCTGTAGTTTTTACTCAGTTAAAATTCCAACAGGTCCATTGAAAGGACCATTTCGACCCGCTCGTCCGAAACCTCTACAAAAAGGACCGCAAAACAAGTTTTAATCAAATTTTAAGAACTCATGTAATTGATTAGGAGATTTTCAACGCAATTATATTACAAAACCCCAATTTCTGTACTTTTTACTCAGTTAAAATTCCAACGGGTCCATTGCAAGGCCATTTAGACCTGCTCGTCCGAAACCTCTACAAAAAGGACTGCAAAATAAGTTTTAATCAAATATTAGGAGTTCAAATAATTTATTAGTAGCTTTTCAACACAATTATATTGCAAAACCTCAATTTCTGTACTTTTTACTCAGTTAAAATTCCAACAGGTCCATTGAAAGGCCCTTTTCGACCTGTTCGTCCGAAACCTCTACAAAAAGGACCGCAAAACAAGTTTTAGTCAAATATTAGGAGTTCATGTAATTGATTAGGAGCTTTTCAACACAATTATATTGCAAAACCTCATTTTCTGTAGTTTTTACTCAGTTAAAATTCCAACGGGTCCATTGAAAGGCCCATTTAGACCTCCTCTTCCGAAAACTCTGCAAAAAGGACCGCAAAAATAATTTATTCAAATATTAGGAGTTCAAATAATTGATTAGGAGCTTTTTAACACAATTATATTGCAAAACCTCAATTTTTGTACTTTTTACTCAGTTAAAATTCCAACGGGTCCATTGAAAGGCCCAATTAGACCTGCTCGTCCAAAACCTCTACAAAAAGGACCGCAAAAATGTTTTATTCAAATATTAGGAGTTCAAATTATTTATTAGGAGCTTTTGAACACAATTATATAGAAAAACCTCAATTTCTGTAGTTTTTACTCAGTTAAAATTCCAACAGGTCCATTGAAAGGCCCATTTCGACCCGCTCGTCCGAAACCTCTACAAAAAGGACCGCAAAACAAGTTTTAATTAAATTTTAGGAACTCATGTAATTGATTAGGAGATTTTCAACACAATTATATTACAAAACCTCAATTCCTGTACTTTTTACTCAGTTAAAATTCCAACAGGTCCATTGAAAGGCCCATTTCGACCCGCTCGTCCGAAACCTCTACAAAAAGGACCGCAAAACAAGTTTTAATCAAATCTTAGGAACTCATGTAATTGATTAGGAGATTTTCAACACAATTATATTACAAAACCTCAATTCCTGTAGTTTTTACTCAGTTAAAATTCCAACAGGTCCATTGAAAGGCCCATTTCGACCCGCTCGTCCGAAACCTCTACAAAAAGGACCGCAAAACAAGTTTTATTCAAATATTAGGAGTTCAAATAATTGATTAGGAGCTTTTCAACACAATTATATTGCAAAACCTCAATTTCTGTACTTTTTACTCAGTTAAAATTCCAACGGGTCCATTGAAAGGCCCATTTAGACCTGCTCGTCCCAAACCTCTACAATAAGGACCGCGAAAATGTTTTATTCAAATATTAGGAGTTCAAATAATTGATTAGGAGCTTTTCAAATCAATTATATTGCAAAACCTCAATTTATGTACTTTTTACTCAGTTAAAATTCCAACGGGTACATTGAAAGGCCCTTTTCGACCTGCTCGTCCGAAACCTCTACAAAAAGGACCGCAAAACAAGTTTTAGTTAAATATTAGGAGTTCAAATAATTGATTAGGAGCTTTTCAACACAATTATATTGCAAAACCTCAATTTCTGTACTTTTTACTCAGTTAAAATTCAAACGAGTCTATTGAAAGGCCCATTTAGACCTGCTCGTCCCAAACCTCCACAAAAAAGACAGCAAAAATGTTTTATTCAAATATTAGGAGTTCAAATAATTGATTAGTGCTTTTGAAATCAATTATATTGGAAAACCTCAATTTCTGTACTTTTTACTCAGTTAAAATTACAACGGGTCCATTAAAAGGCCGATTTAGACTAGCTCGTCCGAAACCTCTACAAAATGGACAGTAAAAATGTTTTATTCAAATGTTAGGAGTTCAAATAATTGATTAGGAGCTTTTCAAATCAATTATATTGCAAAACCTCAATTTCTGTACTTTTTACTCAGTTAAAATTCCAACGGGTCTATTGAAAGGCCCATTTAGACCTGCTCGTTCGAAACCTTTACAAAAAGGACCGCAAAACAAGTTTTAATCAGACTTTAGGAGCTCATGTAATTGATTAGGAGCTTTTCAACACAATTATATTGCAAAACCTCAATTTCTGTACTTTTTACTCAGTTAAAATTCCAACGGGTCCATTGAAAGGACAATTTAGACCTGCTCGTCTGAAACCTCTACAAAAAGGACCGCAAAAAGGTTTTATTCAAATATTAGGAGTTCAAATAATTGATTAGGAGCTTTTCAACACAATTATATTGCAAAACCTCAATTTCTGTACTTTTTACTCAGTTAAAATTCCAACGGGTCTATTGAAAGGCCCATTTAGACCTGCTCGTTCGAAACCTCTACAAAAAGGACATCAAAAATGTTTTATTCAAATATTAGGAGTTCAAATAATTGATTAGGAGCTTTTCAACACAATTATATTGCAAAACCTCAATTTCTATACTTTTTACTCAGTTAAAATTCCAACGGGTCCATTTAAAGGCCCATTTCGACCCGCTCTTCCGAAACCTCTACAAAAAGGACTGCAAAACAAGTTTTAATCAAATATTAGGAGTTCAAATAATTGATTAGGAGCTTTTGAACACAATTATATTGTAAAACCTCAATTTCTGTACTTTTTACTCAGTTAAAATTCCAACGGGTCCTTTGAAAGGCCCATTTTGACGCGCTCGTCCGAAACCTCTACAAAAAGGACTGCAAAACAAGTTTTAATCAAATTTTAGGAGTTCATGTAATTAATTAGGAGGTTTTCAACACAATTATATCGCAAAACCTCATTTTCTGTAGTTTTTACTCAGTTAAAATTCCAACGGGTCTATTGAAAGGCCCATTTAGACCTGCTCGTTCGAAACCTCTACAAAAAGGACATCAAAAATGTTTTATTCAAATATTAGGAGTTCAAATAATTGATTAGGAGCTTTTGAGCACAATTATATTGCAAAACCTCAATTTTCGTACTTTTTACTCAGTTAAAATTCCAACAGGTCCATTGAAAGGCCCATTTAGACCTGCTCGTCCGAAACCTCTACAAAAAGGACCGCAAAAATGTTTTATTCAAATATTAGGAGTTCAAATAATTGATTAGGAGCTTTTAAACTCAATTATATTGCAAAACCTCAATTTCTGTACTTTTTACTCAGTTAAAATTCCAACGGGTCCATTGAAAGGCCCATTTCAACCCGCTCGTCCGAAACCTCTACAAAAAGGACTGAAAAACAAGTTTTAATCAAATTTTAGGAAGTCATGTAATTGATTAGGAGCTTTTCAACACAATTATATTGCAAAACCGCAATTTTTGTACTTTTTACTCAGTTAAAATTCCAACGGGTCCATTGAAAGGCCCATTTAGACCTGCTCGTCCGAAACCTCTACAAAGAGGACCGCAAAACATATTTTAATCAAATATTAGGAGTTCAAATAATTGATTAGGAGCTTTTCAACACAATTATATTGCAAAACCAAAATTTCTGTACTTTTTACTTAGTTAAAATTCCAACGGGTCCATTGAAAGGCCCATTTAGACCCGCTCGTCCGAAACCTCTACAAAAAGGACTTCAAAACAAGTTTTAATCAAATCTTAGGAGTTCATGTAAATGATTAGGAGCTTTTCAACACAATTATATTGCGAAACCTCAATTTCTGTACTTTTTACTAAGTTAAAATTCCAACGGGTCCATTGAAAGGCCCAATTAGACCTTCTCGTCTGAAACCTCTACAAAAGGGACCGCAAAAATGTTTTATTCAAATATTAGGAGTTCAAATAATTGATTAGGAGCTTTTCAACACAATTATATTGCAAAACCTCAATTTCTATACTTTTTACTCAGTTAAAATTCCAACGGGTCCATTGAAAGGCCCATTTCGACCCGCTCGTCCGAAACCTCTACAAAAAGGACTGCAAAACAAGTTTTAATCAAATATTAGGAGTTCAAATAATTGATTAGGAGCTTTTGAACACAATTATATTGCAAAACCGCAATTTCTGTACTTTTTACTCAGTTAAAATTCCAACGGGTCCGTTGAAGGGCCCATTCAGACCTGCTCGTCCGAAACCTCTACATAAAGGACCGCAAAAATGTTTTATTCAAATATTAGGAGTTCAAATAATTGATTAGGAGCTTTTCAACACAATTAAATTGCAAAATCTCAATTTCTGTACTTTTTACTCAGTTAAAATTCCAACTGGTCCATTGAAAGGCCCATTTAGACCTGCTCGTCCGAAACCTCTACAAAAAGGATCGCAAAACAAGTTTTAATCAAATATTAGGAGTTCAAATAATTGATTAGGGGCTTTTCAACACAATTATATCGCAAAACCTCAATTTATGTACTTTTTACTCAGTTAAAATTCCAACGGGTCCATTTAAAGGCCCATTTCGACCCGCTCGTCCGAAACCTCTACAATAAGGACAGCAAAACAAGTTTTAATCAAATTTTAAGAACTCATGTAATTGATTAGGAGATTTTCAACGCAATTATATTACAAAACCTCAATTTCTGTACTTTTTACTCAGTTAAAATTCCAACGGGTCCATTGAAAGGCCATTTAGAACTGCTCGTCCGAAACCTCTACAAAAAGGACTGTAAAATAAGTTTTAATCAAATATTAGGAGTTCAATTAATTTATTAGTAGCTTTTTAACACAATTATATTGCAAAACCTCAATTTCTATATTTTTTACTCAGTTAAAATTCCAACGGGTCCATTGAAAGGCCCTTTTCGACCTGCTCGTCCGAAACCTCTACAAAAAGGACCGCAAAACAAGTTTTAGTCAAATATTAGGAGTTCATGTAATTGATTAGGAGCTTTTCAACACAATTATATTGCAAAACCTCAATTTCTGTAGTTTTTACTCAGTTAAAATTCCAACGGGTCCATTGAAAGGCCCATTTAGACCTCCTCGTCCGAAAACTCTACAAAAAGGACCGCAAAAATGTTTTATTCAAATTTAGGAGTTCAAATAATTGATTAGGAGCTTTTTAACACAATTATATTGCAAAACCTCAATTTCTGTACTTTTTACTCAGTTAAAATTCCAACGGGTCCATTGAAAGGCCCATTTCGACCCGCTCGTCCGAAACCTCTACAAAAAGGACTGAAAAACAAGTTTTAATCAAATTTTAGGAAGTCATGTAATTGATTAGGAGCTTTTCAACACAATTATATTGCAAAACCGCAATTTTTGTACTTTTTACTCAGTTAAAATTCCAACGGGTCCATTGAAAGGCCCATTTAGACCTGCTCGTCCGAAACCTCTACAAAGAGGACCGCAAAACAAATTTTAATCAAATATTAGGAGTTAAAATAATTGATTAGGACTGCAAAACAAGTTTTAAATTAAATTTTAGGAGTTCATGTAATTGATTAGGAGCTTTTCAACACAATTATATTGCAAAAAATCAATTTCTTTACTTTTTACTCAGTTAAAATTCCAACGGGTCCATTGAAAGGCCCAATTAGACCTGCTCGTCTGAAACCTCTACAAAAAGGACCGCAAAAATGTTTTATTCAAATATTAGGAGTTCAAATAATTGATTAGGAGCTTTTCAACACAATTATATTGCAAAACCTCAATTTCTATACTTTTTACTCAGTTAAAATTCCAACGGGTCCATTGAAAGGCCCATTTCGACCCGCTCGTCCGAAACCTCTACAAAAAGGACTGCAAAACAAGTTTTAATCAAATATTAGGAGTTCAAATAATTGATTAGGAGCTTTTGAACACAATTATATTGCAAAACCGCAATTTCTGTACTTTTTACTCAGTTAAAATTCCAACGGGTCCGTTGAAGGGCCCATTCAGACCTGCTCGTCCGAAACCTCTACATAAAGGACCGCAAAAATGTTTTATTCAAATATTAGGAGTTCAAATAATTGATTAGGAGCTTTTCAACACAATTAAATTGCAAAATCTAAATTTCTGTACTTTTTACTCAGTTAAAATTCCAATGGGTCCATTGAAAGGCCCATTTAGACCTGCTCGTCCGAAACCTCTACAAAAAGGACTGCAAAATAAGTTTTAATCAAATATTAGGAGTTCAAATAATTTATTAGTAGCTTTTCAACACAATTATATTGCAAAACCTCAATTTTTGTACTTTTTACTCAGTTAAAATTCCAACGGGTCCATTGAAAGGCCCTTTTCGACCTGCTCGTCCGAAACCTCTACAAAAAGCACCGCAAAACAAGTTTTAGTCAAATATTAGGAGTTCATGTAATTGATTAGGAGCTTTTCAACACAATTATATTGCAAAACCTCAATTTTTTTAGTTTTTACTCAGTTAAAATTCCAACGGGTCCATTGAAAGGACCATTTAGACCTGCTCGTCCAAAACCTCTACAAAAAGGACCGCAAAAATGTTTTATTCAAATATTAGGAGTTCAAATTATTGATTAGGAGCTTTTGAACACAATTATATAGCAAAACCTCAATTTCTGTAGTTTTTACTCAGTTAAAATTCCAACAGGTCCATTGAAAGGCCCATTTCAACCCGCTCGTCCGAAACCTCTACAAAAAGGACCGCAAAACAAGTTTTAATCAAATTTTAAGAACTCATGTAATTGATTAGGAGATTTTCAACGCAATTATATTACAAAACCTCAATTTCTGTACTTTTTACTCAGTTAAAATTCCAACGGGTCCATTGCAAGGCCATTTAGACCTGCTCGTCCGAAACCTCTACAAAAAGGACTGCAAAATAAGTTTTAATCAAATATTAGGAGTTCAAATAATTTATTAGTAGCTTTTCAACACAATTATATTGCAAAACCTCAATTTCTGTACTTTTTACTCAGTTAAAATTCCAACAGGTCCATTGAAAGGCCCTTTTCGACCTGTTCGTCCGAAACCTCTACAAAAAGGACCGCAAAACAAGTTTTAGTCAAATATTAGGAGTTCATGTAATTGATTAGGAGCTTTTCAACACAATTATATTGCAAAACCTCATTTTCTGTAGTTTTTACTCAGTTAAAATTCCAACGGGTCCATTGAAAGGCCCATTTAGACCTCCTCTTCCGAAAACTCTACAAAAAGGACCGCAAAAATAATTTATTCAAATATTAGGAGTTCAAATAATTGATTAGGAGCTTTTTAACACAATTATATTGCAAAACCTCAATTTTTGTACTTTTTACTCAGTTAAAATTCCAACGGGTCCATTGAAAGGCCCAATTAGACCTGCTCGTCCAAAACCTCTACAAAAAGGACCGCAAAAATGTTTTATTCAAATATTAGGAGTTCAAATTATTTATTAGGAGCTTTTGAACACAATTATATAGAAAAACCTCAATTTCTGTAGTTTTTACTCAGTTAAAATTCCAACAGGTCCATTGAAAGGCCCATTTCGACCCGCTCATCCGAAACCTCTACAAAAAGGACCGCAAAACAAGTTTTAATTAAATTTTAGGAACTCATGTAATTGATTAGGAGATTTTCAACACAATTATATTACAAAACCTCAATTCCTTTACTTTTTACTCAGTTAAAATTCCAACAGGTCCATTGAAAGGCCCATTTCGACCCGCTCGTCCGAAACCTCTACAAAAAGGACCGCAAAACAAGTTTTAATCAAATCTTAGGAACTCATGTAATTGATTAGGAGATTTTCAACACAATTATATTACAAAACCTCAATTCCTGTAGTTTTTACTCAGTTAAAATTCCAACAGGTCCATTGAAAGGCCCATTTCGACCCGCTCGTCCGAAACCTCTACAAAAAGGACCGCAAAACAAGTTTTATTCAAATATTAGGAGTTCAAATAATTGATTAGGAGCTTTTCAACACAATTATATTGCAAAACCTCAATTTCTGTACTTTTTACTCAGTTAAAATTCCAACGGGTCCATTGAAAGGCCCATTTAGACCTGCTCGTCCCAAACCTCTACAATAAGGACCGCGAAAATGTTTTATTCAAATATTAGGAGTTCAAATAATTGATTAGGAGCTTTTCAAATCAATTATATTGCAAAACCTCAACTTATGTACTTTTTACTCAGTTAAAATTCCAACGGGTACATTGAAAGGCCCTTTTCGACCTGCTCGTCCGAAACCTCTACAAAAAGGACCGCAAAACAAGTTTTAGTTAAATATTAGGAGTTCAAATAATTGATTAGGAGCTTTTCAACACAATTATATTGCAAAACCTCAATTTCTGTACTTTTTACTCAGTTAAAATTCAAACGAGTCTATTGAAAGGCCCATTTAGACCTGCTCGTCCCAAACCTCCACAAAAAAGACAGCAAAAATGTTTTATTCAAATATTAGGAGTTCAAATAATTGATTAGTGCTTTTGAAATCAATTATATTGGAAAACCTCAATTTCTGTACTTTTTACTCAGTTAAAATTACAACGGGTCCATTAAAAGGCCGATTTAGACTAGCTCGTCCGAAACCTCTACAAAATGGACAGTAAAAATGTTTTATTCAAATGTTAGGAGTTCAAATAATTGATTAGGAGCTTTTCAAATCAATTATATTGCAAAACCTCAATTTCTGTACTTTTTACTCAGTTAAAATTCCAACGGGTCTATTGAAAGGCCCATTTAGAGCTGCTCGTTCGAAACCTTTACAAAAAGGACCGCAAAACAAGTTTTAATCAGACTTTAGGAGCTCATGTAATTGATTAGGAGCTTTTCAACACAATTATATTGCAAACCTCAATTTCTGTACTTTTTACTCAGTTAAAATTCCAACGGGTCCATTGAAAGGACAATTTAGACCTGCTCGTCTGAAACCTCTACAAAAAGGACCGCAAAAAGGTTTTATTCAAATATTAGGAGTTCAAATAATTGATTAGGAGCTTTTCAACACAATTATATTGCAAAACCTCAATTTCTGTACTTTTTACTCAGTTAAAATTCCAACGGGTCTATTGAAAGGCCCATTTAGACCTGCTCGTTCGAAACCTCTACAAAAAGGACATCAAAAATGTTTTATTCAAATATTAGGAGTTCAAATAATTGATTAGGAGCTTTTCAACACAATTATATTGCAAAACCTCAATTTCTATACTTTTTACTCAGTTAAAATTCCAACGAGTCCATTTAAAGGCCCATTTCGACCCGCTCTTCCGAAACCTCTACAAAAAGGACTGCAAAACAAGTTTTAATCAAATTTTAAGAACTCATGTAATTGATTAGGAGATTTTCAACGCAATTATATTACAAAACCTCAATTTCTGTACTTTTTACTCAGTTAAAATTCCAACGGGTCCATTGCAAGGCCATTTAGACCTGCTCGTCCGAAACCTCTACAAAAAGGACTGCAAAATAAGTTTTAATCAAATATTAGGAGTTCAAATAATTTATTAGTAGCTTTTCAACACAATTATATTGCAAAACCTCAATTTCTGTACTTTTTACTCAGTTAAAATTCCAACAGGTCCATTGAAAGGCCCTTTTCGACCTGTTCGTCCGAAACCTCTACAAAAAGGACCGCAAAACAAGTTTTAGTCAAATATTAGGAGTTCATGTAATTGATTAGGAGCTTTTCAACACAATTATATTGCAAAACCTCATTTTCTGTAGTTTTTACTCAGTTAAAATTCCAACGGGTCCATTGAAAGGCCCATTTAGACCTCCTCTTCCGAAAACTCTACAAAAAGGACCGCAAAAATAATTTATTCAAATATTAGGAGTTCAAATAATTGATTAGGAGCTTTTTAACACAATTATATTGCAAAACCTCAATTTTTGTACTTTTTACTCAGTTAAAATTCCAACGGGTCCATTGAAAGGCCCAATTAGACCTGCTCGTCCAAAACCTCTACAAAAAGGACCGCAAAAATGTTTTATTCAAATATTAGGAGTTCAAATTATTTATTAGGAGCTTTTGAACACAATTATATAGAAAAACCTCAATTTCTGTAGTTTTTACTCAGTTAAAATTCCAACAGGTCCATTGAAAGGCCCATTTCGACCCGCTCATCCGAAACCTCTACAAAAAGGACCGCAAAACAAGTTTTAATTAAATTTTAGGAACTCATGTAATTGATTAGGAGATTTTCAACACAATTATATTACAAAACCTCAATTCCTTTACTTTTTACTCAGTTAAAATTCCAACAGGTCCATTGAAAGGCCCATTTCGACCCGCTCGTCCGAAACCTCTACAAAAAGGACCGCAAAACAAGTTTTAATCAAATCTTAGGAACTCATGTAATTGATTAGGAGATTTTCAACACAATTATATTACAAAACCTCAATTCCTGTAGTTTTTACTCAGTTAAAATTCCAACAGGTCCATTGAAAGGCCCATTTCGACCCGCTCGTCCGAAACCTCTACAAAAAGGACCGCAAAACAAGTTTTATTCAAATATTAGGAGTTCAAATAATTGATTAGGAGCTTTTCAACACAATTATATTGCAAAACCTCAATTTCTGTACTTTTTACTCAGTTAAAATTCCAACGGGTCCATTGAAAGGCCCATTTAGACCTGCTCGTCCCAAACCTCTACAATAAGGACCGCGAAAATGTTTTATTCAAATATTAGGAGTTCAAATAATTGATTAGGAGCTTTTCAAATCAATTATATTGCAAAACCTCAATTTATGTACTTTTTACTCAGTTAAAATTCCAACGGGTACATTGAAAGGCCCTTTTCGACCTGCTCGTCCGAAACCTCTACAAAAAGGACCGCAAAACAAGTTTTAGTTAAATATTAGGAGTTCAAATAATTTATTAGGAGCTTTTCAACACAATTATATTGCAAAACCTCAATTTCTGTACTTTTTACTCAGTTAAAATTCAAACGAGTCTATTGAAAGGCCCATTTAGACCTGCTCGTCCCAAACCTCCACAAAAAAGACAGCAAAAATGTTTTATTCAAATATTAGGAGTTCAAATAATTGATTAGTGCTTTTGAAATCAATTATATTGGAAAACCTCAATTTCTGTACTTTTTACTCAGTTAAAATTACAACGGGTCCATTAAAAGGCCGATTTAGACTAGCTCGTCCGAAACCTCTACAAAATGGACAGTAAAAATGTTTTATTCAAATGTTAGGAGTTCAAATAATTGATTAGGAGCTTTTCAAATCAATTATATTGCAAAACCTCAATTTCTGTACTTTTTACTCAGTTAAAATTCCAACGGGTCTATTGAAAGGCCCATTTAGACCTGCTCGTTCGAAACCTTTACAAAAAGGACCGCAAAACAAGTTTTAATCAGACTTTAGGAGCTCATGTAATTGATTAGGAGCTTTTCAACACAATTATATTGCAAACCTCAATTTCTGTACTTTTTACTCAGTTAAAATTCCAACGGGTCCATTGAAAGGACAATTTAGACCTGCTCGTCTGAAACCTCTACAAAAAGGACCGCAAAAAGGTTTTATTCAAATATTAGGAGTTCAAATAATTGATTAGGAGCTTTTCAACACAATTATATTGCAAAACCTCAATTTCTGTACTTTTTACTCAGTTAAAATTCCAACGGGTCTATTGAAAGGCCCATTTAGACCTGCTCGTTCGAAACCTCTACAAAAAGGACATCAAAAATGTTTTATTCAAATATTAGGAGTTCAAATAATTGATTAGGAGCTTTTCAACACAATTATATTGCAAAACCTCAATTTCTATACTTTTTACTCAGTTAAAATTCCAACGAGTCCATTTAAAGGCCCATTTCGACCCGCTCTTCCGAAACCTCTACAAAAAGGACTGCAAAACAAGTTTTAATCAAATATTAGGAGTTCAAATAATTGATTAGGAGCTTTTGAACACAATTATATTGTAAAACCTCAATTTCTGTACTTTTTACTCAGTTAAAATTCCAACGGGTCCTTTGAAAGGCCCATTTTGACGCGCTCGTCCGAAACCTCTACAAAAAGGACTGCAAAACAAGTTTTAATCAAATTTTAGGAGTTCATGTAATTAATTAGGAGGTTTTCAACACAATTATATTGCAAAACCTCAATTTATGTACTTTTTACTCAGTTAAAATTCCAACGGGTCTATTGAAAGGCCCATTTAGACCTGCTCGTTCGAAACCTCTACAAAAAGGACATCAAAAATGTTTTATTCAAATATTAGGAGTTCAAATAATTGATTAGGAGCTTTTGAGTACAATTATATTGCAAAACCTCAATTTCTGTACTTTTTACTCAGTTAAAATTCCAACAGGTCCATTGAAAGGCCCATTTAGACCTGCTCGTCCGAAACCTCTACAAAAAGGACCGCAAAAATGTTTTATTCAAATATTAGGAGTTAAAATAATTGATTAGGAGCTTTTCAACTCAATTATATTGCAAAACCTCAATTTCTGTACTTTTTACTCAGTTAAAATTCCAACGGGTCCATTGAAAGGCCCATTTCGACCCGCTCGTCCGAAACCTCTACAAAAAGGACTGAAAAACAAGTTTTAATCAAATTTTAGGAAGTCATGTAATTGATTAGGAGCTTTTCAACACAATTATATTGCAAAACCGCAATTTTTGTACTTTTTACTCAGTTAAAATTCCAACGGGTCCATTGAAAGGCCCATTTAGACCTGCTCGTCCGAAACCTCTACAAAGAGGAACGCAAAACAAATTTTAATCAAATATTAGGAGTTCAAATAATTGATTAGGAGCTTTTCAACACAATTATATTGCAAAACCAAAATTTCTGTACTTTTTACTTAGTTAAAATTCCAACGGGTCCATTGAAAGGCCCATTTAGACCCGCTCGTCCGAAACCTCTACAAAAAGGACTTCAAAACAAGTTTTAATCAAATCTTAGGAGTTCATGTAAATGATTAGGAGCTTTTCAACACAATTATATTGCGAAACCTCAATTTCTGTACTTTTTACTCAGTTAAAATTCCAACGGGTCCATTTAAAGGCCCATTTCGACCCGCTCTTCCGAAACCTCTACAAAAAGGACTGCAAAACAAGTTTTAATCAAATATTAGGAGTTCAAATAATTGATTAGGAGCTTTTGAACACAATTATATTGTAAAACCTCAATTTCTGTACTTTTTACTCAGTTAAAATTCCAACGGGTCCTTTGAAAGGCCCATTTTGACGCGCTCGTCCGAAACCTCTACAAAAAGGACTGCAAAACAAGTTTTAATCAAATTTTAGGAGTTCATGTAATTAATCAGGAGGTTTTCAACACAATTATATCGCAAAACCTCAATTTATGTACTTTTTACTCAGTTAAAATTCCAACGGGTCTATTGAAAGGCCCATTTAGACCTGCTCGTTCGAAACCTCTACAAAAAGGACATCAAAAATGTTTTATTCAAATATTAGGAGTTCAAATAATTGATTAGGAGCTTTTGAGCACAATTATATTGCAAAACCTCAATTTCTGTACTTTTTACTCAGTTAAAATTCCAACAGGTCCATTGAAAGGCCCATTTAGACCTGCTCGTCCGAAACCTCTACAAAAAGGACCGCAAAAATGTTTTATTCAAATATTAGGAGTTCAAATAATTGATTAGGAGCTTTTCAACTCAATTATATTGCAAAACCTCAATTTCTGTACTTTTTACTCAGTTAAAATTCCAACGGGTCCATTGAAAGGCCCATTTCGACCCGCTCGTCCGAAACCTCTACAAAAAGGACTGAAAAACAAGTTTTAATCAAATTTTAGGAAGTCATGTAATTGATTAGGAGCTTTTCAACACAATTATATTGCAAAACTGCAATTTTTGTACTTTTTACTCAGTTAAAATTCCAACGGGTCCATTGAAAGGCCCATTTAGACCTGCTCGTCCGAAACCTCTACAAAGAGGAACGCAAAACAAATTTTAATCAAATATTAGGAGTTCAAATAATTGATTAGGAGCTTTTCAACACAATTATATTGCAAAACCAAAATTTCTGTACTTTTTACTTAGTTAAAATTCCAACGGGTCCATTGAAAGGCCCATTTAGACCCGCTCGTCCGAAACCTCTACAAAAAGGACTTCAAAACAAGTTTTAATCAAATCTTAGGAGTTCATGTAAATGATTAGGAGCTTTTCAACACAATTATATTGCGAAACCTCAATTTCTGTACTTTTTACTCAGTTAAAATTCCAACGGGTCCATTGAAAGGCCCAATTAGACCTTCTCGTCTGAAACCTCTACAAAAGGGACCGCAAAAATGTTTTATTCAAATATTAGGAGTTCAAATAATTGATTAGGAGCTTTTCAACACAATTATATTGCAAAACCTCAATTTCTATACTTTTTACTCAGTTCAAATTCCAACGGGTCCATTGAAAGGCCCATTTCGACCCTCTCGTCCGAAACCTCTACAAAAAGGACTGCAAAACAAGTTTTAATCAAATATTAGGAGTTCAAATAATTGATTAGGAGCTTTTGAACACAATTATATTGCAAAACCGCAATTTCTGTACTTTTTACTCAGTTAAAATTCCAACGGGTCCGTTGAAGGGCCCATTCAGACCTGCTCGTCCGAAACCTCTACATAAAGGACCGCAAAAATGTTTTATTCAAATATTAGGAGTTCAAATAATTGATTAGGAGCTTTTCAACACAATTAAATTGCAAAATCTCAATTTCTGTACTTTTTACTCAGTTAAAATTCCAACTGGTCCATTGAAAGGCCCATTTAGACCTGCTCGTCCGAAACCTCTACAAAAAGGATCGCAAAACAAGTTTTAATCAAATATTAGGAGTTCAAATAATTGATTAGGGGCTTTTCAACACAATTATATCGCAAAACCTCAATTTATGTACTTATTACTCAGTTAAAATTCCAACGGGTCCATTTAAAGGCCCATTTCGACCCGCTCGTCCGAAACCTCTACAATAAGGACAACAAAACAAGTTTTAATCAAATTTTAAGAACTCATGTAATTGATTAGGAGATTTTCAACGCAATTATATTACAAAACCTCAATTTCTGTACTTTTTACTCAGTTAAAATTCCAACGGGTCCATTGAAAGGCCATTTAGAACTGCTCGTCCGAAACCTCTACAAAAAGGACTGTAAAATAAGTTTTAATCAAATATTAGGAGTTCAATTAATTTATTAGTAGCTTTTTAACACAATTATATTGCAAAACCTCAATTTCTGTACTTTTTACTCAGTTAAAATTCCAACGGGTCCATTGAAAGGCCCTTTTCGACCTGCTCGTCCGAAACCTCTACAAAAAGGACCGCAAAACAAGTTTTAGTCAAATATTAGGAGTTCATGTAATTGATTAGGAGCTTTTCAACACAATTATATTGCAAAACCTCAATTTCTGTAGTTTTTACTCAGTTAAAATTCCAACGGGTCCATTGAAAGGCCCATTTAGACCTCCTCGTCCGAAAACTCTACAAAAAGGACCGCAAAAATGTTTTATTCAAATTTAGGAGTTCAAATAATTGATTAGGAGCTTTTTAACACAATTATATTGCAAAACCTCAATTTCTGTACTTTTTACTCAGATAAAATTCCAACGGGTCCATTGAAAGGCCCATTTAGACCTGCTCGTCCAAAACCTCTACAAAAAGGACCGCAAAAATGTTTTATTCAAATATTAGGAGTTCAAATTATTGATTAGGAGCTTTTGAACAAAATTATATAGCAAAACCTCAATTTCTGTAGTTTTTACTCAGTTAAAATTCCAACAGGTCCATTGAAAGGCCCATTTCGACCCCCTCGTCCGAAACCTCTACAAAAAGGACCGCAAAACAAGTTTTAATCAAATTTTATGAACTCATGTAATTGATTAGGAGATTTTCAACACAATTATAGTACAAAACCTCAATTTCTGTACTTTTTACTCAGTTAAAATTCCAACGTGTCCATTGAAAGGCCATTTAGACCTGCTCGTCCGAAACCTCTACAAAAAGGACCACAAAAATGTTTTATTCAAATATTAGGAGTTCAAATAATTGATTAGGAGCTTTTCAACACAATTATATTGCAAAACCTCAATTTCTGTACTTTTTACTCAGTTAAAATTCCAACGGGTCCATTGAAAGGCCCATTTAGACCTGCTCGTCCCAAACCTCTACAAAAAGGACCGCAAAAATGTTTTATTCAAATATTAGGAGTTCAAATAATTGATTAGGAGCTTTTCAAATCAATTATATTGCAAAACCTCAATTTATGTACTTTTTACTTAGTTAAAATTCCAACGGGTCCATTGAAAGGCCCATTTAGACCTCCTCGTCCGAAAACTCTACAAAAAGGACCGCAAAAATGTTTTTATTCAAATATTAGGAGTTCAAATAATTGATTAGGAGCTTTTCAACACAATTATATTGCAAAACCTCAATTTCTGTACTTTTTACTCAGTTAAAATTCCAACGAGTCTATTGAAAGGCCCATTTAGACCTGCTCGTCCCAAACCTCTACAAAAAAGAGCGCAAAAATGTTTTATTCAAATATTAGGAGTTCAAATAATTGATTAGGTGCTTTTGAAATATATTATATTGCAAAACCTCAATTTCTGTACTTTTTACTCAGTTAAAATTCCAACGGGTCCATTGAAAGGCCGATTTAGACTTGCTCCTCCGAAACCTCTACAAAATGGACAGTAAAAATATTTTATTCAAATATTAGGAGTTCAAATAATTGATTAGGAGCTTTTCAAATCAATTATATTGCAAAACCTCAATTTCTGTACTTTTTACTCAGTTAAATTTCCAACGGGTCTATTGAAAGGCCCATTTAGACCTGCTCGTTCGAAACCTCTACAAAAAGGACAGCAAAAATGATTTATTCAAATATTAGGAGTTCAAATAATTGATAAGGAGCTTTTGAACACAATTATATTGCAAAACCTCAATTTCTGTACTTTTTACTCAGTTAAAATTCCAATAGGTCCATTGAAAGGCCCATTTAGACCTGCTCATCCGAAACCTCTACAAAAAGGACCGCAAAAATATTTTATTCAAATATTAGGAGTTCAAATAATTGATTAGGAGCTTTTCAAAACAATTATATTGCAAAACCTCAATTTCTGTACTTTTTACTCATTTAAAATTCCAACGGGTCCATTGAAAGGCCCATTTCGACCTGCTCGTCCGAAACCTCTACAAAAAGGACTGCAAAACAAGTTTTAATCAAATTTAAGGAGTTCATGTAATTGATTAGGAGCTTTTCAACACAATTATATTGCAAAACCTCAATTTCTGTACTTTTTTTTCAGTTAAACTTCCAACGGGTCCATTGAAAGGCCCATTTCGACCCGCTCGTCCGAAACCTCTACAAAAAGGACTGACAAACAAGTTTTAATCAAATTTTAGGAATTCATGTAATTGATTAGGAGCTTTTCAACACAATTATATTGCAAAACCGCAATTTCTGTACTTTTTACTCAGTTAAAATTCCAACGGGTCCATTGAAAGGCCCTTTTCGACCTGCTCGTCCGAAACCTCTACAAAAAGGACCGCAAAACAAGTTTTAGTCAAATATTAGGAGTTCATGTAATTGATTAGGAGCTTTTCAACACAATTATATTGCAAAACCTCAATTTCTGTAGTTTTTACTCAGTTAAAATTCCAACGGGTCCATTGAAAGGCCCATTTAGACCTGCTCGTCTGAAACCTCTACAAAAAGGACCGCAAAAATATTTTATTCAAATATTAGGAGATCAAATAATTGATTAGGAGCTTTTAAACACAATTTTATTGCAAAACCACAATTTTTGTTCTTTTTACTCATTTAAAATTCCAACGGGTCCATTGAAAGGCCCATTTCGACCCGCTCGTCCGAAACCTCTACAAAAAGGACTGCAAAACAAGTTTTAATCAAAAATTAGGAGTTCAAATAATTCATTAGGAGCTTTCCAACACAATTATATCGCAATACCTCAATTTCTGTACTTTTTACTCAGTTAAAATTCCAACAGGTCCATTGAAAGGCCCATTTCGACCCGCTCGTCCGAAACCTCTACAAAAAGGACTGCAAAACAAGTTTTAATAAAATCTTAGAAATTTATGTAATTGATTAGAAGCTTTTCAACACAATTATATTGCAAAACCTCAATTTCTTTACTTTTTACTCAGTTAAAATTCTATTCGTTCCATTGAAAGGCCCATTTCGACCCGCTCGTCCGAAACCTCTACAAAAAGGACTACAAAACAAGTTTTAATCAAATATTAGAAGTTCAAATAATTCATTAGGAGCTTTTCAACACAATTATATTGCAAAACCGCAATTTCTGTACTTTTTACTCAATTAAAATTTAACCGGGTCCATTGAAAGGCCCATTTCGACCCGCTCGTCCGAAACCTCTACAAAAAGGAGTGCAAAACAAGTTTTAATCAAATTTTAGGAGTTCATGTAATTGATTAGGAGCTTTTCAACACAATTATATTGCAAAACTTCAATATCTGTACTTTTCACCCAATTAAAATTCCAACGGGACCATTGAAAGGCCCATTTAGACCTCCTCGTCCGAAACCTCTACAAAATTGACCGCAAAACAAGTTTTAATCAAATATTAGGAGTTCATGTAATTGATTAGGAGCTTTTCAACACAATTATATTGCAAAACCTCAATTTCTGTACTTTTTACTCAGTTAAAATTCCAACGGGACCATTGAAAGGCCCATTTAGACCTGCTGGTCCGAAACCTCTGCAAAAAGGACCGCAAAAATGTTTTTTTCAAATATTAGGAGATCAAATAATTGATTAGGAGCTTTTAAACACAATTATATTGCAAAGCCACAATTTTTGTTCTTTTTACTCATTTAAAATTCCAACGGGTCCATTGAAAGGCCCATTTCGACCCGCTCGTCCGAAACCTCTACAAAAGGACTCCAAAACACGTTTTAATCAAATATTAGAAATTCATGTAATTGATTAGGAGCTTTTCAACACAATTATATTGAAAAACCACAATTTCTGTACTTTTTACTCAGTTAAAATTCCAACGGGTCCATTGAAAGGCCCATTTAGACCTGCTCGTCCGAAACCTCTACAAAAAGGACCGCAAAAACGTTTTATTCAAATATTGGGAGTTCAAAAAATTGATTAGGAGATTTTCAACACAATTATATTGCAAAACCACAATTTCTTTACTTTTTACTCAGTTAAAATTCCATTCGGTCCATTGAAAGGCCCATTTCGACCCGCTCGTCCGAAACCTCTACGAAAAGGACTGCAAAACAAGTTTTAATCAAATATTAGGAGTTCAAATAATTCATTAGGAGCTTTTCAACACAATTATATTGCAAAACCGCAATTTTTGTACTTTTTACTTAGTTAAAATTCCAACGGGTCCATTGAAAGGCCCATTTAGATCTGCTCGTCCGAAACCTCTACAAAAAGGACCGCAAAACAAGTTTTAATCAAATATTAGGAGTTCAAATAATTGATTAGGAGCTTTTCAACACAATTATATTGCAAAACAGCAATTTCTGTACTTTTTACTCATTTAAAATTCCAACGGGTCCATTGAAAGGCCTATTTTGACCCGCTCGTCCGAAACCTTTACAAAAAGGACTGCAAAACAAGTTTTAATCAAATTTTAGGAGTTCATGTAATTGATTACGAGCTTTTCAACACAATTATATTGCAAAACCTCAATTTATGTACTTTTTACTCAGTTAAAATTCCAACTGGTCCATTGAAAGGCCCATTTCGAGCCGCTCGTCCGAAACCTCTACAAAAAAGACTGCAAAACAAGTTTTAATCAAATATTAGGAGTTCAAATAATTGATTAGGAGCTTTTGAACACAATTATATTGCAAAACCGCAATTTTTGTTCTTTTTACTCAGTTAAAATTCCAACGGGTCCATTGAAAGGCCCATTTCGACCCGCTCGTCCGAAACCTCTGCAAAAAGGACTGCAAAATAAGTTTTAATCAAATTTTAGGAGTTCATGTAATTGATTAGGATCTTTTCAACACAATTATATTGCAAAACCTCAAATTATGTACTTTTTACTCAGTTAAAATTCCAACGGGTCCATAGAAAGGCCCATTTCGACCCGCTCGTCCGAAACCTCTACAAAAAGGACCGCAAAACAAGTTTTAATCAAATATTAGGAGTTCAAATAATTGGTTAGGAGCTTTTCAACACAATTATATTGCAAAACCACAATTTCTGTACTTTTTTACTCAGTTAAAATTCCAACTGGACCATTGAAAGGCCCATTTCGACCCGCTCATCCGAAACCTCTGCAAAAAGGACTGCAAAACAAGTTTTAATCAAATTTTAGGTGTTCATGTAATTGATTAGGAGCTTTTCAACACAATTATATTGCAAAACCTCAATTTCTGTAGTTTTTACTCAGTTAAAATTCCAACGGGTCCATTGAAAGGCCCATTTCGACCCGCTCGTCCGAAACCTCTACAAAAAGGACTGCAAAACAAGTTTTAATTCAATTTTAGGAGTTCATGTAATTGATTAGGAGCTTTTCAACACAATTATATTGCAAAACCTCAATTTCTGTACTTTTTACTCAGTTAAAATTCCAACAGGTCCATTGAAAGGCCCATTTCGACCCGCTCGTCCGAAACCTCTACAAAAGGACTGCAAAACAAGTTTTAATCAAATCTTAGGAGTTCATGTAATTGATTAGGAGCTTTTCAACACAATTATATTGCAAAACCTCAATTTCTATACTTTTTACTCAGTTAAAATTCCAACGGGTCCATTGAAAGGCCCATTTCAACCCGCTCGTCCGAAACCTCTACAAAAAGCACCGCAAAAATGTTTTATTCAAATATTAGGAGTTCAAATAATTGATTAGGAGATTTTCAACACAATTATATTGCAAAACCTCAATTTCTTTACTTTTTACTCAGTTAAAATTCCATTCGGTCCATTGAAAGGCCCATTTAGACCTGCTCGTCCGAAACCTCTACAAAAAGGACCGCAAAAATGTTTTATTCAAATATTAGGAGTTCAAATAATTGATTAGGAGCTTTTGAACACAATTATATTGCAAAACCGCAATTTCTGTTCTTTTTACTCAGTTAAAATTCCAACGGGTCCATTGAAAGGCACATTAAGACCCGCTCGTCCGAAACCTCTACAAAAGGACTGCAAAACAAGTTTTAATCAAATCTTAGGAGTTCATGTAATTGATTAGGAGCTTTTCAACACAATTATATCGCAAAACCTCAATTTCTATACTTTTTACTCAGTTAAAATTCCAACGGGTCCATTGAAAGGCCCATTTCAACCCGCTCGTCCGAAACCTCTACAAAAAGGACCGCAAAAATGTTTTATTCAAATATTAGGAGTTCAAATAATTGATTAGGAGCTTTTCAACACAATTATATTGCAAAACGTCAATTTCTGTACTTTTTACTCAGTTAAAATTCCAACGGGTCCATTGAAAGGCCCATTTTGACCTGCTCGTCCGAAACCTCTACAAAAAGGACGCAAAAATGTTTTATTCAAATATTAGGAGTTCAAATTATTGATAAGGAGCTTTTGAACACAATTATATTGCAAAACCTCAATTTTTGTACTTTTTACTCAGTTAAAATTCCAACGGGTCCATTGAAAGGCCCATTTCGACCCGCTCGTCAGAAATCTCTACAAAAAGGACCGCAAAACAAGTTTTAATCTAATATTAGGAGTTCAAATAATTGATTAGGAGCTTTTCAACACAATTATATTGCAAAACCGCAATTTCTGTACTTTTTACTCAGTTAAAATTCCAACGGGACCATTGAAAGGCCCATTTCGACCCGCTCGTCCGAAACCTCTACAAAAAGGAGTGCAAAACAAGTTTTAATAAAATTTTAGGAGTTCATGTAATTGATTAGGAGCTTTTCAACACAATTATATTGCAAAACCTCAATTTCTGTACTTTTTACTCAGTTAAAATTCCAACGGGTGGGATGGCTCTCAATTCTCTCTCAAAATTTTCAGGGGTTTTTTGGTTTTTGCTTGCTCCATTTTTTCCGGTGGATATTCTCTCTCTTCCACCGATCCCCCTCCCCCACACGGCTTTACAGTTTCAGCCGAACACGCAAGTCAAACAACATCCCTTGGAATTCGGGAGAAGTCAGGGAGTCATCCCATCGCATTTCTCATTTTTTTATAGTTTATTTTTCATATACGGTTTCCTCTTGTTTTATCTAATCCTTTGGCTTTTTCTGTGCTTTGTATATTGGCTGAATTTTTCTCTTTCTTTCATCTGCTTCATCTCCATCATTTCGTCAGATTCAGTGATGGGTAAATCCTTTCGAGTTCTCTCAGATTGGAACGGTTTGAATCTTCATCTCCTTTTTTATTTGCGTTTTACCTTTTTTCTTAGATCTAACCTATCTCTTTTCTTTCTGTTTTACATGGGCTCAATATCACGACTGATCTTTATGGCTCACCTTTGTCTCTTTTACGGCAACGGCAAGAATCGGTCTTTTTTCCAGTCGACCTTGTCTCCGGCGTTGTCTTCTGCAGGAAGACCTCTCGGTTTTACTTTTTTTACAGATCTGGATGGCTTTTTCATGGCCATTTCTCGTTTCCTTTTGTTTACCCTTTTTTCTTTTATAGATCTCTTTTTTCTAGTTTTTTCTTGTTAGAAAATTTTTTTCCTTTGGTTTTGCAGATTCCCTACCTTACATGCATCTCGTTCGGTGACCGATGAGGGGCTTTTCCCCTTCTCATCGTATTCGGAACAGAAAAGACGAACCTTTTGGTTGAATATGACAGCCGCCTTCCACCGCCCTTCTCAGGGTTGCTATAGACCGCTATGCGGCCTAGGGTTTTTTCCCCCCTTTCTCCCACCTCTATTCTTTCTGATTTTTTTCTTGCTTCATTTTCTTGGTTTTTACCTTCTGTCATCATCTTCCTTTTTTAATCTTTTTCTTTTTTCCAGGTTTTTGTTATACCCATGTTCATCTGCAACGGGTATATCCCGTTCAGGAATCTGGGGATGGCTCCTTTCAGAGACCTTCTCCCTTCGACGGCTAGGGTTTCTCTTCTTTTACCATCCTTTTTATTTGTTATGGATTGTTCTTTATTTAACTTTTTCTTTACCCTTTCTTTTCCAGATAAATCCTCTAATCCTTCTCATCAGTATAGCTTCTATTGTTTGCAATTGGCAGAATCTGCGTTACGGATTCTCTATGATTTGTCTCTTATTTTCTTCCCTGTTACGCTTTATATGCATGTCTTCATCATTACTGTTTATGTCTGTTAAATATCCCTATCTAAAGATACTAGAATTTCATTCTATTTCATTAATCTGTTGGTTCTTTATTCTCGTTTTGACTCTCTGTCCTTTCTATGCCAATTGTGACATGGTTGTTAAAATTTTCTTGTCTGTTATTATATATTATTCTATGTTAAGCATCTACAACTTTAAATGTTACACTATATTATCTCGAATCCAAGCCCTTTTAGGGAATCAATCTCAAGCCCAAATTCTGGGATCTTACTTTATTTTATACAATTGTTGTATGCACATGTTCCAGACTCTTATAACCACTGTTTCACTTTCCAATACCTTCATTAATATCATTAATCCAAGCCCTTTCACTCTCCAATACCTTCACTTATATCATTACATTTCTATGTTTGATATGATAACAAATTATAATCACTGTAGCCAGACTCTTCAATATCTGGTTCTACATTCCACTGGTTTTCCAATTGTTGAATTTTCATTCCTGTCCAAAATGAATACTGTAAACTTATCACAACAAAACAATAATATTTATTCTTTCATAATGCTACCAAACTTCTCTCAAATAGCATTTATACATGTATATTCTATTTTTTCTTCTAAAGACCACCCCATACCTCTTAACTCTTGGAACTATATGCGATATGTTCCTTTAAACTCAGTCACTTCTACATTATTTAAGATTTACCTAATTATTCTGCTTAGCATAGAAACTTTCACCCTTTCACCAGCCCCATCCTATCTGTTCCAAATTCATGTATTATTTTTCTATCCTATGTTCAATAGCATAACCTTTGTTTATTATTATACCTTTAAATTATGTTATGATTATCAATTGCTCATTAGGTATCTTAATTCTATTTTCCTGCTGTATCTCCCCAATTACAATTTTCGGTTTATCATTTTCTCTAATTTATCTCACTGCATATTTCTTCTTTGTGTCACCTTATTTGAGGACTCTCATTATGTACCAACTACGGACGAACTTACACAAGCTACTCAGCAGCTGATCAGAGTTTTCTGGATTCTCAATGCTACCACTGGGTTAAGTTTCACTCTTATTTTATCTAAATTACATAGCACTCCCCCTATATCTTTTTGCTCTTTTGGGTTGTATTTATTTTCTTACCCCCTTTTCTTTATTCCCCCGGGTCTGTAATTATTTCTTCCTGCCTTTCTTTTCTGCTTGTCCTTTATTTTCATTTCCATGCCTTTATCTGCTTATTAGTTTATATTTATACTGCGATGTATGATTTATTTTCTTCTTTTGATGTATGTGTTTCTATAACTGCACGATATTCTTTGTTATGCTCACATAACACCCCTTCCCACTACACCTTTTTAGGTGAATTGCCACAAGCCCAATTATGGGATTCTGATCAAATCCTATTTAATAGGAGCCTCTCCGTTACATTCTATATTTATTCCTCAAGCTTTTTACTTTTATTAAATTCTATCTTTTCATATACATTCTCAAAATCTAACCAAATTTTTTTCTCTCAACCCTTTCCAATATTTATCCGTTACCTCATAAAGTACTCCAATTTTAAAAGCTCTTTTAACTCTCAATTACCGTTTACCTCCCAATTATTTCGCGGGAATAAATCCTTAGCCAAATTTACCCCCAAAATTCCACCTCCATATTTATTTGTATATTTAACTCATAAATTCTTCCATAATGTAACTTTAAATATAGTCAACGATAAAGGTTCTTTCCCGTTTTCACTCTATCTATTAAAACCAACTTTATTACTAAGATTTTCCCTCCCAATCTATACCTTTTATTTCGCAACATTAATATCAATAATAATAATAAGTTCCAACAGTTATATATTTTATTCTCCTTTATTTACGCCCTTACAATATATTCACACTTTCAGTTTCTCCTATACTAAAAAATTCCTTTATTTAACCATCTTTTACAATAACTTCTTCAATCAAACCCTTTTTTCGCAATCAAATTCCCAATTAAGATATTTTCCATTTATAACTCCTAGATTTTCTATCTCTTATAAGTCAATTAAATCAATTAAGTTAACTACCTTAATTAAACTACTTTTTGTTACTAATTTTCTCTACCTTTTACAGTTGTCTATTTTATATCAAAATATTTTACGATCCACTTTCCATATCTCATCCCATTCAGCGATCCACGTTTTCTTTATATACTCACTATACATTCACAACAAATCACCACAACTATCATCTCCACCTTACTTCTCATACCTTCCAAAACCCTCAATGGCTTCTTCCTCTTCAATCCCCCAACTCAACTCGATCAATCTCACCTCTGAAGAATCAAAACTGCGCTACACTCCTGACTTCGACTTCATCAAGGAAGATCCCAAACTCATTGTCATCGGTCGCTTCATATCATCCAAACCTCTTGATATTTCTGCTGTCGTCAATGCCTTCGAAGGGATCTGGAAACCCAATGATGTTGTATCTATCTCAGTGATACAAGACAACTTCCTCAAGATTAAGTTCAAAGAAATCAAGAACTGCTATGAAATCATCAACCGCGGACCATGGCTATACAAGGATGAATGGCTTGCAGTCACCGAATATGATCCAGCCAAATCCCTTTCCGACTACAACTTTAACACAATGAGAATTTGGATCAGAATCTTCTCCCTTCCTGATTCTCTCTTTGCTGATGTCGAACGTTCCCATCTGGTGGGACACGCATTAGGTTCAATGGTTGGCAATGTTCTCCGAACAAATACCCGCCAAGTTGATGGGAACATGGTGGAATTCCTTCGTGTGGAAATTTTTCTCAACATCACAAAGCCTGTTACTCGATTTGTGTTTATTGGTTCCGGTGAAAATACAATCATGTGCCGTCTTCAGTATGAAAGACTTCCGATCCTCTGCCCTGGATGTGGTATTATCAGCCACACCTTAGAGAACTGCCCTATCCGATCTTCTCTCAATCCAAACAAATTGCAATATGGAGAATGGCTCCGTTACCTCCCTCCTAGACGTCGCCCTATTGGTATCCGTGGGCGTATTCGTAATGTCGAACCGAATCTGAACCCCAATATCCCTCCAGTGAATGGTAAATTTATATTAATTATTTTAATTATATCTTTTGTTATCTTTTCTCCCTGCTCAATATTTCTATCTAAATATTCTTCCTCTAATTTTATCGTAGTGGCCCCAGCAAATAACCCAGCAGCTCTGACCAACCCTACAGCTCCTCCTACTGATCAGAACAATATGGGTATAGCGCTTTACCCATTCATAATCCTTTATATAAATAGCTTCCAGTTTCTAATATCTCTCTCTTCTCAATTTCAAGGCTCTCTTAATGAAGGAGATGTCGCCTCATTTACGGAACAAGTCACTGAAGATGCCCAAAATGCTGATACGAATATGGATGATGGCCCAAATACTGCTAATGACCCCCCTGCTGATCCGAAACAAAAAGCTCCTCTTGAGCCCCAACCCCTGAACACCATCTACCCCATTCCGGAAGATGGTTCTGATGATGATTGGGAAACCAATGATGATTATGGTGTCCCCAGCCCTACTGCCGAGCAGATTAAAAAATTTGATTCTGAATCGAGTAAGCCTTCTAAACCCACTGATACATTATTCAATGAATTTAATCAGTGGTTACTTAAAACTTACCCAAATGATGCAGCCCCTGCACCTGTTCCTGTTCAAGCACCGGCACCTACACCTGCTCCAACCCAAACCAACCGAGGCATGAAACGCCGCTCCCCTATACAAGTATCGCTCCCGCCGAAAAAATCCAAACATTCAGGATCTACTCCAAAAGCTGGGATGAGCAGCTCTAAAAACTCTCCGGCGGCGGCTGATTCCCAGCCCCGCCGATGAAAATGAAGATCCTCTGCTGGAACTGCCAGGGCCTTGGACAAGCCCCGACGCTTCAACATTTCCGGTCATATGTCCAACGCACAAACCCCGATATTATATTTTTATGCGAAACTAAGCTAAATAATGCGGATTGTACCCGCTCATGTCTTTCATTAGGTATGTTAGACATAATTTCAATTCCCCCTACGGAAGGGTGTTCCGGAATCTCATTATTCGCTACAAAAGAAATTAATATAAATCTTCTTTCTTATTCCTCGCGTTTTATCCATACTCAAATTCTAAATAATAATTCTACTTTATTCTTCACTGGTATACATGGTTTTTCGGAAACTAGTCAAAAATATAAAACATGGGAGCTAATTGATTCTTTACATCCTTCCACTAAAAATAAACCTTGGCTATTAGGTGGCGATTTTAATGAAATTTTAACAGACTCGGAAAAACAAGGTGGCTCTCGTAGAGCTCGATCTCAAATTAAGAACTTTCGTAATTGTTTAACACGGAACAACCTCTATGACTGTAAGCCATCCTCGGGATGGTTCACATGGTCTAAAGTTGGACCATTAACCCCGGTAATACATGAAAGATTAGACCGCTTTATTGCTAATTCGGAATGGAAAGAACTCTTTCCTTCGCATCGAATCACCACAGAATATGTGGCCAAATCGGACCACTGCTTCCTTTTTCTCGAATTAGACATTCCGTCCACTAAAGTCAAAACACAACCATCTAAGAATTTCAGATTTGAAAATTGTTGGTCTAATAATATTGATAATATCCGTACGATTAAAAGGGCTTGGGCTGAAACTCCCGGTACAACCATAAACAAAATTGAAGCGGTAGGCAATTACCTAGAAGAGTGGCAAAATCAGCAACGTTTTAAATCAACCGGAAGAATTAAGTTTCTCACTAAAAAAATAAACAGATTACTATTCCGTCCATTAACAGCTACTAATGAACAAGTTTACTTAAACTATAGAACTGAATTAAATAAACTCTTAACAGAGCAAGAAGTATATTGGGCTCAAAGATCTCGTACCCTTTGGCTCTCACAAGGGGACAAAAATACCAAATTCTTCCATGCCCGCGCTTCTCAAAGGAACAAGAAAAACTTAATCGAAGGCCTTTACGATGCCAATTCCAATTGGTGTACTTCGGATTCGGACATAATGAACATTGCTTCAGATTATTTCAAAAATTTGTTCTCTACTTCTAGCCCACATATTTCGAATGCCATTCTAGATAAAATTCACCCCTCCATTGATCCTTCAATGAACGAACATCTCACAAAGGCATTCACCAGAGAGGAAATTATTCATGCCTTCAAAGATATTGACCCTAGGAAGGCTCCTGGGTGCGATGGTCTACCAAGCAGTTTTTTTAGACAACACTGGGATACAGTGGGAGACGATGTTATTAGTCTTTGTAATGACCTTTTAAACGGCAATACCGATATGGCGTCAGTCAACAAAACTATTCTGGTATTGATTCCTAAAGTACAAAATCCTACCTCCATGAGACAACTCAGACCTATTAGTCTCTGCACTGTCCTTTACAAAATAGTAGCTAAAAAAATAGTTAATAGAATGAAACAGGCTATACCCCTTTGCATTAGCCCTAACCAAGCAGCCTTTGTTCAGGGTCGCAAATCGGATAACATTCTTATCGCTCATGAAATCATCCACAATATCAATACAGGAGCTACTAAATCCTCCCAAGGAGCTGCAATTAAACTAGACATGGAAAAAGCATTCGACAGAGTAGAATGGTCTTTCCTTGCTAACATAATGGAACGCATGGGTTTTGCTTCTGAATGGATCAAACTTATAATGCGTTGTATTACTACAGTATCTTTCTCAGTCAAAATAAATAATTCTTTCTCTCCCACCTTTCAACCCCAACGTGGTCTTCGTCAGGGGGATCCTCTATCACCTTTTCTATTTCTATTCTGTACTCAAGGCCTCTCAGCTTACTTAGCAGCCGCCCAACAATCTAAAATTCTCCCTGGACTAGGCGCAAGTAAGCATGGGCCAAAAGTCAACCACCTGCTTTTTGCTGACGATTGTTTGGTATTTATCAATAACAACCAATCTGAAGCGACCCTTCTGAAAAATGCCCTTCATACTTATGCTAATGCCTCCGGTCAAGCAGTCAACTTTGAGAAATCTACAATTTTTTATAATCCGCGCACGCCAAGTGCAACGAGAAATGCAATCAACTGCCTTCTACAAGTACGTGAGGTTTCTAACCCTGGTGTTTACCTAGGCATCCCGCTTCTTATTGGGAAAAATAAAACTGAACCCTAGGATTTGTACGAGATAAAGTACATGATCGTCTCTCTAGCTGGGACAAACACCTTCTATCCTTTAGTGGTAGAGAGATCTTTATCAAAGCTGTCTTACAATC
Organism: Hibiscus tridactylites; assembly: GCA_958450335.1. NCBI lineage: Eukaryota > Viridiplantae > Streptophyta > Magnoliopsida > Malvales > Malvaceae > Hibiscus > Hibiscus tridactylites. The sequence continues at coordinate 41,064 of CAUDLX010000171.1, forward strand.
TCTTCCTCAATATGTTATGTCTTGCTATCTCCTTCCACATAATATCATCGACGACATGACTACATCGATCCGCCAATACTGGTGGACTGGCAAATCCAACAAAAAAGGTTGGCATATGTTACCATGGAATCGTATATGTTTACCCAAATCTGCTGGAGGTGTGGGTTTTAAGGACTTACATGATTTCAATATCGCTCTATTGGACAAACAAATTTGGAAACTAATCTGTGAACCAGACTCCTTATTAGGACAGATATACCGATCTAAATACTTCCCTGCTGGCAACATCCTGGATGCTCCGAAACCTAGCAGGGGCTCCTTTGCTTGGCAAGGCATTTATAACGCTCTTCAACGTCTTTTCCCTGGTTTTCTTCACCGCCCAGGTATAAACAGTAATATTAGAATACATAAAGATATATGGGGAGGATCTTCCCCGATTGAGCTTACTGGGGATTATGAAATTTCTGATGAATTTCACATTCGTTGTCGTGATTTTATGCTCCGTAACCAAACTGCCTGGGATACGGCAAAGGTAAATAATTACTTCAACACAATTGATGCTGATACCATCCTCCGTATCCCCATCATAAATGATCAACGGGACTCTATTCTATGGTCTCACAATGACTCGGGTATCTACTCAGTCCGTTCTGGATATATTTTCTTACAACGTTCAATAACCCAACCTTTGCCATCAAATCGCCTATGGAAGTTTTTATCCAAAATCAAAGCCCTACCCAAGGTTAAAACCTTTGGCTGGCGTATGGCATCTGATGCTCTACCAGTTGGTTCTAAAATGCAAGCTTTTCCCCTAATTCGGGACCCTGTTCTATATGTGGTTGTCATTCGGAATCGATTCTTCATGCGCTTCGTGACTGCCCTAGGGCATCTGAAGCCTTGCAAATTAGTTGTATTCCTATCTCTCTTTATAAGAGTCAAGCTCCTACGTCCCTACAATGGTTAGAGGAAGCTGCCTCTACAATTTCCTCTGAAAAATTTGGTCTCTTCCTAACCGTTTTATGGAATATTTGGAACAGACGAAATGATTGGGTTCACAACCACCATCTACAACCTCCATGGCTAATTGCTGTCAACTCGATTAGCTTATATGAAGATTTTTGTAAATCTTTGATTTCAATAAACCCATCTCCATCTACAATGGCTAAACCACCTTATTCTCCTCCCCCACCCAATTGTATCAAAATTAATGTGGGCGGAGCTTTTAACCCATCAACTCGCGCAACAGCCGTTGGTGTTGTTGCCCGTGACCCTGCAGGAGCAGTCGTGGGTGGTCTTGCTTTCCCTCTTGGTAGCCGTCAGGATGCTATCACCAGTGAGGGGGAAAGCATCCTTGCTGGTCTCACTTTTGCCCGTTCTCAAGGATGGAGTCGTATCTTGATCGAAACTGACTGTGCCTCTTTCGCGAATAGGATCAACAAGCTGATGTTCAGGACCTATCTACTATGGGACCTACCATTCTTCAGATACAAGCTGATCTTCATGACTTTGTCTTTAGTTTTATTTCCTTTGTACGCCGTGAGGCAAATGTAATAGCCCATTCTTTGGCTACTTTTTCTCTGAATTCTATGACTTTAATGTCATTTGGATCGGACATCCCTCATTGTATTCAACACCTTGTAACAAATATTCTTTGATTAATAATATTTGGGCACTCTTTTCCCTTTTTTAGGGTCCTCTAGCTTTGCTCGAAGGACAGTAGTAGGGGTTTTTAATGAGGCCTTTTCTTCAAAAAAAAAATTCCAACGGGACCATTGAAAGGCCCATTTAGACATGCTCGTCCGAAACCTCTACAAAAAGGACCACAAAAATGTTTTATTCAAATATTAGGAGTTCAAATAATTTATTAGGAGCTTTTCAACACAATTATATTGCAAAACCTCAATTTCTGTACTTTTTACTCATTTAAAATTTCAACGGGTCCATTGAAAGGCCCATTTCGACCCGCTCGTTCGAAACCTCTACAAAAAGGACTGCAAAACAAGTTTTAATCAAATTTTAGGAGTTCATGTAATTGATTAGGAGCTTTTCAACACAATTATATTGCAAAACCTCAATTTCTGTACTTTTTACTCAGTTAAAATTCCAACGGGTACTTTTTACTTAGTTAAAAGTCCAACGGTTGGTAAAATTCTAACGGGTGGGTTGGCTCTCAATTCTCTCTCAAAATTTTCAGGGGTCCTTGTTGGGTTTTTGCTTGCTCCGCTTTTTCCGATGGATTTTTCCTTCTTTCCACCAATTCCCCTTCCCCACACGGCGCTTCACCTTCTGTCGTTTATGCAAGTTATCCAACAAAAGAAATCATTGATCTCCTTGGAAAACGGGACGAGTATACCGAGAGTCATCCCACTCCACCAAACTTTATCATTTATGTTTTATTGTTTTTCTATTATATTTTGTTTTTCTCTATGTTTACTAACATTTTTTTCTTTTCATTTCCTTGTTTACCGGCTGCTCTTTGTTTTTCTCCATATCATCTTCACCATTTTCATGCCGCTTGGGTTAGATCTGAAAAAATCCCCCTGGAGATCTCCAGATCCGGATGGTATGGTTTATTTTTTCTCTTATCCCTTGTTGCTTCCTCTCATTTCGAGTTTTTTTCTAATCCCTTTTACTTCTCTTTTTATGGGTTACTCTTTATGGATGTGTTCGGTTGCAAACCTCCGACGACACCACGTCGACGGCGAGGGTTTCTTTGCAAGCAGATCCATGTTTCAGCCGGTTTCTAGTTTCATCACCAGATCTGTTCCCTCTGTACTAGCCGTTTTCAACCCAGAAGGGCTTTTCCATTTTATTACAGACATGGGTTTTTTTAAGAAATCCTTTCAATATTCTTCTCTAGATCTAATTTATCTGTCAATTTTACTTTACCTAATTTTTATTTCGTTTTTTTGCAGATCCAACAAACCCTTAACTCTTTTCCAAATCTATCTTCTAGACTCTAGATCGGAGTCCCTTGAGGGTTCTTCCTCCTCCGACGTTTGGGCTCTCCTTATTACGTTTTTTTTTTCCTACCGCTGGCTTTATAATCTTTTCTGCATTTTCAGTTCATTTCTTTTTAGTTTTACTCTCAATCTTATTTTTTTCTGGGTTTCCATCTGTTCCTCTGACAGACCGTTACTGGAAAGTACGAGAAGAACCAGATGGTACTCTACGGCGGCTATTTATCCTCTCTTCCATCAGGGTATCTCTAGATCGCGGTGTTGGCTAGGGTTTCCATCTCCTTTATCTTCATTTACATTCTTTTTGATAATTATTAATCATTTTGTCTTCTTTATTTCTATTTACTGTTCTAACTTCATTTCCAAATCCTTCGTTTTTTCCAGATCTGACTTATTTGCATGTTCATCTTTCGTGGGTTTCTCAGCTGGATTACCTTTGTTATCACCGACGTCACAACTCCATCCCCTTCTCTGTGGGGCCTGGTGGCGGACTTCAACGACGACCATTCTTCATCGACGGTTAGGGTTTTTTTCCCCTTTTTATTTTAAATTATTTAAATTTTATAAAATATTTAATTTATTAACTCATCATTTTTATCTTATCCTCCAGATACGCATTTTCTTCCACCCCAAAAGGAACGGTCTTACTGCTATTATTTGGCAGAATCCCTTGTATGTTTTCTTACTATTTCCTGTTTCCTTATGCTCTTACTACTATATTATTTCTATTTTATCACATTACTTGGGTGTTCTTTTAGTTTTATGCTGGTCACATTTTTTAGAGTTCCATATATTTTTACTAAACCGTTGGTTCTTAACTCTAGGCTTTCTTCTTTGTAACGCCCCGGTTTTGGGCTTAGTAGTTTTGGGCGTTGACCGGTTCGGTCAAAGTGTTGTTCGAATATAAAAAGGTGGAATTAGGAAAGCCTAGTTCGGGTTGCATTAAAAATATGGAAAAATGTTCTAAAATCATCTTTTAATATATATAAGTGAACTGTGAAATCAATTTTACAAAATGAGGTTTGGAAGGGTGACATTTTGGCTAGTGACCAAAATGTAATTTTTGAAAGTTGCGTGACTGTTTTAGAAAGGATTGAAACTTTGAATCTTTAAGGAGCTATTATTCCAAAGGGAGTTTCTCCAGATTTTTCTAAGATATTTTAGTGTTTAATTCTGATTTTAAAACAAAAGAAAAGTGGAGGGAAATCATTTTGCTATTTTGTAACTAACTTTCCATATTTTCCAAATTTTCCTTTTCTCTCATTTTCTCTCAACCCAAACACTTTCTCTCCAGAGATTTCCTTCTGATTTTGTCACTCAAATCTCTCTCTTCAATCCTCTTTTGATTTCTAATCATCACATCAACAAAACCTCACCATTTGCTAGTTGATTCATCAAGGTTTTTGGTTCTAAAAGAGGAGAAACTCAAGTTTGGAGGTAAGAACGTCCTTCTCCTCTAAACTATCAGTTCTTTACTAAAATTCCTAAGTTCTCAATCCTTAATTGATGTTTTATAAATGGCTTTTAAAGTTGTGAAATGGATCTTGGCTTAAAATTCAAGATTTGGTGATTTTTGGTGGATTTTCGTTTGATCTGTTAAAGCTGTGATTTGAAGTGTGTTTTTGATGATAAATGAATGTTAATTTGATAAGGAATTGAGTTTTGATTAATGCAATCCCGGATAGGTTGAGTTTCCTAAGTTTAGCTTGTGATTCTTGGCTGTTTTTGAGGTGATCTTGTGGATCTGATGTTGCTGGAGGTATAAGGATGTTGTTAGGTTCTTTTTAGATGTTAAATGATGTTAAAGGATGTTTAGTTTTGATGGTTTATGGCTGGGCTTTGTTGAGGAGTTGTTTGGATGCATTTTCGGTTGTGTTTGGTGGCCGAAAATGGAGTGTGGATGAGAGCAGCGAGTTTAGGTGCTTTCATTGAAGCTATTAAATGCATGATGATGCATTACTCCTCTGCTTTGATGTGTTTAAAACAGGGGAGTCATCTTTGGATCCAAGTGGTGGTGATCCGGAAGCTTGATTTGTGCTTCGGCAAGAGGCGAAGTGGAATCGGTGAGTGAAATTGGGTTTTCGGCTTTGAAACCAATGTCTTGGGAGCTTAGTTTAAGTCTAAACAACTTTACTAAGCTCAAGTGTAAGTTTTCGGAAAAACTCTCTAGTGGTGGCCATGGTTTGATTGTTGTGCAATGTGGTTTATTGCATGTTTTAAATTCTGTTTTGAAAGCATGATTTAGCATGGTTATTGCTGATTTTGTAAGCCATATGTTGAAGGAAGCTCAAGGTAAGAGTTCCTTGTTTTTGAACATTGATTAAATGTGGTTTAATGCTTAAAGATGCATGATGTTTATGGCTTGGTTTAATGCTTTAAAATAGTGGATTATTTGATGATAATGATGTATATTGGCAAGTGATGTTTTGAAAAGGTTAAGGTCACTAAGGTGGTTAAAAGTCCTTGAGTGAGCCTTGTGGATTCTAGGAACTTCATGGTGGTTAAAAGTCCATGATGATTCTTGTTAAGGTCACTAAGGTGGTTAAAAGTCCTTGAGTGAGCCTTGTTACTTAAGAACATCAAGGTGGTTAAAAGTCCTTGGATGGTTCTTGTTAAGGACACAAAGGTGGTTAAAAGTCCTTGTGTGGTCCTTGCCATGGTGTTTAAAAGTCCATGGGCCAAGGTGTTTAAAAGTCCTTGGGGCCAAGGTGTTTAAAAGTCCTTGGGAAGAACACAAAGGTGGTTAAAAGTCCTTGTGTGGTTCTTGTGTATTATAAGATCACAATGGTGTTTAAAAGTCCATGTGTGAGTCTTATGTTGATCTTGTTTTCAAAAGATGGAATTTATCACTTGTAGCCAATATGACATGTAATGATATGGAAGCATGTAATGCTTGTTTAAATTGCTTTTGAGCATGTGCAAATGATGTTTTGAAGTATGATTTATAAAGTGTTTTATAAATGCATTATTGGATGGTTTTAATGAGCATTCCTCACTAAGCTATTGCTTACGCTCTCTTTCGTTTTCTTAAACCAATAACGCAGAACATTAAGGAGCTTTGAGGGCAGCAAGGAAGGCAAGCATTCAAGTGGAATTAAGCTCAAGTATGGGAATGTTTTCCTTAAACACACTTTAGCTTTTGGGCATTTGGCAATTGGGGACCTATGTGTATGTTTTGGGAGATGTTTTGAACTCCCTAAGTATGTTCAATGTTGTTGGAAATGCTGGATTTGTATTTGGTCTTTATGTGCTTGGTTTTGAAGGCTTTATGCTTAAAGGTTTGCTTGTGTAGGAAGCATGCTTTAAATTTGGGGCTTTTCATATATGATGATAATATGTTGATTGGTTGATGCAAACATGATTCTTGTATGTTGTATGAGTTGCTGGTAAAGTTTGGTAGCATTTGGAGCATGATTGGATGATCAATTGCATGTTTAAGGAAGCCATTTGCTGCATTCTGTGCAGGCTGTTTCGGAACAGTGGTTACCGTTTCGGAACGGCTGCCTTGAATCAGCCCAGGCGTCCGAAACGGTAGGCACCGTTTCGAAACGGGAAGCTCTCTGCCAGCCCTCGTTTCGATACGCATTGCGGAACGGCCCCACGTTTCGAAACAGGCTCTCCCTGTTTCGGAACGTCTGACCGTTGGGGGCTGACATAGGCAGTTAAATGTTTTGGAATGTTTGCATTTTGGTCTTGAATCTTGTTTGTGCAATTGTATGAGTTTGGGATGTCCGTTTGAGCTGAAATTTGACTGAGAAGCATGAAACCTGATTAATTTCAAGATGGTAACTTTAATTTGGGTTAAGTCCTCATAATTTACAGAATTTACAATTTGGTCCCTAAAGTTGTAAATTGTTCAATTGGGTCCCTGTTTGATCTCTGATGTTTATGATCTTTGAGTATGTTGTTTGTATGTTCATAACTAGGGTTAATGAGCATCTAGACAAGTTTAAAAAGAAAAAAAAGGGTCGTTAATCAAGGTTGACTTTCGGGTTGACTTTGGTTTTCCCCGTGTGACTTTCTTAATTCGGGTCAACCGTCTAGGCCGGGTTAAGGGGGTTACATTTGGTGGTATCAGAGCTGAGTTCTCGAGTAATTGGGAATGATGTGTGCATGATTGAAGTATGTATGCTATGTATGCTTGATTGATGGAAGCATGTTTAGTGGCTTGTGATTTTGATGCAATTGAGTTGTATGCTGTGGTGTAGCATGTTGTGGGTACCCATTGCTAAATCAAAGCTAAGTAATGATGTTGATTTTAAATGAAATTGAGCTTGAGTACTTGAATTGCTTACCTTGCTGGGCCTGACATTGTTTTAATTGCATTGTGATTGCATGGTTAAAGTATGGCACCACGTAGAGAGTTGAGAAGTAATGTGCGAGCTACGACTCCGAATGAGAACGAGAATGAGGAAAACGCGGGTAGTGCGGTGTTACCTCCTCCTCCACCTGGCGGTGGTGGTGCTGAGGGTGAAAGAGCTGAAGCTGCAGCTGGTGCTGGAGCTGCTGGACCTGAGGTTGGTCAGGGGCAAGCTATGCCTGACATGACGTTGTTGGTACAAGCTATTGCTGGTGCTTTTCGAGCGGCAGTAGCTGGAGCTCAAGGAGCTGGGCATCAGGGAGATGCTGGTGTTAGACTACCTTTGGAGCGTTTGCGCAGTCTTGGTGGGACTGAGTTCAGGGGTATGTCTGCTGAGGGTTCTGAGTCCTGGATGGAGAGTACCAAGAGGATCTTGGGTCAGATGAGTTGCACTGATGTGCAAAAACTGGGTTGTGTTGTATCCTTGCTACAGGATGATGCTTATACGTGGTGGACGACCACTATTGCTGGGATGGCTGAAGCTGACATAACTTGGACATTCTTTCAGAATGTGTTCAAGAGGAGATATCTTGGTGTGAGGTATCTTGATGAAAAGAAGCGTGAGTTCATGTCTCTTACCCAAGGGAGCATGACAGTGGCTGAGTATGAGGTGCAGTTTGTTAGACTCAGTCAGTATGCGCCTGAGCTGGTACCTGATGAGCGGGCGAGGTGCGAAAGATTCCGTTATGGTTTAGTGACGGATGTGAAGATGTATGTGCTGGCCACCGAGTATGATGATTTTGATGTGTTGGTGGGCCGAGCCAAGGATATTGAGATGAACTTGGGTTTATCTGCTAGAGGTGCTGGAGCAAGTTCTGGTAAGCGAGCTGCTGAGTTTAGTTCCGGTGGTGGACGGAACAAGAGGGGACGTGATCAGAAGTATCAGTCCTCGGCCAAGAGAGGTGGTGGAGCACCTGCTCGGGGAGGCAATGCTAGAGCTGATCCGAGTGCTTGTTGGATTTGTGGCTCACGTGGTCACATGAAGCGTGACTGTCCTCGTGCTGTGAGGGAGGTGCAAGCTCCTGTTGCGGCAGCTGGTAACGGGTGCTGGAACTGTGGATCCGCAGATCATTTGAGGTGTGAGTGTCCTATGTTGGCTGGTGGCCAAGTGCGTGCTCCTGTTGTTGCTGCACCGTAGAGAGGTCGTGGGCACGGCCGTGGTAACTTCCAGCGGAGGGAGGAAGGTGGTCGTGGAGTAGCCCATGTTGTGGCTATTCAGCCGGAAGGTGGAGGTCAAGCTAGGGTGTATGCTCAGCGTGAAGGGAGGAATGACGCGGATGTGATTGCAGGTACCTTTACTTTGCAATCCTTGTCATTACTTTCCTTGATAGATTCTGGATCTACGCATTCATATATTTTGCGTGAGCATGCTGAATTGCTTGGTTTGCCTGTTGAGTCTTTGGATGTTGGAGTTCGTGTCACTAGTTCTTTTGGTGAGACTGTTGTGACTCGAAAGCTGTATAGAAGGTGTCCTTTGGTTGTTCAAGAACATGTTTTTCATGTTGACCTTATGGAGTTGCCTTTCTATGGTTTTGATGTAATCCTTGGTATGGATTGGCTTGCTGAGCATCATGCTGTTGTGGATTGTGAAAATAAGCGAGTTTCGCTGAAGCTTGCAGATGATTACGATGTTGTTGTGGTTGGTGAGAATGTGAAGTTTCTTGCCAATGTGGTGTCTACCTTGGAGGCGAGTAGGATGCTGAGGCAAGGCTGTGAAGCTTATCTAGCTTTTGTGATGAATCCTAGCTCTAAGGAGTTGCGTGTGCAAGATATCAGAGTTTTGAAGGAGTTTCCTGGTGTGTTTCCTGAGGAGTTGCATGGTTTACCTCCTAATCGCGAGGTGGAGTTTGGAATTGAGCTGTATGAGAATACAACTCCTGTGTCCATTACCCCTTATAGAATGGCACCTAAGGAGCTGAAGGAGCTGAAGACGCAGTTGCAAGAGTTGCTTGATCGTGGTTTCATTCGGCCAAGTGTGTCACCTTGGGGTGCACCGGTCTTGTTTGTGAAGAAGAAGGATGGCACTATGAGGATGTGCATTGATTACCGTCAGCTGAACAAGTTGACTATCAAGAATCGGTATCCTTTGCCGAGGATTGATGATCTCTTTGATCAATTTCGGGGAGCAGCTATGTTCTCTAAGATTGACTTGAGGTCAGGGTATTATCAGTTGAAGGTAAAGGATGTGGATGTGCCTAAGACAACTTTCAGGACAAGGTATGGGCATTATGAGTTCCTTGTGATGCCGTTTGGTTTGACAAATGCTCCTGCTGCTTTCATGGACATGATGAATCGTGTGTTTCATGAATACCTGGACAAGTTCGTGGTGGTGTTCATTGATGATATCCTCGTGTACTCGCGTACTGAGGAGGAGCATGAAGAGCATTTGAGGATTGTTTTGCAAGCTTTGTTGGAGAATCAGCTTTACGCTAAGTTGAGCAAATGTGAGTTCTGGCTTAAGGAGGTGGTGTTTCTTGGGCATGTAGTTTCTGCTGAGGGGATTCGTGTTGATCCTCAGAATATTGAGGCGGTGATGAATTGGAAGGTTCCTAAGTCTGTTCATGAGGTTCGTAGTTTCCTTGGTTTGGCGGGATACTACCGGAGGTTTGTGGATGGGTTTTCTAAGATTGCTGCACCTTTGACGAAGTTGTTGCAAAAGGATGTTAAGTATGAGTGGACAAAAGCAAGACAACAAGCTTTTGAGAAGCTGAAGGCGGCTTTGACGCAAGCTCCTATCTTGGTTCAGCCTGAATCAGGGAAAGAGTTTATGGTCTACAGTGATGCGTCCTATGTTGGTTTGGGATGTGTGTTGATGCAAGAGGGTAAGGTTGTAGCTTATGCATCACGGCAGTTGAAAGTGCATGAGCGCAATTATCCTACGCATGATATTGAGTTGGCTGCAGTGGTTTTTGCTCTGAAGATCTGGAGACATTATATGTATGGTGAGAAGTGTACTGTGTACACGGATCACAAGAGTTTGAGGTATCTGATGTCTCAGAAGGAGTTGAATCTTAGGCAGCGGCGTTGGTTGGAGTTGCTCAAGGATTATGATTTGACGATTGAGTACCATCCTGGAAAGGCTAATGTTGTTGCGGATGCCTTGAGTAGGAAGGTAGCTGTTGAGCTGAGGGCTATGTTCGCCAGTTTGAGTATTTCGCGTGATGGTGGTCTTGTAGCTGAGTTGCAAGTGAAACCATCTTTGGTTCAGTTGATCAAGGAAAAGCAGTTGCTGGATGATTCCTTGGTGTCTCATGTTTAGGATATCGCGGAGGGTAGACCTTCGGATTTCTGCTTTAAAGATGATGGTGTGTTGTGTTTTGGAAGTCGAATAGTAGTGCCTAATGATGTTGAGTTGAGGCGTGCTATTCTGACTGAAGGTCATAGTAGTCCTTTTGCTATGCACCCTGGTAGTACTAAGATGTACCGTGATCTTCGTGATGAGTACTATTGGGTGGGTTTGAAGAAGGATGTTGCAGAGTTTGTGAGCAAGTGTATGGTGTGTCAGCGAGTTAAGGCTGAGCATCAGGTTCCTTCAGGTTTGTTGCAACCGTTGAGAATCCCTGAATGGAAGTGGGAAAGGATTACCATGGATTTTTTATCTGGTTTACCTTTGTCACCATCAAAGAGGAATTCTGTTTGGGTGATTGTGGATCGCCTGACGAAGTGTGCGCATTTCTTGCCTGTGCATACTACGTTTTCTTTGGATAAGCTTGCGGAGCTGTACATTGCTGAGATTGTGCGGCTGCATGGTGTGCCTAAGTCGATTGTGTCAGATAGGGATCCGAGGTTCACATCACGTTTCTGGTAGTGTTTGCATCAAGCTTTGGGTACGAGGTTGAATTTCAGTACATCTTATCATCCTCAGTCGGATGGTCAGTCTGAGCGTGTTATCCAGATTTTGGAGGATATGTTGAGGTGCTGCGTGATTGAGTTTCAGGGTTCTTGGGAGAAGCATTTGCCTTTGGTAGAGTTTGCTTATAACAATAGTTACCAGGCAAGTATTCAAATGGAACCTTATGAGGCTTTGTACGGGAGGAAGTGTAGGACTCCTCTTTGTTGGGCTGAAACGGGTCAAAAGTTGGTTTCGATGCCAGCTTTGTTGAAGGGGACCACCGAGAAGGTGAAGCTCATTTGTGAGCGGTTGAAGGCAGCTTTTGATCGGCAGAAGTCTTACGCGGATTTGAAGCGTAAGGAGGTTGAGTATGCGGTGGGTGACCGTGTGTTCTTGAAGGTTTCGCCTTGGAAGAAGGTGATGAAGTTTGGCCGGAAGGGTAAGTTGAGCCCTAGGTACATTGGACCATATGAGGTGGTTGAGCGTCTGGGTCCTGTTGCGTATCGGTTGAGGTTACCTCAAGAGCTGGAGAGGATTCATGATGTGTTCCATGTTTCCATGCTCCGGAAGTATAGATCTGATCCTTCGCATGTGATGCCTGTGGAGGAAGTGGAACTGAATCCGGATTTGACCTATGATGAGGAACCGGTGAAGGTTCTGGATTCGGATAGCAAGGTTCTTCGTGGCAAGACCATTGAGTTGGTGAAGGTGCTGTGGAAGCATCGAGGTGTTGAGGAAGCCACGTGGGAGCGGAAGGATGACATGCTGAAGCAGTTTCCTTATCTCTTTCCTTCAGGTAAATTTCGAGGACGAAATTTCTTAAGGGGGGGAGAGTTGTAACGCCCCGGTTTTGGGCTTAGTAGTTTTGGGCGTTGACCGGTTCGGTCAAAGTGCTGTTCGAATATAAAAAGGTGGAATTAGGAAAGCCTAGTTCGGATTGCATTAAAAATATGGAAAAATGTTCTAAAATCATCTTTTAATATATATAAGTGAACTGTGAAATCAATTTTACAAAATGAGGTTTGGAAGGGTGACATTTTGGCTAGTGACCAAAATGTAATTTTTGAAAGTTGCGTGACTGTTTTAGAAAGGATTGAAACTTTGAATCTTTAAGGAGCTATTATTCCAAAAGGAGTTTCTCCAGATTTTTATAAGACATTTTAGTGTTTAATTCTGATTTTAAAACAAAAGAAAAGTGGAGGGAAATCATTTTGCTATTTTGTAACTAACTTTCCATATTTTCCTTTTCTCTCATTTTCTCTCAACCCAAACACTTTCTCTCCAGAGATTTCCTTCAGATTTTGTCACTCAAATCTCTCTCTTCAATCCTCTTTTGATTTCTAATCATCACATCAACAAAACCTCACCATTTGCTAGTTGATTCATCAAGGTTTTTGGTTCTAAAAGAGGAGAAACTCAAGTTTGGACGTAAGAACGTCCTTCTCCTCTAAACTATCAGTTCTTTACTGAAATTCCTAAGTTCTCAATCCTTAATTGATGTTTTATAAATGGCTTTTAAAGTTGTGAAATGGATCTTGGCTTAAAATGCAAGATTTGGTGATTTTTGGTGGATTTTCGTTTGATCTGTTAAAGCTGTGATTTGAAGTGTGTTTTTGATGATAAATGAATGTTAATTTGATAAGGAATTGAGTTTTGATTAATGCAATCCCGGATAGGTTGAGTTTCCTAAGTTTAGCTTGTGATTCTTGGTTGTTTTTGAGGTGATCTTGTGGATCTGATGTTGCTGGAGGTATAAGGATGTTGTTAGGTTCTTTTTAGATGTTAAATGATGTTAAAGGATGTTTAGTTTTGATGGTTTATGGCTGGGCTTTGTTGAGGAGTTGTTTGGATGCATTTTCGGTTGTGTTTGGTGGCCGAAAATGGAGTGTGGATGAGAGCAGCGAGTTTAGGTGCTTTCATTGAAGCTATTAATGCATGATGATGCATTAATCCTCTGCTTTGATGTGTTTAAAACAGGGGAGTCATCTTTGGATCCAAGTGGTGGTGATCCAGAAGCTTGATTTGTGCTTCGGCAAGAGGCGAAGTGGAATCGGTGAGTGAAATTTGGTTTTCGGCTTTGAAACCAATGTCTTGGGAGCTTAGTTTAAGTCTAAACAACTTTACTAAGCTCAAGTGTAAGTTTTCGGAAAAACTCTCTAGTGGTGGCCATGGTTTGATTGTTGTGCAATGTGGTTTATTGCATGTTTTAAATTTTGTTTTGAAAGCATGATTTAGCATGGTTATTGCTGATTTTGTAAGCCATATGTTGAAGGAAGCTCAAGGTAAGAGTTCCTTGTTTTTGAACATTGATTAAATGTGGTTTAATGCTTAAAGATGCATGATGTTTATGGCTTGGTTTAATGCTTTAAAAACAGTGGATTATTTGATGATAATGATGTATATTGGCAAGTGATGTTTTGAAAAGGTTAAGGTCACTAAGGTGGTTAAAAGTCCTTGAGTGAGCCTTGTGGATTCTAGGAACTTCATGGTGGTTAAAAGTCCATGATGATTCTTGTTAAGGTCACTAAGGTGGTTAAAAGTCCTTGAGTGAGCCTTGTTACTTAAGAACATCAAGGTGGTGAAAAGTCCTTGGATGGTTCTTGTTAAGGACACAAAGGTGGTTAAAAGTCCTTGTGTGGTCCTTGCCATGGTGTTTAAAAGTCCATGGGCCAAGGTGTTTAAAATTCCTTGGGGACAAGGTGTTTAAAAGTCCTTGGGAAGAACACAAAGGTGGTTAAAAGTCCTTGTGTGGTTCTTGTGTATTATAAGATCACAATGGTGTTTAAAAGTCCATGTGTGAGTCTTATGTTGATCTTGTTTTCAAAAGATGGAATTTATCACTTGTGGCCATTATGACATGTAATGATATGGAAGCATGTAATGCTTGTTTAAATTGCTTTTGAGCATGTGCAAATGATGTTTTGAAGTATGATTTATAAAGTGTTTTATAAATGCATTATTGGATGGTTTTAATGAGCATTCCTCACTAAGCTATTGCTTACGCTCTCTTTCGTTTTCTTAAACCAATAACGCAGAACATTAAGGAGCTTTGAGGGCAGCAAGGAAGGCAAGCATTCAAGTGGAATTAAGCTCAAGTATGGGAAGGTTTTCCTTAAACACACTTTAGCTTTTGGGCATTTGGCAATGGGGGACCTATGTGTATGTTTTGGGAGATGTTTTGAACTCCCTAAGTATGTTCAATGTTGTTGGAAATGCTTGATTTGTATTTGGTCTTTATGTGCTTGGTTTTGAAGGCTTTATGCTTAAAGGTTTGCTTGTGTAGGAAGCATGCTTTAAATTTGGGGCTTTTCATATATGATGATAATATGTTGATTGGTTGATGCAAACATGATTCTTGTATGTTGTATGAGTTGCTGGTAAAGTTTGGTAGCATTTGGAGCATGATTGGATGATCAATTGCATGTTTAAGGAAGCCATTTGCTGCATTCTGTGCAGGCTGTTTCGGAACAGTGGTTACCGTTTCGGAACGGGTGCCTTGAATCAGCCCAGGCGTCCGAAACGGTAGGCACCGTTTCGAAACGGGAAGCTCTCTGCCAGCCCTCGTTTTGATACGCGTTGCGGAACGGCCCCGCGTTTCGAAACAGGCTCTCCCTGTTTCGGAACGTCTGACCGTTGGGGGCTGACATAGGCAGTTAAATGTTTTGGAATGTTTGCATTTTGGTCCTGAATCTTGTTTGTGCAATTGTATGAGTTTGGGATGTCCGTTTGAGCTGAAATTTGACTGAGAAGCATGAAACCTGATTAATTTCAAGATGGCAACTTTAATTTGGGTTAAGTCCTCATAATTTACAGAATTTACAATTTGGTCCCTAAAGTTGTAAATTGTTCAATTGGGTCCATGTTTGATCTTTGATGTTTATGATCTTTGAGTATGTTGTTTGTATGTTCATAACTAGGGTTAATGAGCATCTAGACAAGTTTAAAAAGAAAAAAAAGGGTCGTTAATCAAGGTTGACTTTCGGGTTGACTTTGGTTTTCCCCGTGTGACTTTCTTAATTCGAATCAACCGTCTAGGCCGGGTTAAGGGGGTTACATTCTTTATCTTATCTGTATATATCATGCTATAGACCCAGATAATTTCTCAGCCTTAATTATGCTATATAATCTTATATCTATAACGGAATACAAAGGTACCTATAATTCAATCCTATATCAAGCCCTTCTAGGGAATCATCTACAAGCCCAACTTCTGGGATCTTCTCTTAAACACTGCAATCGCAATATACTCCATTTTCTTTTCACTTCTCTGGTCTTTCTTTTACATGTTCATCACTGTGTGACACAGATATCACAAGGCTACAATGACGTCCCATGGTTTTCTACTCCTTATAATTTTTTCATTTCTAAAATATACTTAACCTTTACTGTTCTGATTTTTCCTTTATATTTCACATATGGTTTGATTTGCTGCCAATAGTGTATAACCCTTAATTTTTGCTTAGATAAACCCCTCATTCTTACAAATTTGCATTCTCCCCTCCATATTCATGCACCCAAAATCTTTTGCTTTATCAGTACTCCACACTTCTACTCTAAAATGAATGCTGTGACTTTTCTTTTTAAGTATATCATTATAGCCTTTATTATATTGGTCTTACACACTTATCTGTTCACAATTCTGAATACATATACTAAGCCTTCTTCTGAATTGAATTTTATCATGTTTAACTTTTGGACTACTATGTGTAATGTAAAGTTGTACACAATCTCTTTCATTCTGCCCAATCACTGTTACTCTCTTCCTATTAGCTTATCAATTATCATTTTTTCACCAGTATCTTTTTTCAAGCATCAATATCATTTGGTTATATTAAATTCTAATTTTATAATTATGTTCTCTACTTATCGTACTCTCATCAAAACTATCTTCTTACAAAAAATTATATTCAAGTATTTTATTCTTTTATATATCTCTATTGTCAAGGATCCTTTCATGTATACTCTGATCTTTTTGCAGATTTCGTACCCTAATAATACCTATACCATGCAGCTCTGCAGGACCTGCTGTAATCCTTGGTGGCCCTCTCACCGGTTATGTAATTACGTAGTTATAATTTATTTAATTTGCTTATCCCCTATCATTTTTTTGCTCATTTGGTCTGTAATTTTTTTCTCTACCCCGCTTCCTTCTCTCCCTTGGCTTGTAATTATTTTGTGCTGCTTTCCTTTTGATCTCTTTCTCTCTATGGTTTTTATTTAGTTGCTTTCTGATATTAGATGTATGTCTCTAGGATACTTCTCTGCTTTATATGCTTCTGTCTCTGCCTACCTGCTTCATGAATGTTGCTTTATATGTTTAATTTTATGCACAATCGATATTAAGAATTGCGACTCCTACTACACCTTCTTAGGTGACCTTCCTCTAGCCCTGTCAAGGGATTTTACAAATACCCTAATTCTTAGGGACAATTTCTATTCTTCCACTTCTCAAAATTGTAAACTATTATTCTCTTCCTTCCCCTCACTTTTTAGTCAAATCTATTGGCGAAATTCAATACTGAATTTAAGAGTATTTATTCCCTGGCTTTTAATAAAATTAATATGCCATATATTATTATTTAACCACTTTTTTACAATATTTCTTACCAATTATACTTTTCAAAAATCTCCTTCAATAACGGTTTTAATTATTACTATTAATAACTCTATCATTCCGTTTTTATCTTGGTACATGAGTAACTACTACTTTAAATTTATCAATTTATATGCATTCTATTTAATACAATTTACTCTATTTCCAAAATTCTACCCCGTAATCTTTGCCTTTTCTTCAGCAACATTACTACTATTAATGAAATTATTCTTTTGTATAAACATATATTATTCTCCTTTATCAACACCACCTAAGTCTATTTTCTGAATTAATTATTCGTATATTAAATTATTTCCCTTTATTATCAAGGCTGCTCCAGCTGTTCTCTATATATCCCTAATTATTAGTCATCATATCTATAATATCTTTTTATATTTACTTTTAAACATTAAATTACTATTATATAGATATTTAAGGTACACTTCCTTCAAATCCGCCTGCAATATACCATCTCTAAATAACTATAATAAAATTTTTTCCCTTAATAATTCTTCTAGATCATTTAAGGAAGGTTCTTTTTATACTTTCCTTTATGATATTAATAGTTCCTATCTTTTCCAATCTCTAATTGCTTTTCAAAAATCTCCTCAATCTACTTTCCATATTTCATCTCCCTCAATTGTCTTCTTTATATATGTACATCACAATTATACCATTCCACAAATCAAACTCTATCCTCCTACTATCCCAATTCTACCAACCCTTGCGATGGCTTCATCCTCTTCCATTCCCCAACTCAACTCTATCAATCTCACCAACGAAGAAGCGAAACTGCTCTACACACCTGACTTTGGTTGGGATATTATCAAGGAAGACCCCAAGCTTATTCTAATCGGATGCTTCATATCGTCTAAAATAATAGACATATATGTTGTTATCAATGCATTCGAAGGAATCTGGAAGCCTAATGAGGTAGTATCTATATCGGTTATACAAGATAATTTCCTCAAAATAAAGTTCAAGGAAATCAAGAATTGCTATGAGGTCATCAACCGCGGTCCTTGGCTATACAAGGATGAATGGTTAGCAGTTACTGAATATGATCCAGCCAAATCCTTAGGAGACTACAAATTCAATATCATGAGAATTTGGATCCGATTTTTCTCCCTCCCTAATTCACTTTATGATGATGTTGATCGATCCCATCTGGTGGGACATGCACTAGGGTCAATGGTTGGCAATGTCCTCCGGACGGATACCCGAGAGGTTGAGGGGAATATGAAGGACTTTCTTAGGGTCGAAATTTTGCTTGACATCACAAGACCTGTTACTCGATTTGTCTTTATTGGATCAGGTGATAACAAAATCATGTGCCGTATTCAGTATGAAAGACTCCCTACTCTCTGCCCTGGTTGTGGTATTATCAGCCACACATTAGATAACTGTCCCATCCGATCTTCACTCGATCTCAACAAATTACAGTACGGGGAATGGCTCCGCTACCTTCCCCCTAGACGTCGCCCAGTTGGAACTCGTGGGCGTATCCGCAATGTGGAACCAAATCTTAATCCAAACATTCCTCCAATAAATGGTAATTTTATTTCAACCTTTACAATAATCTCATTTTTTATTCGATTTACTCCCCCAATTATTCTGTCCAAATACTTACTATCTGATATCCTCGTAGTGGCCCCAACAAACATTCCAGCAGCTTCGGCCAACACTACTACTCCTCCCACCGATCGGAACAATATGGGCAATTTAAATTACATCCTCCTCATCTTTTATATAAATGGTTATAGCACCTAATCACAATCAATCTCCAATACATAGGTTCTCTAAATGAAGGCGATGTCGCCTCCTTTACGGAACAAGCAACTAAGGAAGCCCCAAACGTTGATACAACCATGGAAGAAGGTCCCAACTCTGCTAAAGATCCCCCTGCATCTGACTTGAAGCAAAAAGCTCCACTCGAGCCCCAGCCCCTGAATACCATCTATCCCATCCCGGAAGATGGTTCTGATGATGATTGGGACACCACGGATGATGGTGTTCCTAGCCCTACTGCCCAGCAAATTAAAAAAATTGAGTCTGAATTGCGTAAGCCCTCTAACCCCACTGATACAATTTTCAATGATTTTAATCAGTGGTTACTAAAAACTTACCCCAATGATGCAGCCCCTGCACCTGCACCAGCCCCAACGAACCGAGGCATGAAACGCTGCTCTCCAATACAAGTGTCGCTCCCGCCAAAAAAATCCAAACCATCAGCATCTACTCCAAAAGTTGGGATGAGCAGCTCTAAAAACTCTCCGGCGGCGGCTGATTCCCAGCCCCGCCGAGCAAAATGAGGATCCTATGCTGGAACTGTCAGGGTCTTGGACAAGCCCCGACGGTTCAACATTTCCGGTCCTATGTCCAACGCACCAACCCTGATGTCATCTTCTTATGCGAAACCAAAATAAATAACGCGGAATGTAACCGCATTTGTCTTTCATTAGGAATGTTAGACATTATTTCTATTTCCCCTACGGAAGGGTGTTCCGGCATTTCCCTATTTGCAACAAACAATATTAATATAAGTTTAATTTCTTATTCATCGCGTTATATTCATACTCAAATAACTAAGAACAATTACACAATGTTTTTTACTGGATTGCATGGTTTCTCTGAAACTAGTCAAAAATATAAAACATGGGAACTTATAGATTCATTATACTCTTCTACTAAAAATAACCCATGGCTTCTCGGTGGGGATTTTAATGAAATTTTAACTGACTCTGAAAAAACAAGGAGGTCCCCGAAGGGCTAGATCACAAATTAAAAATTTTCGCAACTGTTTATTACGGAACAACCTTTTTGATTGCAAGCCAACTTCTGGATGGTTTACATGGACAAAAGTAGGGCCTTTAACCCCAATCATACATGAAAGATTAGATCGATTTATAGCTAATTCAGCTTGGCAAGATCTCTACCCTTCCTACCGAATCACCACACAGTATGTAGCCAAATCTGACCACTGTTTCCTTCTCCTTGATTTAGACCCTTCGATTTCTACCCCCAAAAAACAGCCTTCCAATAATTTCCGCTTCGAAAACTGCTGGGCTAATAATGTGGATAATATTCACACAATTAAAAGGGCTTGGGCCAATACTCCCGGAACTGTCATTGACAAAATCGAAGCTGTTGGCACATACCTAGAAGAATGGCAAAATCAACAACGTTTTAAATCAACCGGAAGGATTAAGTTCCTCACTAAAAAATTAATAAATTACTATATCGCCACTTAACTGCCACAAATGAACAAGTATACTTAAATTATAGAACTGAACTAAATAAACTCTTAACAGAACAAGAAATTTATTGGGCTCAAAGATCTCGCACTCTCTGGCTTTCCCAAGGGGATAAAAATACCAAGTTCTTCCATGCCCGAGCTACTAATAGGAATAAGAAAAATTCGATTACAGGCCTTTACGACGCTAACTCGAATTAGCGCACGGATGATTCAGATCTTATGAATATCGCTTCTGCATTTTTTCAAAATCTTTTCACAACATACAATCCCCAAATCTCGAATAATATTCTTGATAAAATTCACCCTTCCATCAATCAATCAATGAATGAAACCCTTCTAAGGACTTTCACTAAAGAGGAAATTCTCCATGCCTTTCAAGATATTGACCCTAGGAAAGCACTTGGTATCGATGGCCTACCCAGTAGCTTCTTCTGACAACACTGGGACACAGTGGGCGAAGATGTTATTAATCTTTGCATTAATCTTCTAAACGGCAACGCTGATATGGCCTCAGTCAACAAAACTATATTAGTTCTAATCCCCAAAGTCCAACATCCAACTTCCATGAAACAACTCAGACCAATCAGTCTCTGCACTGTCCTTTACAAAATAGTTGCCAAAACAATAGTCAATAGAATGAAACAGGCTATATCTCTATGCATAAGCCCTAATCAAGCAGCCTTTATCCAGGGACGTAACATATCAGACAACATCCTCGTTGCACATGAAATTATTCACAATATTAACTCAGGAGCTACTAAGTCCTCTCAAGGTGCTGCTCTTAAGCTAGACATGGAGAAAGCTTTTGATAGAGTAGAATGGTCCTTTCTTGCAAATGTTATGGAACGCATGGGCTTCGCCTCCAAATGGATCGACCTTATAATGCGTTGCATTACTACAGTCTCCTTTTCAGTTAAAATTAATAATTCCTTCTCCCCACCCTTTCAACCTCAACGTGGTCTTCGTCAGGGAGATCCCCTATCCCCTTTCCTTTTCCTCTTTTGTACTCAAGGCCTCTCGGCTTATTTAGCTGCTGCTCAACAAACTAATATTCTACCAGGACTAGGTGCCTGTAAATACGGGCCTAAAGTCAATCACTTGCTTTTTGCCGATGATTGCATGGTATTCATTAATACTAATCAATCTGAAGCGTCTCTTCTTAAAAAAGCTCTTCAAACTTATGCTAATGCATCCGGTCAAGCGTTTAATTTTGAGAAATCAACAATTTTTTATAACCTGCGTACACCATCAGCAACAAGAAATGCGATCAACAACCTTTTACAAGTATGTGAGGTTACTAACCCTGGAGTATATCTAGGTATCCCACTTCTAATTGGGAAAAACAAAACTGAATCGCTAGGATTTGTGCGCGATAAAGTACATGATCGTCTCTCTAGTTGGGACAAACATCTCCACTCTTTTAGTGGCCGAGAGATATTCATCAAAGCAGTCCTACATTCCCTCCCACAATATGTTATGTCCTGCTATCTTCTCCCACAAAACATCATCGATGACATGACTTCATCAATCCGTCAATACTGGTGGACTGGCAAGTCCAACAAAAAAGGTTGGCATATGCTCCCTTGGAATCGTGTATGTTTACCTAAATCTGCTGGAGGCATGGGTTTTAAGGATTTGCACGATTTTAACGTTGCTCTTTTGGGCAAGCAACTTTGGAAACTCATTTGCGAACCAGATTCTCTATTAGGACAAATATACCGTTCTAAATACTTTCCCTCCGGCAATATCCTAGATGCACCAAAACCCAATCGGGGTTCTTTTGCTTGGCAAGGTATGTATAACGCGCTTCAGCGTCTATTCCCCGGCTTTCTCCACCGCCCAGGTATAAACAGTACTATTAGAATACACAAAGATATATGGGGAGGGTCTTCCCCGATTGAGCTCACTGGGGATTACGAAATCTCGGATGAATTCCATATTCGATGTCGTGATTTTATGATTCGTAACCAAACAGCTTGGGATACGGATAAGGTAAGGAATTACTTCAATCCAACTGATGCCGATGCTATTCTTCGTATCCCTATCATAAATGATCATCGTGATTCAATACTCTGGTCTCCTAATGATTCGGGTATCTACTCAGTCCGTTCTGGATATATTTTCCTGCAACGCTCCATAAACCCACCTATGTCACCTACTCGGCTCTTGAAGTTTTTATCCAAAGTCAAAGCTTTACCCGAAGTCAAAACTTTTGGTTGGCGTATGGCATCTGATGCTCTACCAGTTGGAGTTAAAATGCAAGCCTTTTCTCCTAATTCGGGACCTTGTCCTATCTGTGGTAGCCACTCGGAATCGATCCTTCATGCGATTCGTGAATGCCCTGGGGCGTCTGAGGTCCTCCAAATTTGTGGTATCCCCATTACTCTTTATAGGAGTATAGCTTCTACCCCTCTGCAATGGTTAGAGGAAGCAGCTACTACTCTTTCCTCTGATAAATTTGGTCTCTTCCTTACTGCTTTATGGAATGTATGGAATAGACGTAACGACTGGGTACATAACCAACATTTACAACCACCCTGGCTAACTGCCGTTAATTCCATTAGTTTACATGATGATTTTTGTAAAGCTTTTAAGACGACTGCCCCAGCTCCATCTACCTTTTCTAAACCATCCTGGACCCCTCCCCCACTTCATCATATCAAAATAAATGTGGACGGAGCTTTTAATCCATCAACTTGTGCAGCTGCCGTTGGCGTCGTTGCTCGTGATTCTGCAGGAACAGTTGTGGGTGGCCTTGCATTTCCACTTGGTAGCTGTCAGGACGCTATCACTAGTGAAGGGGAAAGCATCCTTGCTGGTATCACCTTTTCCCGATCTCAAGGCTGGAACCGACTTCAGATTGAAACTGACTGCGCTTCTCTCGCGAATAGGATCAACAATCCTGCTCAGGACCTTTCTACCATGGGACCTATTATACTTCAAATTCAAGCATCTCTTCACGACATTGACTTTGTATCTATTTCTTTTGTACACCGTGAGGCAAATATTATAGCCCATACTTTGGCTACTTCTTCGCTGAATTCTATGACTTCTATGTCATTTAATTCGGATATCCCATCTTGTATCCAACACTTTGTAACAAATCATTATTGATTAATAATATTTGGGCACTCTTTTCCCCTTTTTAGGGTCCTCTAGCTCTTCTTGAAGGACAGTAGTAGGGGTTTTTAATGAGGCATTTTCTTAAAAAAAATCCAACGGGTCCATTGAAAGGCCCATTTCGACCCGCTCGTCCGAAACCTCTACAAAAAGGATTGCAAAACAAGTTTTAATCAAATATTAGGAATTCATGTAATTGATTAGGAGCTTTTCAACACAATTATATTGCAAAACCTCAATTTCTGTACTTTTTACTCAGTTAAAATTCCAACGGGACCATTGAAAGGCCCATTTAGACCTGCTCGTCCCAAACTTCTACAAAAAGGACCGTAAAAATGTTTTATTCAAATATTAGGAGTTCAAATAATTGATTAGGAGCTTTTCAACACAATTATATTCTAAAACCTCAATTTCTGTACTTTTTACTCATTTAAAATTCCAACGGGTCCATTGAAAGGCTCATTTCGACCCGCTCGTCCGAAACCTTTACAAAAAGGACTGTAAAACAAGTTTTAATCAAATTTTGGGAGTTCATGTAATTTATTAGGAGCTTTTCAACACAATTATATAGCAAAACCTCAATTTCTGTACTTTTTACTCAGTTAAAATTCCAAGGGGTCCATTGAAAGGCCCATTTCAACCCGCTAGTCCGAAACCTCTACAAAAGGACTGCAAAACAAGTTTTAATAAAATTTTAGGAGTTCATTTAATTGATTAGGAGCTTTTCAACATAATTATATTGCAAAACCTCAATTTCTGTACTTTTTACTCAGTTAAAATTCCAACGGGTCCATTGAAAGGCCCATTTAGACCTGCTCGTCCGAAACCTCTACAAAAAGGACCGCAAAAATGTTTTATTCAAATATTAGGAGATCAAATAATTGATTAGGAGCTTTTCAACACAATTATATTGCAAAACCTCAATTTCTGTACTTTTTACTCATATAAAATTCCAACAGGTCCATTGAGAGGCCCATTTCGACCCGCTCGTCCGAAACCTCTACAAAAAGGACTGCAAAACAAGTTTTAATCAAATTTTAGGAGTTCATGTAATTGATTAGGAGCTTTTCAACACAATTATATTGCAAAACCTCAATTTCTGTACTTTTTACTCAGTTAAAATTCCATCGGGTCCATTGAAAGGCCCATTTCGACCCGCTCGTCAGAAACCTTTACAAAAAGGACTGCAAAACAAGTTTTAATCAAATATTAGGAGTTCAAATAATTCATTAGGAGCTTTTCAACACAATTATATTGCAAAACCGCAATTTCTGTACTTTTTACTCAGTTAAAATTCCAACGGGTCCATTGAAAGGCCCATTTAGACCTGCTCGTCCGAAACCTCTACAGAAAGGACCGCAAAAATGTTTTATTCAAATATTAGGAGTTCAAATAATTGATTAGGAGCTTTTCAACACAATTATATTGCAAAACCCCAATTTCTGTACTATTTACTCATTTAAAATTCCAACGGGTCCATTGAAAGGCCCATTTCGACCCGCTCGTCCGAAACCTCTACAAAAAGGACTACAAAACAAGTTTTAATCAAATTTTAGGAGTTCATGTAATTTATTAGGAGCTTTTCAACACAATTATATTGCAAAACCTCAATTTATGTTCTTTTTACTCAGTTAAAATTCCAACGGGTCCATTTAAAGGCCCATTTAGACCTGCTCGTCCGAAACCTGTACAAAAAGGACCGCAAAAATGTTTTATTCAAATATTAGGAGTTCAAATAATTGATTAGGAGCTTTTCAACACAATTATATTGCAAAACCTCAATTTCTGTACTTTTTACTCATTTAAAATTCCAGCGGGTCCATTGAAAGGCCCATTTCGACCCGCTCGTCCGAAACCTCTACAAAAAAGACTGCAAAACAAGTTTTAATCAAATTTTAGGAGTTCATGTAATTGATTAGGAGCTTTTCAAAACAATTATATTGCAAAACCTCAATTTCTGTACTTTTTACTCAGTTAAAATTCCAACAGGTCCATTGAAAGGCCCATTTAGACCTGCTCGTCCGAAACCTCTAAAAAGGACCGCAAAAATGTTTTATTCAAATATTAGTAGTTCAAATAATTGATTAAAAGCTTTTGAACACAGTTATATTGCAAAACCTCAATTTCTGTACTTTTTACTCAGTTAAAATTCCAACGGGTCCATTGAAAGGCCCATTTCGACCCGCTCGTCCGAAACATCTACAAAAAGGACCGCAAAACAAGTTTTAATGAAATATTAGGCGTTCAAATAATTGATTAGGAGCTTTACAACACAATTATATTGCAAAACCGCAATTTCTGTACTTTTTACTCAGTTAAAATTCCAACGGGTCCATTGAAAGGCCCATTTCGACCCGCTCGTCCGAAACCTCTACAAAAAGGACTGCAAAACAAGTTTTAATCAAAGGAGTTCATGTAATTGATTAGGAGCTTTTCAACACAATTATATTGCAAAACCTCTATTTCTGTACTTTTTACTCAGTTAAAATTCCAACAGGTCCATTGAAAGGCCCATTTCGACCCGCTCGTCCGAAACCTCTACAAAAAGGACTGCAAAACAAGTTTTAATCAAATATTAGTAGTTCAAATAATTTATTAGGAGGTTTTCAACACAATTATATTGCAAAACCTCAATTTCTGTACTTTTTACTCAGTTAAAATTCCAACGGGTCCATTAAAAGGCCCATTTCGACCCGCTCGTCCGAAACCTCTACAAAAAGGACTTCAAAACATGTTTTAATCAAATTTTAGGAGTTCATGTAATTGATTAGGAGCTTTTCAACACAATTATATTGCAAAACCTCAATTTATTAGGAGTAGTGCTCTCAAGCCACCCTTCCGAACCCTTCGGAGACAACCCACGAAACTCAACTGCCCCCAAATTACGAAGCCTCTCTATGGGTAGTCCTGTCCCCGCACCCTGAGGTGGTGCTACAGCTTGCATACAGCCAAAGATGTCTGAAAAGCTCCGGCTATAGTCTGAATTAAATGAGCCACATCTGGCCCTGCCTGGCCTTGGCCCGCTTGAGCCCCATTACCTCCCACATTAGCCTCAGCCTGAGGCCCATTACCATCACCTCCGACATTCCCTACATTACCATCGAGAGCATTAAGAGCAGGAGGCATATTCTCGGGTGCCTGGTCACCCGCTCTAGGCCGTCCCCTCGGTCTCACCATAGCAATTAAAGTAATCTAAAACAACAAACACACAACAACAAAGAAACGTTAGGTTAGCAAAGGGGCAAGGACTCCGGTTCTCAAGCCCTGTAAACCAAAACAATTTTTCCTTTCTATTTTGACAACAACGCCTAACAATGGGGACTCGAACCAACACTCAAACAACAACAAGGCCATTATATCATGCATTCACACACCGTGCTAGAGACAAAATTTAGACATACATGGCAAAACACTCATAATACCTCAACTCACCTCACTTACCTGCCCGAGGTCTCGGAAACCTCAGGCTCTGATACCAATAAATGTAACCCCCTCGTCCCGGTCTGGCCGGATGGCCGGTCCGAGTAGGCCACACGAGGAAAACCGAGTGAAACCCGTTAAGGTTCCCCCTCAGTTAGCAACCCTATTTTTTTTCTTTTTATTTAAATCTTGTCTAGAGGAATATTAAGTCCTAAGTGATTCACAACAACGGAAGACATCCAAAAAGATCACATTCGAACCCCGACCATACACACCTAGTCCATTTTTAAGCTTACAAGGAAGACCGTATCAGTACCCTAACTAGGGGTATCGATACGCCCTGACCAGGTCAACCCAAACAGTCAACTCGAAGAAGACCGTATCGATACAGCCCTTGAGCGTATCGATACGCCCTCTTCAGTCAACATCTCGTGGTCAACGAGATAAACCAGTACCGATACTCCCCAGCCAAAACTGAGCTCTGCAGGCAAGACCGTATCGAAACGGCCCTTAGGCGTACCGATACGCCCTGCTCTGCAACTCCACCATTTTCAACTTGGTGACCTCAAACCCGACACTAGATGCATTTTTAGACTCGCCTATACACATACAAACATACATGCATCAAAACTACAACCAAGACTTAGCTTACAAGGCATTGAATCTAACAAGGATTATACAAATCAATTAGTCCATGCAATTTCACCAAGAGAACATATTTAACACCCAAAAGGCCCCATACACATGATAGTCAAGCATAAGGCATACATAGGCCAACAACATACATGTTTAGGCATATTCAAATAAGCAACATAACAAGCATAAACCGAAATCCATGAAGCAAAAGCATAACACAACCACGAGATTAACATGCTCAAACACAAATTTCCTAAGGAGTTTGACCCCAACTCCTAAAAACTCTATACCCCATTGTCTAGGCATTATTACAAAATGCAAACCATACTTGAACTAGCTTGAGAACTCCAAAAGCTCCTCCTTCGCCTGCTTGCCTCCCGAACTCTAACGATCTGCACGTTGGAAACAAAAAGAGCATAAGCCAACTAGCTTAGTGAGAGAGGCTCTACAATTCACAACATGCAATTTTCCAAAACACGATTTATATGCAAGAAAGCAATGGATACACGAGGGTCAATCTCAACAACAACGGGTGGTTTGCACAAGCACAACCAACATACACATACAGTGGGACTACACATCACCGTTTCGACTAGTGGATTTCCAATGGGACTACGCATCAAAGTACTACCCTACTAGTCACTACCGGTGGGACTACACATAACTGTAGTTTGGACCACCATCACGTGAGGCACGAACTCAACTCGACTACAAATTAACAACTTAAAATGCACTTAATGATCACAACATATAAGCATTCAACATATCACAACAACATGGGGGTAGAGTGGCTTACACACGGGTTTATGTGACCCCTCAAGGTCCCACCCAAACCTCACAAGGATCCATATCGAGCACAATGCAAAAATCAACATTTCTACTCACCGTTGCTACCCAAGAGAAGATCGAAGACCAAGCTCAAGACTCCGAAATCCCCGGATTTGTCCCCGAAGCTTCACCAACCAAATTTCTCGTTTATAAACATTCCAACACCAAGTAAACAATCCCAAATCAGTCCATATTACAACATAGTCAACCCGGATTACATACCAAGCACAAAACATCAATTTTCCATTGAAAACAAACCCAAAATTCCTAATCCCGAGCAGCCCTTATGCACCCCTTAAAACCAATGTTTCCAACTCTTAACTTACTCCCTAAAGCCTCCAAAACAGCCCTTACATATAGCCTATCCATTATTCCTCTCATTTCCACATAAAACACCCCGATATCTCAACCCAAAACCTCCCAAAAACCCAAATCTGGAAATAAGCATAAAATTCTTTAAAAATCACATATATTGATTCTCATGAACTACAAACAGCCCCCACACCAACAATAAACCAAATTCTTTAGTCAAAGGCCATAAAGGCAACATTTTTATCCAAAATCTTTAAATTTTCAAATCTCAAGAACATGTATAAAAATGAAAACAAAAGGTGTCAACTTGTAGAGAATAACGAGGGTAAGTCAAAAACGAAGTTACCTTTGCAAAACCTTCAAAGATGAGCAAGATATTGAATGGAATAGTATCTAGGAGGGGTGGGGTTCATTTTGTCGTTGAAATGAGAAGAATAGAGAGGGGAAGAAGATGACTCAAAAGCATTATTTTAGGTTGATTTAAAATTAAAGGTCCAATGACCTAAATGCCCTTAATGAAAAAGGGAAACCACAATAGGTGCCACCCATGGCTATTTGGGCTCGTTTTAAAGATGGTCCAACTAAATTTTATTTGTCTTAAGACCCGGGGCCCAAACCATTATTTTATTATTTAAAATTTAGGAACCGAAACCCGAACCATTATTAAATTATTATTTTCACCCGACCCCCAAACCCGGGTGCTACAACTCTCTCCCACTTATGGAATTTCGCCCTCGAAATTACCTGACGGAAACAAATACGGAAACTGCTCAAGCATGTCAGCTTTTCTCTCCCACGTGGCTTCCTCCACACCTCTATGTCTCCATAATACTTTGACCAATTCTATAGTCTTGCCACGCAACACCTTGCTATCAGAAGCAAGTATCTCAACTGGTTCCTCGTTGTAAGACAAGTCCGGATTTAACTCTATTTCTTCCACTGGCATAACATGGGACGGATCCGATCTATACCTCCTAAGCATCGACACATGAAATACATCATGAATCTTCTCTAGCTCAGCTAGGAGTCTCAATCTATATGCAACCAGACCAATTCTCTCAACTATCTCATAAGGCCCTATGTACCTTGGGCTCAACTTGCCCTTCCTCCCAAACCTCTTCACCTTCTTCCAAGGTGAGACCTTCAGAAACACTTTATCCCCCACGGAGTATTCTACCTCTTTCCTTTTTAAGTCGGCATAGGACTTTTGTCGATCTGAAGCTGCTTTCAAGCGATCACATATCAACTTCACCTTATCGGTGGTTCCCTTGAGCAATTCGGGCATCGGCACAAGTTTCTGTCCGGCCTCGGCCCAACAGATCGGGGTCCTACACTTCCTACCATACAAGGCCTCATAGGAGGCCATCTGAATGCTCGATTGAAAACTGTTGTTGTATGCGAACTCCACTAATGGTAGGTGTTTCTCCCATGACCCCTGAAAGTCAATGATACAACACCTCAACATATCCTCCAGTATCTGAATTACCCTCTCAGACTGCCTATCTGACTGTGGATGATACGAAGTGCTGAAGTTCAACCAAGTGCCCAAGGCTCGATGCAAACACTCCCAGAATCTAGAGGTAAATCTCAGATCTCGGTTTGACACAATCGACTTCGGTACCCCATGTAGTCTCACAATCTCACGAATATACAATTCGGCCAACTTGTCTAATGTATAGGTAGTATGAATCGGTATGAAGTGAGCACACTTGGTGAATCTATCTACAATCACCCACACTAAATTTTTCTTCGAAGGAGTCAACGGAAGTCCTGACACAAAGTCCATAGTGATACGCTCCCACTTCCACTCCAGAATTTTCAACGGTTGCAACAACCTTGAGGGAAACTGGTGCTCAGCCTTGACTCTCTGACAAACCATGCATCTACTTACGAACTCGGTTACATCCTTTTTCAAGCCAACCCAATAATACTCTTCCTTCAATCCCCGATACATCTTCGTGCTACCCGGATGCATAGCAAAAGGACTATTGTGAGCCTCATTCAAGATCGTACGCCTCAACTCGGCATCCTCCGGAACCACTATCCTATCCTTGAAACATAGGATCCCATTCTCTCCAAAACAATACTCGGTAGGCCTATCTTCGGCTATGTCCTGCACGTGAGGTACCAAAGACTCATCTCGCAACTGCTTCTCACGAATCAATTGAAACAATGATGGCTTAGCTTGAAGCTCGACCACTAACCCACCATCCGTAGACACACTCAACCTTGCAAACATCGCTCGCAACTCAACGACCACCTTCCTACTCAAGGCATCGGCCACCACATTTGCCTTGCCCGGATGATACTCTATGATAAGGTCATAATCCTTAAGAAGCTCTAACCACCTTCGCTGCCTAAGATTCAACTCCCTCTGAGACATCAAATATTTCAAACTCTTGTGGTCGGTGTACACGGTGCACTTCTCACCATAAAGATGGTGTCTCCAAATTTTCAACGCGAACACCACTGTAGCCAACTCTATGTCATGTGTAGGGTAATTCTTCTAATGGATCTTTAGCTGTCGCGAAGCATATGCCACTACCTTACCTTCTTGCACAAGCACACAACCTTGCCCCACGTAAGACGCATCACTGTAAATCACAAACTCTCTCCCCGGCTCAGGCTGAATCAAAATAGGAGCTTCGATCAAAGCTTTCTTCAATTTCTCAAACGCTTCTTGTCTTGCATCAGACCATTCATACGGAACATTATTCTGTAGCAACTTGGTCAACGGAGCCGCTATTCTCGAGAACCCCTCAACAAACCTTCTATAGTATCCCGCCAAACCTAGGAAACTGCGGATTTCTGTCACTGATTTCGGTTGCTTCCAATTCACAATGGCTTCAATCTTCGTGGGATCTACACTAATCCCACTAGCTGAGATCACGTGACCTAGGAAGACCACCTCCCTAATCCAAAACTCACACTTACTTAGCTTGGCATACAACTGATTCTCAAGTAGGGTCTGAAGCACTAACCTTAAGTGTTCATCGTGCTCCTCTTCGATCCTAGAGTACACTAGGATGTAATCAATAAACACTACCACAAACCTGTCCAAGAACTTATGGAACACTCGGTTCATCATATCCATGAAGGCTGCTGGAGCGTTGGTCAACCCAAAAGGTATCACCAAAAACTCATAATGCCCATAACGTGTACGAAAGGCTGTCTTCGGTATGTCCACATCCTTTACCTTTAACTGATAATATCCAGACCTCAAGTCAATCTTTGAAAACACGGAAGCACCCCTCAACTGGTCTAGTAAGTCATCTATCCTTGGCAAGGGATATTTGTTTTTCACTGTCACCTTATTCAATTTTCTATAGTCTATACACATTATCATGCTACCATCCTTCTTTTTCACAAACAAAACTGGAGCACCCCAAGGGGAAACACTAGGCCTAATAAAGCCTCTGTCAGTCAACTCCTAAAGCTGTGTCTTCAACTCTTTCTACTCCTTCGGTGCCATTCTATACGGAGCAATCGACACCGGTGCAGAATCAGAATATGTCTCAATAGCAAACTCAACCGCTCTATCTGGAGGCAAGCCTGGTAGTTCTTCCGGAAAAACACTCAGAAAATCACATACGGTCTTGATGTCCTGAGGTCTCACCTCACTCATATCCGGATTCAATACGTAAGCCAAGTAGGCCTGACACCCGAAACCCAACAACCTCTAAGCTTCCAAAGCCGAAACCACGTTGGACAAAAACTTGACATTCTCCCCAACTACCACTACCTCAAAGTCATCGGTAAGCCTCAAAGAGACCCTCTTAGTCTCGAAGTCAACCCTAGCTCTATGCTCTACAAGCCAATCCATGCCCAAAATCACATCAAAGCCATAAAAGGGTAGCTCCATCATGTCGACCGCAAATACGTGGCCCTGAATCATCAAAGGACACCTCCTATACACTTTCCTAACTACCACTGTATCACCAAAAGAGCTAGTGACATTTACACCTACCTCTAGCCAATCACAAGGTAAACCTAATGACTTTGCTTGTTCACCCAAAATATACGAATATGTTGACCCCGAATCTATTAGAGAAAGCAAACTCAAAGGCTGTAATGTGAAATTACCTACAATGACATCAATGTCATTCTCAGCCTCTCGCTGAGCGTACACCCTAGCCGGTCCTCCTCACTCGGGCTGGACTGCTACAACATGAGCCAAGTTCCTCTGACCCTCATTCCTCGGCTGAAAGTTCCCACGCCCGCGCCCACGGCCTCTCTGATGCTCAAAACCCCTTGCTGGAGCCGATCCTCCCCTAACTGGGTGTGGGCAATCACGCCTCAAATGGTCTCGGGAGCTACAGTTCCAACACGCCCCAAACATACCCATACACTCACCTGGGTGGCGTCTCCCGCACCTAGTGCACTCCGGAATGTGTCCAACAGCCCCTTGGCCCTGACGGCCCTGACCATGGTTACCACCCCTAGGTCTCGTATCCGACTGGTACTTCCTATCTCTATGCCTCTTGGCATGATCTCTATCCCAGTTCGCATGTCTCTTTCCGAAGTCAGACCCACCAGCACGTGCTCTAGAGCTTAGGTTCTGCTCTATATCCTTGGCCCTAGAAACCAAGACATCAAACTCAGTGTAGTCGGAGGCCAACATGTAGGTCTTCACATCGGTAGTCAACCCATATCTGAAACGCTCGCATCGCTCATTCTCATTCGGAATCAACTCTGGCGCGTACTGGCTCAACCACACAAACTGGATCTCATGCTCAGACACGGTCCTATTGCCTTGAACCAAAGCCATGAACTCCCTTTTCTTCTCATCCAAGTACCGAACCCCGAGATACTTCCTCTTGAAGGCATTCCTGAAAAACTCCCATGTGACATCCGCCTCGGCCATACCAGAAATAACTGTGGTCCACCAAGTATAAGCGTCTCCCTGAAGCAATGAGACGATGCATCCCAACTTACGCGCATCCGAACACTCCATCTGACCCAAGATGCGAGTAGTGCTCTAAAGCCACCCTTTCGAACCCTTCGGAGACAACCCACAAAACTCAACTGCCCCCAAATTACGAAGCCTCTCTATGGGTAGTCCTGTCCCCGCACCCTGAGGTGGTGTTGCAGCTTGCATACCGGCCAAAGATGTCTGAAAAGCTCCAGCTATAGTCTAAATTAAATGAGCCACATCTGGCCCTGCCTGGCCTTGGCCCGCTTGAGCCCCATTACCTCCCACATTAGCCTCAGCCTAAGGCCCATTACCATCACCTCCGACGTTCCCTACATTACCGTCGGGAGCATTAAGAGCAGGAGGCATATTCTCGGGTGCCTGGTCACCCGCTCTAGGCCGTCCCCTCGGTCTCACCATAGCAATTAAAGTAATCTAAAACAACAAACACACAACAACAAAGAAACGTTAGGTTAGCAAAGGGGCAAGGACTCCGGTTCTCAAGCCCTGTAAACCAAAACAATTTTTCCTTTTTATTTTGACAACAACGCCTAACAATGGGGACTCGAACCAACACTCAAACAACAACAAGGCCATTATATCATGCATTCACACACCGTGCTAGAGACAAAATTTAGACATACATGGCAAAACACTCATAATACCTCAACTCACCTCACTTACCTTCCCGAGATCTCGGAAACCTCAGGCTCTGATACCAATAAATGTAACCCCCTCGTCCCGGTCTGGCCGGATGGCCGGTCCGAGTAGGCCACACGAGGAAAACCGAGTGAAACCCGTTAAGGTTCCCCCTCAGTTAGCAACCCTATTTTTTTTCTTTTTATTTAAATCTTGTCTAGAGGAATATTAAGTCCTAAGTGATTCACAACAACGGAAGACATCCAAAAAGATCACATTCGAACCCCGACCATACACACCTAGTCCATTTTTAAGCTTACAAGGCAGACCGTATCAGTACCCTAACTAGGGGTATCGATACGCCCTGACCAGGTCAACCCAAACAGTCAACTCGAAGAAGACCGTATCGATACAGCCCTTGAGCGTATCGATACGCCCTCTTCAGTCAACATCTCGTGGTCAACGAGATAAACCAGTACCGATACTCCCCAGCCAAAACTGAGCTCTGCAGGCAAGACCGTATCGAAACGGCCCTTAGGCGTACCGATACGCCCTGCTCTGCAACTCCACCATTTTCAACTTGGTGACCTCAAACCCGACACTAGATGCATTTTTAGACTCGCCTATACACATACAAACATACATGCATCAAAACTACAACCAAGACTTAGCTTACAAGGCATTGAATCTAACAAGGATTATACAAATCAATTAGTCCATGCAATTTCACCAAGAGAACATATTTAACACCCAAAAGGCCCCATACACATGATAGTCAAGCATAAGGCATACATAGGCCAACAACATACATGTTTAGGCATATTCAAATAAGCAACATAACAAGCATAAACCGAAATCCATGAAGCAAAAGCATAACACAACCACGAGATTAACATGCTCAAACACAAATTTCCTAAGGAGTTTGACCCCAACTCCTAAAAACTCTATACCCCATTGTCTAGGCATTATTACAAAATGCAAACCATACTTGAACTAGCTTGAGAACTCCAAAAGCTCCTCCCTCGCCCGCTTGCCTCCCGAACTCTAACGATCTGCACGTTGGAAACAAAAAGAGCATAAGCCAACTAGCTTAGTGAGAGAGGCTCTACAATTCACAACATGCAGTTTTCCAAAACACGATTTATATGCAAGAAAGCAATGGATGCACGAGGGTCAATCTCAACAACAACGCGTGGTTTGCACAAGCACAACAAACATACACATACGGTGGGACTACACATCACCGTTTCGACTAGTGGATTTCCAATGGGACTACGCATCAAAGTACTACCCTACTAGTCACTACCGGTGGGACTACACATCACCGTAGTTTGGACCACCATCACGTGAGGCACGAACTCAACTCGACTACACATTAACAACTTAAAATGCACTTAATGATCACAACATATAAGCATTCAACATATCACAACAACATGAGGGTAGAGTGGCTTACACACGGGTTTAGGTGACCCCTCAAGGTCCCACCCAAACCTCACAAGGATCCATATTGAGCACAATGCAAAAATCAACATTTCTACTCACCGTTGCTACCCAAGAGAAGATCGAAGACCAAGCTCAAGACTCCGAAATCCCCGGATTTGTCCCCGAAGCTTCACCAACCAAATTTCTCGTTTCTAAACATTCCAACACCAAGTAAACAATCCCAAATCAGTCCATATTCCAACATAGTCAACCCAGATTACATACCAAGCACAAAACATCAATTTTCCATTGAAAACAAACCCAAAATTCCTAATCCCGAGTAGCCCTTATGCACCCCTTAAAACCAATGTTTCCAACTCTTAAATTACTCCCTAAAGCCTCCAAAACAACCCTTACATATAGCCTATCCATTAGCCCTCTCATTTCCACATAAAACACCTCCATATCTCAACCCAAAACCTCCCAAAAACCCAAATCCGGAAATAAGCATAAAATTCTTTAAAAATCACATATATTGATTCTCATAAACTACAAACAACCCCCACACCAACAATAAACCAAATTCTTTAGTCAAAGGACATAAAGGCAACATTTTTATCCAAAATCTTTAAATTTTCAAATCTCAAGAACATGTATAAAAATAAAAACAAAAGGTGTCAAGTTGTAGAGAATAACGAGGGTAAGTCAAAAA
Source organism: Hibiscus tridactylites (assembly GCA_958450335.1). Lineage (NCBI taxonomy): Eukaryota > Viridiplantae > Streptophyta > Magnoliopsida > Malvales > Malvaceae > Hibiscus > Hibiscus tridactylites. Next base: position 77,069 of record CAUDLX010000171.1, read on the forward strand.
CGAAGTTACCTTTGCAAAACCTTCAAAGCATTATTTTAGGTTGATTTAAAATTAAAGGTCCAAAGACCTAAATGCCCTTAATGAAAAAGGGAAACCACAATAGGTGCCACCCATGGCTATTTGGGCTGGATTTAAAAATGGTCGAACTAAATTTTATTTGTCTTAAAACTCGAGGCCCAAACCATTATTTTATTATTTAAAATTTAGGAACCGAAACCCGAACCATTATTAAATTATTATTTTCACCCGACCCCCGAACCCGGGTGTTACAGATTAGGAGCTTTTGAACACAATTATATTGCAAAACCTCAATTTCTGTACTTTTTACTCAGTTAAAATTCCAACGGGTCCATTGAAAGGCCCATTTCGACCCGCTCGTCCGAAACCTCTACAAAATGACCGCAAAACAAGTTTTAATCAAATATTAGGAGTTCAAATAATTTATTAGGAGCTTTTCAACACAATTATATTGCAAAATCGGAATTTCTGTACTTTTTACTCAGTTAAAATTCCAACGGGTCCATTGAAAGGCCCATTTCGACCCGCTCGTCCGAAACCTTTACAAAAAGGACTGCAAAAAAAGTTTAATCAAATTTTAGGAGTTCATGTAATTGATTAGGAGCTTTTCAACACAATTATATTGCAAAACCTCAATCTTTGTACTTTTTACTTAGTTAAAATTCCAACGGGTCCATTGAAATGCCCATTTAGACCTGCTCGTCCGAAACCTCTACAAAAAGGACCCCAAAAAGGTTTTATTCAAATATTAGGAGTTCAAATAACTGATTAGGAGCTTTTGAACACAATTATATTGCAAAACCTCAATTACTGTACTTTTTACTCAGTTAAAATTCCAACGGGTCCATTGAAAGGCCCATTTCGACCCGCTCGTCCGAAACCTCTACAAAAAGGACTGCAAAACAAGTTTTAATCAAATATTAGGAGTTCAAATCATTGATTAGGAGCTTTTCAACACAATTATATTGCAAAACCTCAATTTCTGTACTTTTTACTCAGTTAAAATTCCAACGGGTCCATTGAAAGGCCCATTTCAACCTGCTCGTCCGAAACCTCTACAAAAACGACTGCAAAATATGTTTTATTCAAATTTTAGGAGTTCATGTAATTGATTAGGAGCTTTTCAACACAAGTATATTGCAAAACCGCAATTTATTTACTTTTTACTTAGTTAAAATTCCAACTAGTCCATTGAAAGGCCCATTTCGACCCGCTCATCCGAAACCTCTACAAAAAGGACTGCAAAACAAGTTTTAATCAAATTTTAGGAATTCATGTAATTGATTAGGAGCTTTTCAACACAATTATATTGCAAAACCTCAATTTCTGTACTTTTTACTCAGTTAAAATTCCAACGGGTCCATTGAAAGGCCCATTTAGACCCGCTCGTCCGAAACCTCTACAAAAAGGACCGCAAAACAAGTTTTAATCAAATATTAGGAGTTCAAATAATTGATTAGGAGCTTTTCAACACAATTATATTGCAAAACTGCAATTTCTGTACTTTTCACTCAGTTAAAATTCCAACGGGTCCATTGAAAGGCCCATTTAGACCTGCTCGTCCGAAACCTCTACAAAAAGAACCGCAAAAATGTTTTATTCAAATATTAGGAGTTCAAATAATTGATTCGGAGCTTTTCAACACAATTATATTGCAAAACCTCAATTTCTGTACTTTTTACTCAGTTAAAATTCCAACGTGTCCATTGAAAGGCCCATTTCAACCTGCTCGTCCGAAACCTCTACAAAAAGGACTGCAAAACATGTTTTAATCAAATTTTAGGAGTTCGTGTAATTGATTAGGAGCTTTTCAACACAATTATATTGGAAAACCTCAATTTCTGTACTTTTTACTCAGTTAAAATTCCAACGGGTCCATTGAAAGGCCCATTTAGACCTACTCGTCTGAAACCTCTACAAAAAGGACCCCAAAAATGTTTTATTCAAATATTAGGGGTTCAAAAAATTGATTTGGAGCATTTGAACCCAATTATATTGCAAAACCTAAATTTCTGTACTTTTTACTCAGTTAAAATTCCAACGGGTCCATTGAAAGGCCCATTTCGACCCTCTCGTCCGAAACCTCTACAAAAAGGACCGCAAAACATGTTTTAATCAAATATTAGGAGTTCAAATAATTTATTAGGAGCTTTTCAACACAATTATATAGCAAAACCGGAATTTTTGTACTTTTTACTCAGTTAAAATTCCAACGGGTCGATTAAAAGGCCCATTTAGACTTGCTCGTCCGAAACCTGTACAAAAAGGACCGCAAAAATGTTTTATTCAAATATTAGGAGTTCAAATAATTGATTCGGAGCTTTTCAACACAATTATATTGCAAAAACTCAATTTCTGTACTTTTTACTCAGTTAAAATTCCAACGGGTCCATTGAAAGGCCCATTTCGACCCGCTCGTCCGAAACCTCTACAAAAAGGACTTTTTACTCAGTTAAAATTCTAACGGGTCCATTGAAAGCCCCATTTAGACCTGCTCGTCCGAAACCTCTACAAAAAGTACTGCAAAACATGTTTTAATCAAATTTTAGGAGTTCATGTAATTGATTAGGAGCTTTTCAACACAATTATATTGGAAAACCTCAATTTCTGTACTTTTTACTCAGTTAAAATTCCAACGGGTCCATTGAAAGGCCCATTTTGACCTGCTTGTCCGAAACCTCTACAAAAGGCACCGCAAAAATGTTTTATTCAAATATTAGGAGTTCAAATAATTGATTAGGAGCTTTTGAACACAATTATAATGAAAACCTCAATTTCTGTACTTTTTACTCAGTTAAAATTCCAACGGGTCCATTGAAAGGCCCATTTCGACCCGCTCGTCCGAAACCTCTACAAAAATGACCGCAAAACAAGTTTTAATCAAATATTAGGAATTCAAATAATTGATTAGGAGCTTTTCAACACAATTATATTGCAAAACCGCAATTTCTGTACTTTTTACTCAATTAAAATTCCAACGGGTCCATTGAAAGGCCCATTTCGACCCGCTCGTCCGAAACCTCTACAAAAAGGACTACAAAACAAGTTTTAATCAAATTTTAGGAGTTCATCTAATTGATTAGGAGCTTTTCAACACAATTATATTGCAAAAACTCAATTTCTGTACTTTTTACTCAGTTAAAATTCAAACGGGTCCATTGAAAGGCCCATTTCGACCCGCTCGTCCGAAACCTCTACAAAAAGGACTACAAAACAAGTTTTAATCAAATTTTAGGAGTTCATCTAATTGATTAGGAGCTTTTCAACACAATTATATTGCAAAACCGCAATTTTTGTACTTTTTACTCAGTTAAAATTCCAACGAGTCCATTGAAAGGCCCATTTAGACCTGCTCGTCTGAAACCTCTACAAAAAGGACCCCGAAAATGTTTTATTCAAATATTAGGAGTTCAAATAATTGATTAGGAGCTTTTGAACACAATTATAATGACAACCTCAATTTCTGTACTTTTTACTCAGTTAAAATTCCAACGGGTCCATTGAAAGGCCCATTTCGACCCGCTCGTCCGAAACCTCTACAAAAATGACCGCAAAACAAGTTTTAATCAAATATTAGGAGTTCAAATAATTGATTAGGAGCTTTTCAACACAATTATATTGCAAAACCGCAATTTCTGTACTTTTTACTCAATTAAAATTTCAACGGGTCCATTGAAAGGCCCATTTCGACCCGCTCGTCCGAATCCTCTACAAAAAGGACTACAAAACAAGTTTTCATCAAATTTTAGGAATTCATGTAATTGATTAGGAGCTTTTCAACACAATTATATTGCAAAACCGCAATTTTTGTACTTTTTACTCAGTTAAAATTCCAACGGGTCCATTGAAAGGCCCATTTAGACCTGCTCGTCCGAAACTTCTACAAAAAGGACCGCAAAACAAGTTTTAATCAAATATTAGGAGTTCAAATAATTGATTAGGAGCATTTCAACACAATTATATTGCAATATCGCAATTTATGTACTTTTTACTCAGTTAAAATTCCAACGGGTCCATTGAAAGGCCCATTTCGACCCGCTCGTCCGAAACCTCTACAAAAAGAACTGCAAAACAAGTTTTAATCAAATTTTAGGAGTTCATGTAATTGATTAGGAGCTTTTAAACACAATTATATTGCAATACTTCAATTTCTGTACTTTTTACTCAGTTAAAATTCCAACGGGTCCATTGAAAGCCCCATTTAGACCTGCTCGTCCGAAACCTCTACAAAAAGTACTGCAAAACATGTTTTAATCAAATTTTAGGAGTTCATGTAATTGATTAGGAGCTTTTCAACACAATTATATTGGAAAACCTCAATTTCTTTACTTTTTACTCAGTTAAAATTCCAACGGGTCCATTGAAAGGCCCATTTCGACCCGCTCGTCCGAAACCTCTACAAAAAGAACTGCAAAACAAGTTTTAATCAAATTTTAGGAGTTCATGTAATTGATTAGGAGCTTTTAAACACAATTATATTGCAATACTTCAATTTCTGTACTTTTTACTCAGTTAAAATTCCAACGGGTCCATTGAAAGCCCCATTTAGACCTGCTCGTCCGAAACCTCTACAAAAAGTACTGCAAAACATGTTTTAATCAAATTTTAGGAGTTCATGTAATTGATTAGGAGCTTTTCAACACAATTATATTGGAAAACCTCAATTTCTTTACTTTTTACTCAGTTAAAATTCCAACGGGTCCATTGAAAGGCCCATTTTGACCTGCTCGTCCGAAACCTCTACAAAAAGGACCGCGAAACAAGTTTTAATCAAATATTAGGAGTTCAAATAATTGATTAGGAGCTTTTCAACACAATTATATTGCAAAATTGCAATTTTTGTACTTTTTACTCAGTTAAAATTCCAACGAGTCCATTGAAAGGCCCATTTAGACCTGCTCGTCTGAAACCTCTACAAAAAGGACCCCGAAAATGTTTTATTCAAATATTAGGAGTTCAAATAATTGATTAGGAGCTTTTGAACACAATTATAATGACAACCTCAATTTCTGTACTTTTTACTCAGTTAAAATTCCAACGGGTCCATTGAAAGGCCCATTTCGACCCGCTCGTCCGAAAGCTCTACAAAAAGGACTACAAAACAAGTTTTAATCAAATTTTAGGAATTCATGTAATTGATTAGGAGCTTTTCAACACAATTATATTGCAAAACCGCAATTTCTGTACTTTTTACTCAATTAAAATTCCAACGGGTCCATTGAAAGGCCCATTTCGACCCGCTCGTCCGAATCCTCTACAAAAAGGACTACAAAACAAGTTTTAATCAAATTTTAGGAGTTCATGTAATTGATTAGGAGCTTTTCAACACAATTATATTGCAAAACCTCAATTTCTGTACTTTTTACTCAGTTAAAATTCCACCGGGTCCATTGAAAGGCCCATTTAGACCTGCTCGTCTGAAACCTCTACAAAAAGGACCGCAAAAAGGTTTTATTCAAATATTAGGAGTTCAAATAATTTATTAGGAGCTTTTCAACAAAATTATATTGCAAAACCTCAATTTGTGTACTTTTTACTCATTTAAAATTCCAACGGGTCCAATGAAAGGCCCATTTCGACCCGCTCGTCCGAAACCTCTACAAAAAGGACTGCAAAACAAGTTTTAATCAAATTTTAGGAGTTCATGTAATTGATTAGGAGCTGTTCAACACAATTATATTGCAAAACATCAATTTATGTACTTTTTACTCGGTTAAAATTCTAACGGGTCCATTGAAAGGCCCATTACGACCCGCTCGTCCGAAACCTCTACAAAAAGGACTGTAAAACTAGTTTTCATCAAATTTTAGGAATTCATGTAATTGATTAGGAGTTTTTCAACACAATTATATTGCAAAACCGCAATTTTTGTACTTTTTACTCAGTTAAAATTCCAACGGGTCCATTGAAAGGCCCATTTAGACCTGCTCGTCCGAAACCTCTACAAAAAAGGACCGCAAAACAAGTTTTAATCAAATATTAGGAGTTCAAATAATTGATTAGGAGCTTTTCAACACAATTATATTGCAAAACTGCAATTTCTGTACTTTTTACTGAGTTAAAATTCCAACGGGTCCATTGAAAGGCCCATTTAAACCTGCTCGTCCGAAACCTCTACAAAAAGGACCGCAAAAATGTTTTATTCAAATATTAGGAGTTCAAATAATTGATTAGGAGCTTTTGAACACAATTAAATTGCAAAACCTCAATTTATATACTTTTTACTCAGTTAATATTCCAACTGGTCCATTGAAAGGCCCATTTCGACCCGCTCGTCCGAAAGCTCTACAAAAAGGACTACAAAACAAGTTTTAATCAAATTTTAGGAATTCATGTAATTGATTAGGAGCTTTTCAACTCAATTATATTGCAAAACCGCAATTTCAGTACTTTTTACTCAGTTAAAATTCCAACGGGTCCATTGAAATGCACATTTAGACCTGCTCGTCCGAAACCTCTAAAAAAGGACCGCAAAATAAGTTTTAATCAAATATTAGGAGTTCAAATAATTGATTAGGAGCTTTTCAACACAATTATATTGCAAAACCTCAATTTCTTTACTTTTTACTCAGTTAAAATTCCAACGGGTCCATTGAAAGGCCCATTTCAACCTGCTCGTCCGAAACCTCTACAAAAAGGACTACGAAACATGTTTTAATCAAATTTTAGGAGTTCGTGTAATTGATTAGGAGCTTTTCAACACAATTATATTGGAAACCCTCAATTTCTGTACTTTTTACTCAGTTAAAATTCCAACGGGTCCATTGAAAGGCCCATTTAGACCTGCTCGTCCGAAACCTTTACAAAAAGGACCGCAAAAATGTTTTATTCAAATATTAGGAGTTCAAAAAATTAATTTGGAGCTTTTGAACCCAATTATATTGCAAAACCTCAATTTCTGTACTTTTTACTCAGTTAAAATTCCAACGGGTCCATTAAAAGGCCCATTTCGACCCGCTCGTCCGAAACCTCTTCAAAATGGACCGCAAAACATGTTTTAATCAAATATGAGGAGTTCAAATAATTTATTAGGAGCTTTTCAACACAATTATATAGCAAAACCGCAATTTCTGTACTTTTTACTCAGTTAAAATTTCAACGGGTCCATTAAAAGGCCCATTTAGACTTGCTCGTCCGAAACCTTTACAAAAAGGACCGCAAAAATGTTTTATTCAAATATTAGGAGTTCAAATAATTGATTCGGAGCTTTTCAACACAATTATATTGCAAAACCTCAATTTCTGTACTTTTTACTCATTTAAAATTCCAACGGGTCCATTGAAAGGGCCATTTCGACCCGCTCGTCCGAAAGCTTTTCAAAAAGGACCGCAAAACAAGTTTGAATCAAATTTTAGGAGTTCATGTAATTGATTAGGAGTTTTTCAACACAATTATATTGCAAAACCTAAATTTATGTACTTTTTACTCAGTTAAAACTCCAACAGATCCATTGAAAGGCCCATTTAGACCTGCTCGTCCGAAACTTCTACAAAAAGGACCACAAAACAAGTTTTAATCCAATATTAGAAGTTCAAATAATTGATTAGGAGCTTTTAAACACAATTATATTGCAAAACCTCAATTTCTGTACTTTTTACTCATTTAAAATACCAACGGGTCCATTGAAAGGGCCATTTCGACCCGCTCGTCCGAAAGCTCTACAAAAAGGACCGCAAAACAAGTTTGAATCAAATTTTAGGGGTTCATGTAATTGATTAGGAGCTTTTCAACACAATTATATTGCAAAACCTCAATTTATGTACTTTTTACTCAGTTAAAATTCCAACTGGTCCATTGAAAGGCCCATTTCGACCCGCTCGTCCGAAACCTCTACAAAAAGGACTGCAAAACAAGTTTTAATCAAATTTTAGGAATTCATGTAATTGATTAGGAGCTTTTCAACACAATTATATTGCAAAATTGCAATTTCTGTACTTTTTACTCAATTAAAATTCCAACGGGTCCATTAAAAGGCCCATTTAGACCTGCTCGTCCGAAACCTCTACAAAAAGGACCGCAAAACAAGTTTTAATCAAATATTAGGAGTTCAAATAATTGATTAGGAGCTTTTCAACACAATTATATTGCAAAACTGCAATTTATGTACTTTTACTCAGTTAAAATTCCAACGAGTCCATTGAAAGGCCCATTTAGACCTGCTCGTCTGAAACCTCTACAAAAAGGACCGCAAAAATGTTTTATTCAAATATTAGGAGTTCAAATAATTGATTAGGAGCTTTTGAACACAATTATATTGCAAAACCTCAATTTCTGTACTTTTTACTCTGTTAAAATTCCAACGGGTCCATTGAAAGGCCCATTTAGACCTCCTCGTCCGAAACCTCTACAAAAAGGACTGCAAAAATGTTTTATTCAAATATTAGGAGTTCAAATAATTGATTAGGAGCTTTTCAACACAATTATATTGCAAAACATCAATTTCTGTACTTTTTACTCTTTTAAAATTCCAACGGGTCCATTGAAACGCCCATTTCGACCCGCTCGTCCGAAACCTCTACAAAAAGGACTGCAAAACAAGTTTTAATCAAATTTTAGGAATTCATGTAATTGATTAGGAGCTTATCAACACAATTATATTACAAAACCGCAATTTCTGTACTTTTTACTCAGTTAAAATTCCAACGGGTCCATTGAAAGGCCAATTTAGACCTTCTCGTCTGAAACCTCTACAAAAAGGACTGCAAAACAAGTTTTAATCAAATTTTAGGAGTTCATGTAATTGATTAGGAGCTTTTCAACACAATTATATTGCAAAACCTAAATTTATGTACTTTTTACTCAGTTAAAATTCCAACGGGTCCATTGAAAGGCCCATTTCGACCCGCTCGTCCGAAACCTCTACAAAAAGGACTGCAAAACAAGTTTTAATCAAATTTTAGGAGTTCATGTAATTGATTAGGAGCTTTTCAACACAATTATATTGCAAAACCTAAATTTATGTACTTTTTACTCAGTTAAAATTCCAACGGGTCCATTGAAAGGCCCATTTCGACCCGCTCGTCCGAAACCTCTACAAAAAGGACAGCAAAACAAGTTTTCATCAAATTTTAGGAATTCATGTAATTGATTAGGAGCTTTTCAACACAATTATATTGCAAAACCGCAATTTCTGTACTTTTTACTCAGTTAAAACTCCAACGGGTCCATTGAAAGGCCCATTTAGACCTGCTCGTCCGAAACTTCTACAAAAAGGACCGCAAAACAAGTTTTAATCAAATATTAGGAGTTCAAATAATTGATTAGGAGCTTTTCAACACAATTATATTGCAAAACCGCAATTTCTGTACTTTTTACTCAGTTAAATTTCCAACGGGTCCATAGAAAGGCCCATTTAGACACGCTCATCTGAAACCTCTACAAAAAGGACTGCAAAACAAGTTTTAATCAAATTTTAGGAATTCATGTAATTGATTAGGAGCTTTTCAACACAATTATATTGCAAAATTGCAATTTCTGTACTTTTTACTCAATTAAAATTCCAACGGGTCCATTGAAAGGCCCATTTAGACCTGCTCGTCCGAAACCTCTACAAAAAGGACTGCAAAACATGTTTTAATCAAATTTTAGGAGTTCATGTAATTGATTGGGAGCTTTTCAACACAATTATATTGGAAAACCTCAATTTCTGTACTTTTTACTCAGTTAAAATTCCAACGGGTCCATTGAAAGGCCCATTTTGACCATCTCGTCCGAAACCTCTACAAAAAGCACCACAAAAATGTTTTATTCAAATATTAGGTGTTCAAATAATTGATTAGGAGCTTTTGAACACAATTATATTGAAAACCTCAATTTCTGTACTTTTTTCTCAGTTAAAATTCCAACGGGTCCATTGAAAGGGCCATTTCGACCCGCTCGTCCGAAAGCTCTACAAAAAGGACCGCAAAACAAGTTTGAATCAAATTTTAGGGGTTCATGTAATTGATTAGGAGCTTTTCAACACAATTATATTGCAAAACCTCAATTTATGTACTTTTTACTCAGTTAAAATTCCAACTGGTCCATTGAAAGGCCCATTTCGACCCGCTCGTCCGAAACCTCTACAAAAAGGACTACAAAACAAGTTTTAATCAAATTTTAGGAATTCATGTAATTGATTAGGAGCTTTTCAACACAATTATATTGCAAAATTGCAATTTCTGTACTTTTTACTCAATTAAAATTCCAACGGGTCCATTGAAAGGCCCATTTAGACCTGCTCGTCCGAAACCTCTACAAAAAGGACAGCAAAACAAGTTTTAATCAAATATTAGGAGTTCAAATAATTGATTAGGAGCTTTTCAACACAATTATATTGCAAAACTGCAATTTTTGTACTTTTTACTCAGTTAAAATTCCAACGAGTCCATTGAAAGGCCCATTTAGACCTGCTCGTCTGAAACCTCTACAAAAAGGACCGCAAAAATGTTTTATTCAAATATTAGGAGTTCAAATAATTGATTAGGAGCTTTTGAACACAATTATATTGCAAAACCTCAATTTCTGTACTTTTTACTCAGTTAAAATTCCAACGGGTCCATTGAAAGGCCCATTTCGACCCGCTCGTCCGAAACCTCTACAAAAAGGACAGCAAAACAAGTTTTCATCAAATTTTAGGAATTCATGTAATTGATTAGGAGCTTTTCAACACAATTATATTGCAAAACCGCAATTTCTGTACTTTTTACTCAGTTAAAACTCCAACGGGTCCATTGAAAGGCCCATTTAGACCTGCTCGTCCGAAACTTCTACAAAAAGGACCGCAAAACAAGTTTTAATCAAATATTAGGAGTTCAAATAATTGATTAGGAGCTTTTCAACACAATTATATTGCAAAACCGCAATTTCTGTACTTTTTACTCAGTTAAATTTCCAACGGGTCCATAGAAAGGCCCATTTAGACACGCTCATCTGAAACCTCTACAAAAAGGACTGCAAAACAAGTTTTAATCAAATTTTAGGAATTCATGTAATTGATTAGGAGCTTTTCAACACAATTATATTGCAAAATTGCAATTTCTGTACTTTTTACTCAATTAAAATTCCAACGGGTCCATTGAAAGGCCCATTTAGACCTGCTCGTCCGAAACCTCTACAAAAAGGACTGCAAAACATGTTTTAATCAAATTTTAGGAGTTCATGTAATTGATTGGGAGCTTTTCAACACAATTATATTGGAAAACCTCAATTTCTGTACTTTTTACTCAGTTAAAATTCCAACGGGTCCATTGAAAGGCCCATTTTGACCATCTCGTCCGAAACCTCTACAAAAAGCACCACAAAAATGTTTTATTCAAATATTAGGTGTTCAAATAATTGATTAGGAGCTTTTGAACACAATTATATTGAAAACCTCAATTTCTGTACTTTTTTCTCAGTTAAAATTCCAACGGGTCCATTGAAAGGGCCATTTCGACCCGCTCGTCCGAAAGCTCTACAAAAAGGACCGCAAAACAAGTTTGAATCAAATTTTAGGGGTTCATGTAATTGATTAGGAGCTTTTCAACACAATTATATTGCAAAACCTCAATTTATGTACTTTTTACTCAGTTAAAATTCCAACTGGTCCATTGAAAGGCCCATTTCGACCCGCTCGTCCGAAACCTCTACAAAAAGGACTGCAAAACAAGTTTTAATCAAATTTTAGGAATTCATGTAATTGATTAGGAGCTTTTGAACACAATTATATTGCAAAATTGCAATTTCTGTACTTTTTACTCAATTAAAATTCCAACGGGTCCATTGAAAGGCCCATTTAGACCTGCTCGTCCGAAACCTCTACAAAAAGGACAGCAAAACAAGTTTTAATCAAATATTAGGAGTTCAAATAATTGATTAGGAGCTTTTCAACACAATTATATTGCAAAACTGCAATTTTTGTACTTTTTACTCAGTTAAAATTCCAACGAGTCCATTGAAAGGCCCATTTAGACCTGCTCGTCTGAAACCTCTACAAAAAGGACCGCAAAAATGTTTTATTCAAATATTAGGAGTTCAAATAATTGATTAGGAGCTTTTGAACACAATTATATTGCAAAACCTCAATTTCTGTACTTTTTACTCAGTTAAAATTCCAACGGGTCCATTGAAAGGCCCATTTAGACCTCCTCGTCCGAAACCTCTACAAAAAGGACTGCAAAAATGTTTTATTCAAATATTAGGAGTTCAAATAATTGATTAGGAGCTTTTCAACACAATTATATTGCAAAACATCAATTTTTGTACTTTTTACTCTTTTAAAATTCCAACGGGTCCATTGAAACACCCATTTCGACCCGCTCGTCCGAAACCTCTACAAAAAGGACTGCAAAATAAGTTTTAATCAAATTTTAGGAATTCATGTAATTGATTAGGAGCTTATCAACACAATTATATTACAAAACCGCAATTTCTGTACTTTTTACTCAGTTAAAATTCCAACGGGTCCATTGAAAGGCCAATTTAGACCTTCTCGTCTGAAACCTCTACAAAAAGGACTGCAAAACAAGTTTTAATCAAATTTTAGGAGTTCATGTAATTGATTAGGAGCTTTTCAACACAATTATATTGCAAAACCTAAATTTCTATACTTTTTACTTAGTTAAAATTCCAACGGGTCCACTGAAAGGCCCATTTAGACCTGCTCGTCCGAAACCTCTACAAAAAAGGACCGCAAAACAAGTTTTAATCAAATATTAGGAGTTCAAATAATTGATTAGGAGCTTTTCAACACAATTATTTTGGAAAACCTCAATTCCTGAACTTTTTACTGAGTTAGAATTCCAACGGGTGCATTGAAAGGCCCATTTAGACCTGCTCGTCCGAAACCTCTACAAAAAGGACCGCAAAAAGGTTTTATTCAAATATTAGGAGTTCAAATAATTGATTAGGAGCTTTTCAACACAATTATATTGCGAAACCTCAATTTCTGTACTTTTTACTCATTTTAAATTCCAACGGGTCCATTGAAAGGCCCATTTAGACCTCCTCGTCCGAAACCTCTACAAAAAGGACCGCAAAAATGTTTTATTCAAATATTAGGAGTTCAAATAATTGATTAGGAGCTTTTCAACACAATTATATTGCAAGACCTCAATTTCTGTACTTTTTACTCATTTAAAATTCCAACGGGTCCATTGAAAGGCCCGTTTCGACTCGCTCGTCCGAAAGCTCTACAAAAAGGACTACAAAACTAGTTTTAATCAAATTTGAGGAATTCATGTAATTGATTAGGAGCTTTTCAACTCAATTATATTGCAAAACCGCAATTTCCGTACTTTTACTCAGTTAAAATTCCAACGGGTCCATTTAAATGCCCATTTAGACCTGCTCGTCCGAAACCTCTATAAAAAGGACCGCAAAACAAGTTTTAATCAAATATTAGGAGTTCATGTAATTGATTAGGAGCTTTTCAACACAATTATATTGCAAATCCGCAATTTATGTACTTTTTACTCAGTTAAAATTCTAACGGGTCCATTGAAAGGCCCATTTCGACCCGCTCGTCCGAAACCACTACAAAAAGGATTGCAAAACAAATTTTTATCAAATTTTAGGAGTTCATGTAATTGATTAGGAGCTTTTCAACACAATTATATTGCAAAACCTCAATTTCTGTACTTTTTACTCAGTTAAAATTCAAACGGGTCCATTGAAAGGCCCATTTAGACATGCTCGTCTGAAACCTCTACAAAAAGGACTGCAAAACATATTTTAATCAAATTTTAGGAGTTCATGAAATTGATTAGGAGCTTTTAAACACAATTATATTGGAAAACCTCAATTTCTGTACTTTTTACTCAGTTAAAATTCCAACGGGTCCATTGAAAGGCCCATTTAGACCTGCTCGTCCGAAACCTCTACAAAAAGGACCGCAAAAATGTTGTATACAAATATTAGGAGTTCAAATAAAAAATTAGGAGCTTTTGAAAACAATTATATTGCAAAACCTCAATTTCTGTACTTTTTACTCAGTTAAAATTCCAACGGGTCCATTGAAAGGCCCATTTTGACCTGCTCGTCCGAAACCTCTACAAAAAGGACCGCAAAAATGTTTTATTCAAATATTAGGAGTTCAAATAATTGATTAGGAGCTTTTCAACACAATTATATTGCAAGACCTCAATTTCTGTACTTTTTACTCATTTAAAATTCCAACGGGTCCATTGAAAGGCCCGTTTCGACTCGCTCGTCCGAAAGCTCTACAAAAAGGACTACAAAACTAGTTTTAATCAAATTTGAGGAATTCATGTAATTGATTAGGAGCTTTTCAACTCAATTATATTGCAAAACCGCAATTTCCGTACTTTTACTCAGTTAAAATTCCAACGGGTCCATTTAAATGCCCATTTAGACCTGCTCGTCCGAAACCTCTATAAAAAGGACCGCAAAACAAGTTTTAATCAAATATTAGGAGTTCATGTAATTGATTAGGAGCTTTTCAACACAATTATATTGCAAATCCGCAATTTATGTACTTTTTACTCAGTTAAAATTCTAACGGGTCCATTGAAAGGCCCATTTCGACCCGCTCGTCCGAAACCACTACAAAAAGGATTGCAAAACAAATTTTTATCAAATTTTAGGAGTTCATGTAATTGATTAGGAGCTTTTCAACACAATTATATTGCAAAACCTCAATTTCTGTACTTTTTACTCAGTTAAAATTCAAACGGGTCCATTGAAAGGCCCATTTAGACATGCTCGTCTGAAACCTCTACAAAAAGGACTGCAAAACATATTTTAATCAAATTTTAGGAGTTCATGAAATTGATTAGGAGCTTTTAAACACAATTATATTGGAAAACCTCAATTTCTGTACTTTTTACTCAGTTAAAATTCCAACGGGTCCATTGAAAGGCCCATTTAGACCTGCTCGTCCGAAACCTCTACAAAAAGGACCGCAAAAATGTTGTATACAAATATTAGGAGTTCAAATAAAAAATTAGGAGCTTTTGAAAACAATTATATTGCAAAACCTCAATTTCTGTACTTTTTACTCAGTTAAAATTCCAACGGGTCCATTGAAAGGCCCATTTCGACCCGCTCGTCCGAAACCTCTTCAAAATGGACCGCAAAACATGTTTTAATCAAATATGAGGAGTTCAAATAATTTATTAGGAGCTTTTCAACACAATTATATAGCAAAACCGCAATTTCTGTACTTTTTACTCATTTAAAATTCCAACGGGTCCATTGAAAGGCCCATTTAGACCTCCTCGTCCGAAACCTCTACAAAAAGGACCGCAAAAATGTTTTATTCAAATATTAGGAGTTCAAATAATTGATTAGGAGCTTTTCAACACAATTATATTGCAAGACCTCAATTTCTGTACTTTTTACTCATTTAAAATTCCTACGGGTCCATTGAAAGGCCCATTTCGACCCGCTCGTCCGAAAGATCTACAAAAAGGACTACAAAACTAGTTTTAATCAAATATTAGGAATTCATGTAATTGATTAGGAGCTTTTCAACTCAATTATATTGCAAAACCGCAATTTCCGTACTTTTTACTCAATTAAAATTCCAACGGGTCCATTGAAAGGCCCATTTACACCTGCTCGTCTGAAACCTCGACAATAAGGACCACAAAACAAGTTTTAATCAAATATTAGGAGTTCAAATAATTGATTAGGAGCTTTTCAACACAATTATATTGCAAAACCGCAATTTATGTACTTTTTACTCAGTTAAAATTCCAACGGGTCCATTGAAAGGCCCATTTCGACCCGCTCGTCCGAAACCACTACAAAAAGGATTGCAAAACAAATTTTAATCAAATTTTAGGAGTTCATGTAATTGATTAGGAGCTTTTCAACACAATTATATTGCAAAACCTCAATTTCTGTACTTTTTACTCAGTTAAAATTCCAACGGGTCCATTGAAAGGCCCATTTAGACATGCTCGTCCGAAACCTCTACAAAAAGGACTGCAAAACATATTTTAATCAAATTTTAGGAGTTCATGTAATTGATTAGGAGCTTTTCAACACAATTATATTGCAAAACCTCAATTTCTATACTTTTTACTTAGTTAAAATTCCAACGGGTCCACTGAAAGGCCCATTTAGACCTGCTCGTCCGAAACCTCTACAAAAAAGTACCGCAAAACAAGTTTTAATCAAATATTAGGAGTTCAAATAATTGATTAGGAACTTTTAGACACAATTATATTGCAAAACCGCAATTTCTGTACTTTTTACTCAGTTAAAATTCCAACGGGTCCATTGAAAGGACCATTTAGACCTGCTCGTCCGAAACCAATACAAAAAGGACCGCAAAAATGTTGTATACAAATATTAGGAGTTCAAATAATATATTAGGAGCTTTTGAAAACAATTATATTCAAAAACCTCAATTTCTTTACTTTTTACTCAGTTAAAATTCCAACGGGTCCATTGAAAGGTCCATTTAGACCTGCTCGTCCGAAACCTCTACAAAAAGGACCGCAAAACAAGTTTTAATCAAATTTTAGGAGTTCAAATAATTTATTAGGAGCTTTTCAACACAATTATATTGAAAAACCGCAATTTCTGTAATTTTTACTCAGTTAAAATTCCAACGGGTCCATTGAAAGGCCCATTTCGACGCGCTCGTCCGAAACCTCTACAAAAAGGACTGCAAAACAAGTTTTAATCAAATTTTAGGAGTTCATGTAATTGATTAGGAGCTTTTCAACACAATTATACTGCAAAACCTCAATTTCTGTACTTTTTACTCAGTTAAAATTCCAACGGGTCCACTGAAAGGCCCATTTAGACCTGCTCGTCCGAAACCTCTACAAAAAGGACCGCAAAAAGGTTTTATTCAAATATTAGGAGTTCAAATAATTGATTAGGAGCTTTTCAACACAATTATATTGCAAAACCTCAATTTATGTACTTTTTACTCAGTTAAAATTCCAACGGGTCCATTGAAAGGACCATTTGGACCCGCTCGTCCAAAACCTCTACAAAAAGGACCGCAAAACAAGTTTTAATCAAATATTAGGAGTTCAAATAATTGATTAGGAGCTTTTCAACACAATTATATTGCAAAACCACAATTTCTGTACTTTTTACTCAGTTAAAATTCCAACGGTTCCATTGAAAGGCCCATTTCGATCCGCTCGTTCGAAACCTCTACAAAAAGGACTGCAAAACAAGTTTTAATTAAATTTTAGGAGTTCATGTAATTGATTAGGAGCTTTTAAACACAATTATATTGCAAAACCTCAATTTCTATACTTTTTACTCAGTTAAAATTCAAACGGGTCCACTGAAAGGCCCATTTAGACCTGCTCGTCCGAAACCTCTACAAAAAGGACCGCAAAACAAGTTTTAATCAAATATAAAGAGTTCAAATAATTGATTAGTAACTTTTCAACACAATTATATTGCAAAACCGCAATTTCTGTACTTATTACTCAGTTCAAATTCCAACGGGTCCATTGAAAGGCCCATTTCGACCCGCTCGTCCAAAACCTCTACAAAAAGGACTGCAAAACAAGTTTTAATCAAATTTTAGGAGTTCATGTAATTGATTAGGAGCTTTTCAACATAATTATATTGCAAAACCTCAATTTCTGTACTTTTTACACAGTTAAAATTCCAACGGATCCATTGAAAGGCCCATTTAGACCTGCTCGTCCGAAACCTCTACAAAAAGGACCGCAAAAAGGTTTTATTCAAATATTAGGAGTTCAAATAATTGATTAGGAGCTTTTCAACACAATTATTTTGGAAAACCTCAATTCCTGTACTTTTTACTGAGTTAGAATTCCAACGGGTCCATTGAAAGGCCCATTTAGACCTGCTCGTCCGAAACCTCTACAAAAAGGAGCACAAAAATGTTTTATTCAAATATTAGGAGTTCAAATAATTGATTAGGAGCTTTTGAACACAATTATATTGCAAAACCTCAATTTCTGTACTTTTTACTCAGTTAAAATTCCAACGGGTTCATTGAAAGGACCATTTCGACCCGCTCGTCCAAAACATCTACAAAAAGGACCGCAAAACAAGTTTTAATCAAATATTAGGAATTCAAATCATTGGTTAGGAGCTTTTCAACACAATTATATTGCAAAACGACAATTTCTGTACTTTTTACTCAGTTAAAATTCCAACGGGTCCATTGAAAGGCCCATTTAGACATGCTCGTCCGAAACCTCTACAAAAAGGACTGCAAAACATATTTTAATCAAATTTTAGGAGTTCATGTAATTGATTAGGAGCTTTTCAACACAATTATATTGCAAAACCTCAATTTCTATACTTTTTACTTAGTTAAAATTCCAACGGGTCCACTGAAAGGCCCATTTAGACCTGCTCGTCCGAAACCTCTACAAAAAAGGACCGCAAAACAAGTTTTAATCAAATATTAGGAGTTCAAATAATTGATTAGGAACTTTTAGACACAATTATATTGCAAAACCGCAATTTCTGTACTTTTTACTCAGTTAAAATTCCAACGGGTCCATTGAAAGGACCATTTAGACCTGCTCGTCCGAAACCAATACAAAAAGGACCGCAAAAATGTTGTATACAAATATTAGGAGTTCAAATAATATATTAGGAGCTTTTGAAAACAATTATATTCAAAAACCTCAATTTCTTTACTTTTTACTCAGTGAAAATTCCAACGGGTCCATTGAAAGGTCCATTTAGACCTGCTCGTCCGAAACCTCTACAAAAAGGACCGCAAAACAAGTTTTAATCAAATTTTAGGAGTTCAAATAATTTATTAGGAGCTTTTCAACACAATTATATTGAAAAACCGCAATTTCTGTAATTTTTACTCAGTTAAAATTCCAACGGGTCCATTGAAAGGCCCATTTCGACGCGCTCGTCCGAAACCTCTACAAAAAGGACTGCAAAACAAGTTTTAATCAAATTTTAGGAGTTCATGTAATTGATTAGGAGCTTTTCAACACAATTATACTGCAAAACCTCAATTTCTGTACTTTTTACTCAGTTAAAATTCCAACGGGTCCACTGAAAGGCCCATTTAGACCTGCTCGTCCGAAACCTCTACAAAAAGGACCGCAAAAAGGTTTTATTCAAATATTAGGAGTTCAAATAATTGATTAGGAGCTTTTGAACACAATTATATTGCAAAACCACAATTTCTGTACTTTTTACTCAGTTAAAATTCCAACGGGTCCATTGAAAGGCCCATTTCGACCCGCTCGTCCCAAACCTCTACAAAAAGGACTGCAAAACAACTTTTAATCAAATCTTAGGAGTTCATGTAATTGATTAGGAGCTTTTCAACACAATTATATTGCAAAACCTCAATTTCTGTACTTTTTACTCAGTTAAAATTCCAACGGCTCCATTGAAAGGCCTATTTAGACCTGCTCGTCCGAAACATCTACAAAAAGGACCGCAAAAAGGTTTTATTCAAATATTAGGAGTTCAAATAATTGATTAGGAGCTTTTCAACACAATTATATTGCAAAACCTCAATTTCTGTACTTTTTTACTCAGTTAAAATTCCAACGGGTCCATTGAAAGGCCCATTTAGACCTGCTCGTCCGAAACCTCTACAAAAAGGAGCGCAAAAATGTTTTATTCAAATAGTAGGAGTTCAAATAATTGAT
>CAUDLX010000174.1:7500-10000 GCA_958450335.1 Hibiscus tridactylites
AGGGCCTGGTCACCCGATGGTGTGCGAGGCTCCCGCACCCAAGGGCCTAGGACCTCCCGATGGTGTGCGAGGCTCCCGCACCCAAGGGCCTAGGACCTCCCGATGGTGTGCGAGGCTCCTGCACCCAAGGGCCTACGACCTCCCGATGGTGTGCGAGGCTCCTGCACCCAAGGGCCTAGGACCTCCCGATGGTGTGCGGGGATTCCGCACCCTAGTGTCGGCATCCTCCCGATGGTGTGCGAGGCTCCCGCACCCAAGGGCCTGGTCACCCGATGGTGTGCGAGGCTCCCGCGCCCAAGGGCCTAGGACCTCCCGATGATGTGCGAGGCTCCAGCACCCAAGGGCCTGGTCACCCGATGGTGTGCGAGGCTCCTGCACCCAAGGGCCTAGGACCGCCCGATGGTGTGCGAGGCTCCTGCACCCAAGGGCCTACGACCTCCCGATGGTGTGCGAGGCTCCTGCACCCAAGGGCCTAGGACCTCCCGATGGTGTGCGGGGATTCCGCACCCTAGTGTCGGCATCCTCCCGATGGTGTGCGAGGCTCCCGCACCCAAGGGCCTGGTTCACCCGGATGGTGTGCGAGGCTCCCACACCCTGGAGCGTTCATCCCACCGATGGGGTGCTTGGCTGCCGCACTCTAAGGGCCCCGTGGGTGCCATGTCTGAAATGGGGACACCTTCTCTAAGCACCTTGATGGTGCCCACCCAAGGGCCTTGGACCTCCCAATGGTGTGCGGGGCTTCCGCACCGTAGGGCCTTCGACCGCCCGATGTTGTTCGAGCCTCCCTACACTTGGGAGTGCTATTTTACGAAGGGGCAACTCGGGGAATTGTTCCCGTAACCAAGCCGTCATTCTTTTATCTTCACCCATGTTTTCCAAATTGTGAGGCAATCGGGAGGGACGATCGCGATTTTT
This sequence comes from Hibiscus tridactylites, assembly GCA_958450335.1. Classification (NCBI taxonomy): domain Eukaryota; kingdom Viridiplantae; phylum Streptophyta; class Magnoliopsida; order Malvales; family Malvaceae; genus Hibiscus; species Hibiscus tridactylites. Next base: position 8,416 of record CAUDLX010000174.1, read on the forward strand.
GGCCTAAAGGCCACCCACCGTGGAAGCTTTCCGGCCGACCGAGACATTAGTTATATCGAATTTTCCCCATGGAGGGAGAGGGGAGGGGAGGGACGGAGTGGGGGAGGGTCGTTTTGCCTTCTTTTAGCCTCATGTTGCCTTCTTTTAGCCTCGCCGGAAAGTTCGCCGGAGACTCGCCGGAGCACCGCCGGGAACCTTGCCGGCGGTGGAGGGGGATCTCCGGTCATGGGGCTAGGCCGTGGGGCGGGCCCCACCATATGCCGCTTCAAACCCCTGGGTGCCTCGAGGATGCCCAGCAACGCTCCCCCCTATAGAGCTAAAAAAACTTTCCCACTATGCTCCCAGTAGACATTGATATGTCTGAAATGGGGACACGACCGAGGAGTCCCGATGGTGTGCGGGGCTCCCGCCCGATGGTGTGCGGGGCTGCCGCCCGATGGTGTGCGGGGCTCCCACCCGATGGTGTGCGTAGCTCCCGCCCGATGGTGTGCGGGGCTCCCGCCCGATGGTGTGCGGGGCTCCCACCCGATGGTGTGCGGGCCTCCCGCACCCTAGTGCCCGCATCTTCCCGATGGTGACCGAGGCTCCCCCACCCAAGGGCCTGGTTCACCCCGATGGTGTGCGAGGCTTCAGCACCCTTGTGCCGACATCCTCCCGATGGTGACCGAGGCTCCCGCACCCAAGGGCCTGGTTCACCCCGATGGTGTGCGAGGCTTCCGCACCCTTGTGCCGGCATCCTCCCGATGGTGACCGAGGCTCCCCCACCCAAGGGCCTGGTTCACCCCGATGGTGTGCGAGGCTTCCGCACCCTTGTGCCCGCATCCTCCCGATGGTGACCGAGGCTCCCGCACCCAAGGGCCTGGTTCACCCGATGGTGTCCGAGGCTTCCCCACCGTAGTGCCGGCATCCTCCCGATGGTGACCGAGGCTCCCGCACCCAAGGGCCTGGTTCACCCGATGGTGTCCGAGGCTTCCCCACCGTAGTGCCGGCATCCTCCCGATGGTGACCGAGGCTCCCGCACCCAAGGGCCCGGTTCACCCGATGGTGTCCGAGGCTCCCGCACACTAGTGCCCGCATCTTCCCGATGGTGACCGAGGCTCCCGCACCGTAGTGCTGGCATCCTCCCGATGGTGACCGAGGCTCCCGCACCCAAGGTGCCTGGTTCACCCGATGGTGTCCGAGGCTCCCGCACCCTAGTGCCCGCATCTTTCCGATGGTGGCCGAGGCTCCCCCACCCAAGGGCCTGGTTCACCCCGATGGTGTGCGAGGCTTCCGCACCCTTGTGCCGCCATCCTCCCGATGGTGACCGAGGCTCCCGCACCCAAGGGCCTGGTTCACCCCGATGGTGTGCGAGGCTTCCGCACCCTTGTGCCGGCATCCTCCCGATGGTGACCGAGGCTCCCCCACCCAAGGGCCTGGTTCACCCCGATGGTGTGCGAGGCTTCCGCACCCTTGTGCCCGCATCCTCCCGATGGTGACCGAGGCTCTCACACCCAAGGGCCTGGTTCACCCGATGGTGTCCGAGGCTTCCCCACCGTAGTGCCGGCATCCTCCCGATGGTGACCGAGGCTCCCGCACCCAAGGG
>CAUDLX010000174.1:30000-32500 GCA_958450335.1 Hibiscus tridactylites
GCTAAAAAAACTTTCCAGCATTGCTCCCAGTAGACATTGACATGTCTGAAATGGGGACACTTTCTCTCAGCACCCCGATGGTGTGCGGGGATTCCGCACCCAAGGGCCTAGGACCTCCCGATGGTGTGCGAGGCTCCCGCACCCAAGGGCCTGGTCACCCGATGGTGTGCGAGGCTCCTGCACCCAAGGGCCTAGGACCTCCCGATGGTGTGCGGGGATTCCGCACCCTAGTGTCGGCATCCTCCCGATGGTGTGCGAGGCTCCCGCACCCAAGGGCCTAGGACCTCCCGATGGTGTGCGAGGCTCCCGCACCCAAGGGCCTGGTCACCCGATGGTGTGCGAGGCTCCCGCACCCAAGGGCCTAGGACCTCCCGATGGTGTGCGGGGATTCCGCACCATAGTGTCGGCATCCTCCCGATGGTGTGCGAGGCTCCCGCACCCAAGGGCCTGGTCACCCGATGGTGTGCGTGGCTCCCGCACCCAAGGGCCTAGGACCTCCCGATGGTGTGCGAGGCTCCTGCACCCAAGGGCCTAGGACCTCCCGATGGTGTGCGGGGCTCCCGCACCATAGTGTCGGCATCCTCCCGATGGTGTGCGAGGCTCCAGCACCCAAGGGCCTGGTCACCCGATGGTGTGCGAGGCTCCCGCACCCAAGGGCCTAGGACCTCCCGATGGTGTGCGAGGCTCCCGCACCCAAGGGCCTAGGACCTCCCGATGGTGTGCGAGGCTCCTGCACCCAAGGGCCTACGACCTCCCGATGGTGTGCGAGGCTCCTGCACCCAAGGGCCTAGGACCTCCCGATGGTGTGCGGGGATTCCGCACCCTAGTGTCGGCATCCTCCCGATGGTGTGCGAGGCTCCCGCACCCAAGGGCCTGGTCACCCGATGGTGTGCGAGGCTCCCGCGCCCAAGGGCCTAGGACCTCCCGATGATGTGCGAGGCTCCAGCACCCAAGGGCCTGGTCACCCGATGGTGTGCGAGGCTCCTGCACCCAAGGGCCTAGGACCGCCCGATGGTGTGCGAGGCTCCTGCACCCAAGGGCCTACGACCTCCCGATGGTGTGCGAGGCTCCTGCACCCAAGGGCCTAGGACCTCCCGATGGTGTGCGGGGATTCCGCACCCTAGTGTCGGCATCCTCCCGATGGTGTGCGAGGCTCCCGCACCCAAGGGCCTGGTTCACCCGGATGGTGTGCGAGGCTCCCACACCCTGGAGCGTTCATCCCACCGATGGGGTGCTTGGCTGCCGCACTCTAAGGGCCCCGTGGGTGCCATGTCTGAAATGGGGACACCTTCTCTAAGCACCTTGATGGTGCCCACCCAAGGGCCTTGGACCTCCCAATGGTGTGCGGGGCTTCCGCACCGTAGGGCCTTCGACCGCCCGATGTTGTTCGAGCCTCCCTACACTTGGGAGTGCTATTTTACGAAGGGGCAACTCGGGGAATTGTTCCCGTAACCAAGCCGTCATTCTTTTATCTTCACCCATGTTTTCCAAATTGTGAGGCAATCGGGAGGGACGATCGCGATTTTTGGCCTAAAGGCCACCCACCGTGGAAGCTTTCCGGCCGACCGAGACATTAGTTATATCGAATTTTCCCCATGGAGGGAGAGGGGAGGGGAGGGACGGAGTGGGGGAGGGTCGTTTTGCCTTCTTTTAGCCTCATGTTGCCTTCTTTTAGCCTCGCCGGAAAGTTCGCCGGAGACTCGCCGGAGCACCGCCGGGAACCTTGCCGGCGGTGGAGGGGGATCTCCGGTCATGGGGCTAGGCCGTGGGGCGGGCCCCACCATATGCCGCTTCAAACCCCTGGGTGCCTCGAGGATGCCCAGCAACGCTCCCCCCTATAGAGCTAAAAAAACTTTCCCACTATGCTCCCAGTAGACATTGATATGTCTGAAATGGGGACACGACCGAGGAGTCCCGATGGTGTGCGGGGCTCCCGCCCGATGGTGTGCGGGGCTGCCGCCCGATGGTGTGCGGGGCTCCCACCCGATGGTGTGCGTAGCTCCCGCCCGATGGTGTGCGGGGCTCCCGCCCGATGGTGTGCGGGGCTCCCACCCGATGGTGTGCGGGCCTCCCGCACCCTAGTGCCCGCATCTTCCCGATGGTGACCGAGGATCCCCCACCCAAGGGCCTGGTTCACCCCGATGGTGTGCGAGGCTTCAGCACCCTTGTGCCGACATCCTCCCGATGGTGACCGAGGCTCCCGCACCCAAGGGCCTGGTTCACCCCGATGGTGTGCGAGGCTTCCGCACCCTTGTGCCGGCATCCTCCCGATGGTGACCGAGGCTCCCCCACCCAAGGGCCTGGTTCACCCCGATGGTGTGCGAGGCTTCCGCACCCTTGTGCCCGCATCCTCCCGATGGTGACCGAGGCTCCCGCACCCAAGGGCCTGGTTCACCCGATGGTGTCCGAGGCTTCCCCACCGTAGTGCCGGCATCCTCCCGATGGTGACCGAGGCTCCCGCACCCAAGGGCCTGGTTCACCCGATGGTGTCCGAGGCTTC
>CAUDLX010000174.1:42500-45000 GCA_958450335.1 Hibiscus tridactylites
AGCACCCAAGGGCCTGGTCACCCGATGGTGTGCGAGGCTCCTGCACCCAAGGGCCTAGGACCGCCCGATGGTGTGCGAGGCTCCTGCACCCAAGGGCCTACGACCTCCCGATGGTGTGCGAGGCTCCTGCACCCAAGGGCCTAGGACCTCCCGATGGTGTGCGGGGATTCCGCACCCTAGTGTCGGCATCCTCCCGATGGTGTGCGAGGCTCCCGCACCCAAGGGCCTGGTTCACCCGGATGGTGTGCGAGGCTCCCACACCCTGGAGCGTTCATCCCACCGATGGGGTGCTTGGCTGCCGCACTCTAAGGGCCCCGTGGGTGCCATGTCTGAAATGGGGACACCTTCTCTAAGCACCTTGATGGTGCCCACCCAAGGGCCTTGGACCTCCCAATGGTGTGCGGGGCTTCCGCACCGTAGGGCCTTCGACCGCCCGATGTTGTTCGAGCCTCCCTACACTTGGGAGTGCTATTTTACGAAGGGGCAACTCGGGGAATTGTTCCCGTAACCAAGCCGTCATTCTTTTATCTTCACCCATGTTTTCCAAATTGTGAGGCAATCGGGAGGGACGATCGCGATTTTTGGCCTAAAGGCCACCCACCGTGGAAGCTTTCCGGCCGACCGAGACATTAGTTATATCGAATTTTCCCCATGGAGGGAGAGGGGAGGGGAGGGACGGAGTGGGGGAGGGTCGTTTTGCCTTCTTTTAGCCTCATGTTGCCTTCTTTTAGCCTCGCCGGAAAGTTCGCCGGAGACTCGCCGGAGCACCGCCGGGAACCTTGCCGGCGGTGGAGGGGGATCTCCGGTCATGGGGCTAGGCCGTGGGGCGGGCCCCACCATATGCCGCTTCAAACCCCTGGGTGCCTCGAGGATGCCCAGCAACGCTCCCCCCTATAGAGCTAAAAAAACTTTCCCACTATGCTCCCAGTAGACATTGATATGTCTGAAATGGGGACACGACCGAGGAGTCCCGATGGTGTGCGGGGCTCCCGCCCGATGGTGTGCGGGGCTGCCGCCCGATGGTGTGCGGGGCTCCCACCCGATGGTGTGCGTAGCTCCCGCCCGATGGTGTGCGGGGCTCCCGCCCGATGGTGTGCGGGGCTCCCACCCGATGGTGTGCGGGCCTCCCGCACCCTAGTGCCCGCATCTTCCCGATGGTGACCGAGGCTCCCCCACCCAAGGGCCTGGTTCACCCCGATGGTGTGCGAGGCTTCAGCACCCTTGTGCCGACATCCTCCCGATGGTGACCGAGGCTCCCGCACCCAAGGGCCTGGTTCACCCCGATGGTGTGCGAGGCTTCCGCACCCTTGTGCCGGCATCCTCCCGATGGTGACCGAGGCTCCCCCACCCAAGGGCCTGGTTCACCCCGATGGTGTGCGAGGCTTCCGCACCCTTGTGCCCGCATCCTCCCGATGGTGACCGAGGCTCCCGCACCCAAGGGCCTGGTTCACCCGATGGTGTCCGAGGCTTCCCCACCGTAGTGCCGGCATCCTCCCGATGGTGACCGAGGCTCCCGCACCCAAGGGCCTGGTTCACCCGATGGTGTCCGAGGCTTCCCCACCGTAGTGCCGGCATCCTCCCGATGGTGACCGAGGCTCCCGCACCCAAGGGCCCGGTTCACCCGATGGTGTCCGAGGCTCCCGCACACTAGTGCCCGCATCTTCCCGATGGTGACCGAGGCTCCCGCACCGTAGTGCTGGCATCCTCCCGATGGTGACCGAGGCTCCCGCACCCAAGGTGCCTGGTTCACCCGATGGTGTCCGAGGCTCCCGCACCCTAGTGCCCGCATCTTTCCGATGGTGGCCGAGGCTCCCCCACCCAAGGGCCTGGTTCACCCCGATGGTGTGCGAGGCTTCCGCACCCTTGTGCCGCCATCCTCCCGATGGTGACCGAGGCTCCCGCACCCAAGGGCCTGGTTCACCCCGATGGTGTGCGAGGCTTCCGCACCCTTGTGCCGGCATCCTCCCGATGGTGACCGAGGCTCCCCCACCCAAGGGCCTGGTTCACCCCGATGGTGTGCGAGGCTTCCGCACCCTTGTGCCCGCATCCTCCCGATGGTGACCGAGGCTCTCACACCCAAGGGCCTGGTTCACCCGATGGTGTCCGAGGCTTCCCCACCGTAGTGCCGGCATCCTCCCGATGGTGACCGAGGCTCCCGCACCCAAGGGCCTGGTTCACCCGATGGTGTCCGAGGCTTCCCCACCGTAGTGCCGGCATCCTCCCGATGGTGACCGAGGCTCCCGCACCCAAGGGCCCGGTTCACCCGATGGTGACCGAGGCTCCCGCACCCAAGGGCCTGGTTCACCCGATGGTGTCCGAGGCTTCCCCACCGTAGTGCCGGCATCCTCCCGATGGTGACCGAGGCTCCCGCACCCAAGGGCCCGGTTCACCCGATGGTGTCCGAGGCTCCCGCACACTAGTGCCCGCATCTTCCCGATGGTGACCGAGGCTCCCGCACCGTAGTGCTGGCATCCTCCCGATGGTGACCGAGGCTCCCGCA
>CAUDLX010000174.1:65000-67500 GCA_958450335.1 Hibiscus tridactylites
TGGTGTGCGAGGCTCCCGCACCCAAGGGCCTAGGACCTCCCGATGGTGTGCGGGGATTCCGCACCATAGTGTCGGCATCCTCCCGATGGTGTGCGAGGCTCCCGCACCCAAGGGCCTGGTCACCCGATGGTGTGCGTGGCTCCCGCACCCAAGGGCCTAGGACCTCCCGATGGTGTGCGAGGCTCCTGCACCCAAGGGCCTAGGACCTCCCGATGGTGTGCGGGGCTCCCGCACCATAGTGTCGGCATCCTCCCGATGGTGTGCGAGGCTCCAGCACCCAAGGGCCTGGTCACCCGATGGTGTGCGAGGCTCCCGCACCCAAGGGCCTAGGACCTCCCGATGGTGTGCGAGGCTCCCGCACCCAAGGGCCTAGGACCTCCCGATGGTGTGCGAGGCTCCTGCACCCAAGGGCCTACGACCTCCCGATGGTGTGCGAGGCTCCTGCACCCAAGGGCCTAGGACCTCCCGATGGTGTGCGGGGATTCCGCACCCTAGTGTCGGCATCCTCCCGATGGTGTGCGAGGCTCCCGCACCCAAGGGCCTGGTCACCCGATGGTGTGCGAGGCTCCCGCGCCCAAGGGCCTAGGACCTCCCGATGATGTGCGAGGCTCCAGCACCCAAGGGCCTGGTCACCCGATGGTGTGCGAGGCTCCTGCACCCAAGGGCCTAGGACCGCCCGATGGTGTGCGAGGCTCCTGCACCCAAGGGCCTACGACCTCCCGATGGTGTGCGAGGCTCCTGCACCCAAGGGCCTAGGACCTCCCGATGGTGTGCGGGGATTCCGCACCCTAGTGTCGGCATCCTCCCGATGGTGTGCGAGGCTCCCGCACCCAAGGGCCTGGTTCACCCGGATGGTGTGCGAGGCTCCCACACCCTGGAGCGTTCATCCCACCGATGGGGTGCTTGGCTGCCGCACTCTAAGGGCCCCGTGGGTGCCATGTCTGAAATGGGGACACCTTCTCTAAGCACCTTGATGGTGCCCACCCAAGGGCCTTGGACCTCCCAATGGTGTGCGGGGCTTCCGCACCGTAGGGCCTTCGACCGCCCGATGTTGTTCGAGCCTCCCTACACTTGGGAGTGCTATTTTACGAAGGGGCAACTCGGGGAATTGTTCCCGTAACCAAGCCGTCATTCTTTTATCTTCACCCATGTTTTCCAAATTGTGAGGCAATCGGGAGGGACGATCGCGATTTTTGGCCTAAAGGCCACCCACCGTGGAAGCTTTCCGGCCGACCGAGACATTAGTTATATCGAATTTTCCCCATGGAGGGAGAGGGGAGGGGAGGGACGGAGTGGGGGAGGGTCGTTTTGCCTACTTTTAGCCTCATGTTGCCTTCTTTTAGCCTCGCCGGAAAGTTCGCCGGAGACTCGCCGGAGCACCGCCGGGAACCTTGCCGGCGGTGGAGGGGGATCTCCGGTCATGGGGCTAGGCCGTGGGGCGGGCCCCACCATATGCCGCATCAAACCCCTGGGTGCCTCGAGGATGCCCAGCAACGCTCCCCCCTATAGAGCTAAAAAAACTTTCCCACTATGCTCCCAGTAGACATTGATATGTCTGAAATGGGGACACGACCGAGGAGTCCCGATGGTGTGCGGGGCTCCCGCCCGATGGTGTGCGGGGCTGCCGCCCGATGGTGTGCGGGGCTCCCACCCGATGGTGTGCGTAGCTCCCGCCCGATGGTGTGCGGGGCTCCCGCCCGATGGTGTGCGGGGCTCCCACCCGATGGTGTGCGGGCCTCCCGCACCCTAGTGCCCGCATCTTCCCGATGGTGACCGAGGCTCCCCCACCCAAGGGCCTGGTTCACCCCGATGGTGTGCGAGGCTTCAGCACCCTTGTGCCGACATCCTCCCGATGGTGACCGAGGCTCCCGCACCCAAGGGCCTGGTTCACCCCGATGGTGTGCGAGGCTTCCGCACCCTTGTGCCGGCATCCTCCCGATGGTGACCGAGGCTCCCCCACCCAAGGGCCTGGTTCACCCCGATGGTGTGCGAGGCTTCCGCACCCTTGTGCCCGCATCCTCCCGATGGTGACCGAGGCTCCCGCACCCAAGGGCCTGGTTCACCCGATGGTGTCCGAGGCTTCCCCACCGTAGTGCCGGCATCCTCCCGATGGTGACCGAGGCTCCCGCACCCAAGGGCCTGGTTCACCCGATGGTGTCCGAGGCTTCCCCACCGTAGTGCCGGCATCCTCCCGATGGTGACCGAGGCTCCCGCACCCAAGGGCCCGGTTCACCCGATGGTGTCCGAGGCTCCCGCACACTAGTGCCCGCATCTTCCCGATGGTGACCGAGGCTCCCGCACCGTAGTGCTGGCATCCTCCCGATGGTGACCGAGGCTCCCGCACCCAAGGTGCCTGGTTCACCCGATGGTGTCCGAGGCTCCCGCACCCTAGTGCCCGCATCTTTCCGATGGTGGCCGAGGCTCCCCCACCCAAGGGCCTGGTTCACCCCGATGGTGTGCGAGGCTTCCGCACCCTTGTGCCGCCATCCTCCCGATGGTG
>CAUDLX010000176.1:27500-30000 GCA_958450335.1 Hibiscus tridactylites
GATGCCGGCACTACGGTGGGGAAGCCTCGGACACCATCGGGTGAACCAGGCCCTTGGGTGCGGGAGCCTCGGTCACCATCGGGAGGATGCGGGCACAAGGGTGCGGAAGCCTCGCACACCATCGGGGTGAACCAGGCCCTTGGGTGGGGGAGCCTCGGTCACCATCGGGAGGATGCCGGCACAAGGGTGCGGAAGCCTCGCACACCATCGGGGTGAACCAGGCCCTTGGGTGCGGGAGCCTCGGTCACCATCGGGAGGATGTCGGCACAAGGGTGCTGAAGCCTCGCACACCATCGGGGTGAACCAGGCCCTTGGGTGGGGGAGCCTCGGTCACCATCGGGAAGATGCGGGCACTAGGGTGCGGGAGGCCCGCACACCATCGGGTGGGAGCCCCGCACACCATCGGGCGGGAGCCCCGCACACCATCGGGCGGGAGCTACGCACACCATCGGGTGGGAGCCCCGCACACCATCGGGCGGCAGCCCCGCACACCATCGGGCGGGAGCCCCGCACACCATCGGGACTCCTCGGTCGTGTCCCCATTTCAGACATATCAATGTCTACTGGGAGCATAGTGGGAAAGTTTTTTTAGCTCTATAGGGGGGGAGCGTTGCTGGGCATCCTCGAGGCACCCAGGGGTTTGAAGCGGCATATGGTGGGGCCCGCCCCACGGCCTAGCCCCATGACCGGAGATCCCCCTCCACCGCCGGCAAGGTTCCCGGCGGTGCTCCGGCGAGTCTCCGGCGAACTTTCCGGCGAGGCTAAAAGAAGGCAACATGAGGCTAAAAGAAGGCAAAACGACCCTCCCCCACTCCGTCCCTCCCCTCCCCTCTCCCTCCATGGGGAAAATTCGATATAACTAATGTCTCGGTCGGCCGGAAAGCTTCCACGGTGGGTGGCCTTTAGGCCAAAAATCGCGATCGTCCCTCCCGATTGCCTCACAATTTGGAAAACATGGGTGAAGATAAAAGAATGACGGCTTGGTTACGGGAACAATTCCCCGAGTTGCCCCTTCGTAAAATAGCACTCCCAAGTGTAGGGAGGCTCGAACAACATCGGGCGGTCGAAGGCCCTACGGTGCGGAAGCCCCGCACACCATTGGGAGGTCCAAGGCCCTTGGGTGGGCACCATCAAGGTGCTTAGAGAAGGTGTCCCCATTTCAGACATGGCACCCACGGGGCCCTTAGAGTGCGGCAGCCAAGCACCCCATCGGTGGGATGAACGCTCCAGGGTGTGGGAGCCTCGCACACCATCCGGGTGAACCAGGCCCTTGGGTGCGGGAGCCTCGCACACCATCGGGAGGATGCCGACACTAGGGTGCGGAATCCCCGCACACCATCGGGAGGTCCTAGGCCCTTGGGTGCAGGAGCCTCGCACACCATCGGGAGGTCGTAGGCCCTTGGGTGCAGGAGCCTCGCACACCATCGGGCGGTCCTAGGCCCTTGGGTGCAGGAGCCTCGCACACCATCGGGTGACCAGGCCCTTGGGTGCTGGAGCCTCGCACATCATCGGGAGGTCCTAGGCCCTTGGGCGCGGGAGCCTCGCACACCATCGGGTGACCAGGCCCTTGGGTGCGGGAGCCTCGCACACCATCGGGAGGATGCCGACACTAGGGTGCGGAATCCCCGCACACCATCGGGAGGTCCTAGGCCCTTGGGTGCAGGAGCCTCGCACACCATCGGGAGGTCGTAGGCCCTTGGGTGCAGGAGCCTCGCACACCATCGGGAGGTCCTAGGCCCTTGGGTGCGGGAGCCTCGCACACCATCGGGAGGTCCTAGGCCCTTGGGTGCGGGAGCCTCGCACACCATCGGGTGACCAGGCCCTTGGGTGCTGGAGCCTCGCACACCATCGGGAGGATGCCGACACTATGGTGCGGGAGCCCCGCACACCATCGGGAGGTCCTAGGCCCTTGGGTGCAGGAGCCTCGCACACCATCGGGAGGTCCTAGACCCTTGGGTGCGGGAGCCACGCACACCATCGGGTGACCAGGCCCTTGGGTGCGGGAGCCTCGCACACCATCGGGAGGATGCCGACACTATGGTGCGGAATCCCCGCACACCATCGGGAGGTCCTAGGCCCTTGGGTGCGGGAGCCTCGCACACCATCGGGTGACCAGGCCCTTGGGTGCGGGAGCCTCGCACACCATCGGGAGGTCCTAGGCCCTTGGGTGCGGGAGCCTCGCACACCATCGGGAGGATGCCGACACTAGGGTGCGGAATCCCCGCACACCATCGGGAGGTCCTAGGCCCTTGGGTGCAGGAGCCTCGCACACCATCGGGTGACCAGGCCCTTGGGTGCGGGAGCCTCGCACACCATCGGGAGGTCCTAGGCCCTTGGGTGCGGAATCCCCGCACACCATCGGGGTGCTGAGAGAAAGTGTCCCCATTTCAGACATGTCAATGTCTACTGGGAGCAATGCTGGAAAGTTTTTTTAGCTCTTTAGGGGGTGTGATCCGCGACCCCCCTCGGCACCCCCCCAAGGGGGCCGGGCCTCAGCACC
>CAUDLX010000177.1:47500-50000 GCA_958450335.1 Hibiscus tridactylites
CTCCCGATGGTGTGCGAGGCTCCCGCACCCAAGGGCCTAGGACCTCCCGATGGTGTGCGAGGCTCCCGCACCCAAGGGCCTGGTCACCCGATGGTGTGCGAGGCTCCCGCACCCAAGGGCCTAGGACCTCCCGATGGTGTGCGGGGATTCCGCACCATAGTGTCGGCATCCTCCCGATGGTGTGCGAGGCTCCCGCACCCAAGGGCCTGGTCACCCGATGGTGTGCGTGGCTCCCGCACCCAAGGGCCTAGGACCTCCCGATGGTGTGCGAGGCTCCTGCACCCAAGGGCCTAGGACCTCCCGATGGTGTGCGGGGCTCCCGCACCATAGTGTCGGCATCCTCCCGATGGTGTGCGAGGCTCCAGCACCCAAGGGCCTGGTCACCCGATGGTGTGCGAGGCTCCCGCACCCAAGGGCCTAGGACCTCCCGATGGTGTGCGAGGCTCCCGCACCCAAGGGCCTAGGACCTCCCGATGGTGTGCGAGGCTCCTGCACCCAAGGGCCTACGACCTCCCGATGGTGTGCGAGGCTCCTGCACCCAAGGGCCTAGGACCTCCCGATGGTGTGCGGGGATTCCGCACCCTAGTGTCGGCATCCTCCCGATGGTGTGCGAGGCTCCCGCACCCAAGGGCCTGGTCACCCGATGGTGTGCGAGGCTCCCGCGCCCAAGGGCCTAGGACCTCCCGATGATGTGCGAGGCTCCAGCACCCAAGGGCCTGGTCACCCGATGGTGTGCGAGGCTCCTGCACCCAAGGGCCTAGGACCGCCCGATGGTGTGCGAGGCTCCTGCACCCAAGGGCCTACGACCTCCCGATGGTGTGCGAGGCTCCTGCACCCAAGGGCCTAGGACCTCCCGATGGTGTGCGGGGATTCCGCACCCTAGTGTCGGCATCCTCCCGATGGTGTGCGAGGCTCCCGCACCCAAGGGCCTGGTCACCCGATGGTGTGCGAGGCTCCCGCGCCCAAGGGCCTAGGACCTCCCGATGATGTGCGAGGCTCCAGCACCCAAGGGCCTGGTCACCCGATGGTGTGCGAGGCTCCTGCACCCAAGGGCCTAGGACCGCCCGATGGTGTGCGAGGCTCCTGCACCCAAGGGCCTACGACCTCCCGATGGTGTGCGAGGCTCCTGCACCCAAGGGCCTAGGACCTCCCGATGGTGTGCGGGGATTCCGCACCCTAGTGTCGGCATCCTCCCGATGGTGTGCGAGGCTCCCGCACCCAAGGGCCTGGTTCACCCGGATGGTGTGCGAGGCTCCCACACCCTGGAGCGTTCATCCCACCGATGGGGTGCTTGGCTGCCGCACTCTAAGGGCCCCGTGGGTGCCATGTCTGAAATGGGGACACCTTCTCTAAGCACCTTGATGGTGCCCACCCAAGGGCCTTGGACCTCCCAATGGTGTGCGGGGCTTCCGCACCGTAGGGCCTTCGACCGCCCGATGTTGTTCGAGCCTCCCTACACTTGGGAGTGCTATTTTACGAAGGGGCAACTCGGGGAATTGTTCCCGTAACCAAGCCGTCATTCTTTTATCTTCACCCATGTTTTCCAAATTGTGAGGCAATCGGGAGGGACGATCGCGATTTTTGGCCTAAAGGCCACCCACCGTGGAAGCTTTCCGGCCGACCGAGACATTAGTTATATCGAATTTTCCCCATGGAGGGAGAGGGGAGGGGAGGGACGGAGTGGGGGAGGGTCGTTTTGCCTTCTTTTAGCCTCATGTTGCCTTCTTTTAGCCTCGCCGGAAAGTTCGCCGGAGACTCGCCGGAGCACCGCCGGGAACCTTGCCGGCGGTGGAGGGGGATCTCCGGTCATGGGGCTAGGCCGTGGGGCGGGCCCCACCATATGCCGCTTCAAACCCCTGGGTGCCTCGAGGATGCCCAGCAACGCTCCCCCCCTATAGAGCTAAAAAAACTTTCCCACTATGCTCCCAGTAGACATTGATATGTCTGAAATGGGGACACGACCGAGGAGTCCCGATGGTGTGCGGGGCTCCCGCCCGATGGTGTGCGGGGCTGCCGCCCGATGGTGTGCGGGGCTCCCACCCGATGGTGTGCGTAGCTCCCGCCCGATGGTGTGCGGGGCTCCCGCCCGATGGTGTGCGTAGCTCCCGCCCGATGGTGTGCGGGGCTCCCGCCCGATGGTGTGCGGGGCTCCCACCCGATGGTGTGCGGGCCTCCCGCACCCTAGTGCCCGCATCTTCCCGATGGTGACCGAGGCTCCCCCACCCAAGGGCCTGGTTCACCCCGATGGTGTGCGAGGCTTCAGCACCCTTGTGCCGACATCCTCCCGATGGTGACCGAGGCTCCCGCACCCAAGGGCCTGGTTCACCCCGATGGTGTGCGAGGCTTCCGCACCCTTGTGCCGGCATCCTCCCGATGGTGACCGAGGCTCCCCCACCCAAGGGCCTGGTTCACCCCGATGGTGTGCGAGGCTTCCGCACCCTTGTGCCCGCATCCTCCCGATGGTGACCGAGGCTCCCGCACCCAAGGGCCTGGTTCACCC
>CAUDLX010000177.1:120000-122500 GCA_958450335.1 Hibiscus tridactylites
GCCTGGTCACCCGATGGTGTGCGAGGCTCCTGCACCCAAGGGCCTAGGACCTCCCGATGGTGTGCGGGGATTCCGCACCCTAGTGTCGGCATCCTCCCGATGGTGTGCGAGGCTCCCGCACCCAAGGGCCTAGGACCTCCCGATGGTGTGCGAGGCTCCCGCACCCAAGGGCCTGGTCACCCGATGGTGTGCGAGGCTCCCGCACCCAAGGGCCTAGGACCTCCCGATGGTGTGCGGGGATTCCGCACCATAGTGTCGGCATCCTCCCGATGGTGTGCGAGGCTCCCGCACCCAAGGGCCTGGTCACCCGATGGTGTGCGTGGCTCCCGCACCCAAGGGCCTAGGACCTCCCGATGGTGTGCGAGGCTCCTGCACCCAAGGGCCTAGGACCTCCCGATGGTGTGCGGGGCTCCCGCACCATAGTGTCGGCATCCTCCCGATGGTGTGCGAGGCTCCAGCACCCAAGGGCCTGGTCACCCGATGGTGTGCGAGGCTCCCGCACCCAAGGGCCTAGGACCTCCCGATGGTGTGCGAGGCTCCCGCACCCAAGGGCCTAGGACCTCCCGATGGTGTGCGAGGCTCCTGCACCCAAGGGCCTACGACCTCCCGATGGTGTGCGAGGCTCCTGCACCCAAGGGCCTAGGACCTCCCGATGGTGTGCGGGGATTCCGCACCCTAGTGTCGGCATCCTCCCGATGGTGTGCGAGGCTCCCGCACCCAAGGGCCTGGTCACCCGATGGTGTGCGAGGCTCCCGCGCCCAAGGGCCTAGGACCTCCCGATGATGTGCGAGGCTCCAGCACCCAAGGGCCTGGTCACCCGATGGTGTGCGAGGCTCCTGCACCCAAGGGCCTAGGACCGCCCGATGGTGTGCGAGGCTCCTGCACCCAAGGGCCTACGACCTCCCGATGGTGTGCGAGGCTCCTGCACCCAAGGGCCTAGGACCTCCCGATGGTGTGCGGGGATTCCGCACCCTAGTGTCGGCATCCTCCCGATGGTGTGCGAGGCTCCCGCACCCAAGGGCCTGGTCACCCGATGGTGTGCGAGGCTCCCGCGCCCAAGGGCCTAGGACCTCCCGATGATGTGCGAGGCTCCAGCACCCAAGGGCCTGGTCACCCGATGGTGTGCGAGGCTCCTGCACCCAAGGGCCTAGGACCGCCCGATGGTGTGCGAGGCTCCTGCACCCAAGGGCCTACGACCTCCCGATGGTGTGCGAGGCTCCTGCACCCAAGGGCCTAGGACCTCCCGATGGTGTGCGGGGATTCCGCACCCTAGTGTCGGCATCCTCCCGATGGTGTGCGAGGCTCCCGCACCCAAGGGCCTGGTTCACCCGGATGGTGTGCGAGGCTCCCACACCCTGGAGCGTTCATCCCACCGATGGGGTGCTTGGCTGCCGCACTCTAAGGGCCCCGTGGGTGCCATGTCTGAAATGGGGACACCTTCTCTAAGCACCTTGATGGTGCCCACCCAAGGGCCTTGGACCTCCCAATGGTGTGCGGGGCTTCCGCACCGTAGGGCCTTCGACCGCCCGATGTTGTTCGAGCCTCCCTACACTTGGGAGTGCTATTTTACGAAGGGGCAACTCGGGGAATTGTTCCCGTAACCAAGCCGTCATTCTTTTATCTTCACCCATGTTTTCCAAATTGTGAGGCAATCGGGAGGGACGATCGCGATTTTTGGCCTAAAGGCCACCCACCGTGGAAGCTTTCCGGCCGACCGAGACATTAGTTATATCGAATTTTCCCCATGGAGGGAGAGGGGAGGGGAGGGACGGAGTGGGGGAGGGTCGTTTTGCCTTCTTTTAGCCTCGCCGGAAAGTTCGCCGGAGACTCGCCGGAGCACCGCCGGGAACCTTGCCGGCGGTGGAGGGGGATCTCCGGTCATGGGGCTAGGCCGTGGGGCGGGCCCCACCATATGCCGCTTCAAACCCCTGGGTGCCTCGAGGATGCCCAGCAACGCTCCCCCCCTATAGAGCTAAAAAAACTTTCCCACTATGCTCCCAGTAGACATTGATATGTCTGAAATGGGGACACGACCGAGGAGTCCCGATGGTGTGCGGGGCTCCCGCCCGATGGTGTGCGGGGCTGCCGCCCGATGGTGTGCGGGGCTCCCACCCGATGGTGTGCGTAGCTCCCGCCCGATGGTGTGCGGGGCTCCCGCCCGATGGTGTGCGTAGCTCCCGCCCGATGGTGTGCGGGGCTCCCGCCCGATGGTGTGCGGGGCTCCCACCCGATGGTGTGCGGGCCTCCCGCACCCTAGTGCCCGCATCTTCCCGATGGTGACCGAGGCTCCCCCACCCAAGGGCCTGGTTCACCCCGATGGTGTGCGAGGCTTCAGCACCCTTGTGCCGACATCCTCCCGATGGTGACCGAGGCTCCCGCACCCAAGGGCCTGGTTCACCCCGATGGTGTGCGAGGCTTCCGCACCCTTGTGCCGGCATCCTCCCGATGGTGACCGAGGCTCCCCCACCCAAGGGCCTGGTTCACCCCGATGGTGTGCGAG
>CAUDLX010000178.1:57500-60000 GCA_958450335.1 Hibiscus tridactylites
AAGGGCCTAGGACCTCCCGATGGTGTGCGGGGATTCCGCACCCTAGTGTCGGCATCCTCCCGATGGTGTGCGAGGCTCCCGCACCCAAGGGCCTAGGACCTCCCGATGGTGTGCGAGGCTCCCGCACCCAAGGGCCTGGTCACCCGATGGTGTGCGAGGCTCCCGCACCCAAGGGCCTAGGACCTCCCGATGGTGTGCGGGGATTCCGCACCATAGTGTCGGCATCCTCCCGATGGTGTGCGAGGCTCCCGCACCCAAGGGCCTGGTCACCCGATGGTGTGCGTGGCTCCCGCACCCAAGGGTCTAGGACCTCCCGATGGTGTGCGAGGCTCCTGCACCCAAGGGCCTAGGACCTCCCGATGGTGTGCGGGGCTCCCGCACCATAGTGTCGGCATCCTCCCGATGGTGTGCGAGGCTCCAGCACCCAAGGGCCTGGTCACCCGATGGTGTGCGAGGCTCCCGCACCCAAGGGCCTAGGACCTCCCGATGGTGTGCGAGGCTCCCGCACCCAAGGGCCTAGGACCTCCCGATGGTGTGCGAGGCTCCTGCACCCAAGGGCCTACGACCTCCCGATGGTGTGCGAGGCTCCTGCACCCAAGGGCCTAGGACCTCCCGATGGTGTGCGGGGATTCCGCACCCTAGTGTCGGCATCCTCCCGATGGTGTGCGAGGCTCCCGCACCCAAGGGCCTGGTCACCCGATGGTGTGCGAGGCTCCCGCGCCCAAGGGCCTAGGACCTCCCGATGATGTGCGAGGCTCCAGCACCCAAGGGCCTGGTCACCCGATGGTGTGCGAGGCTCCTGCACCCAAGGGCCTAGGACCGCCCGATGGTGTGCGAGGCTCCTGCACCCAAGGGCCTACGACCTCCCGATGGTGTGCGAGGCTCCTGCACCCAAGGGCCTAGGACCTCCCGATGGTGTGCGGGGATTCCGCACCCTAGTGTCGGCATCCTCCCGATGGTGTGCGAGGCTCCCGCACCCAAGGGCCTGGTTCACCCGGATGGTGTGCGAGGCTCCCACACCCTGGAGCGTTCATCCCACCGATGGGGTGCTTGGCTGCCGCACTCTAAGGGCCCCGTGGGTGCCATGTCTGAAATGGGGACACCTTCTCTAAGCACCTTGATGGTGCCCACCCAAGGGCCTTGGACCTCCCAATGGTGTGCGGGGCTTCCGCACCGTAGGGCCTTCGACCGCCCGATGTTGTTCGAGCCTCCCTACACTTGGGAGTGCTATTTTACGAAGGGGCAACTCGGGGAATTGTTCCCGTAACCAAGCCGTCATTCTTTTATCTTCACCCATGTTTTCCAAATTGTGAGGCAATCGGGAGGGACGATCGCGATTTTTGGCCTAAAGGCCACCCACCGTGGAAGCTTTCCGGCCGACCGAGACATTAGTTATATCGAATTTTCCCCATGGAGGGAGAGGGGAGGGGAGGGACGGAGTGGGGGAGGGTCGTTTTGCCTTCTTTTAGCCTCATGTTGCCTTCTTTTAGCCTCGCCGGAAAGTTCGCCGGAGACTCGCCGGAGCACCGCCGGGAACCTTGCCGGCGGTGGAGGGGGATCTCCGGTCATGGGGCTAGGCCGTGGGGCGGGCCCCACCATATGCCGCTTCAAACCCCTGGGTGCCTCGAGGATGCCCAGCAACGCTCCCCCCCTATAGAGCTAAAAAAACTTTCCCACTATGCTCCCAGTAGACATTGATATGTCTGAAATGGGGACACGACCGAGGAGTCCCGATGGTGTGCGGGGCTCCCGCCCGATGGTGTGCGGGGCTGCCGCCCGATGGTGTGCGGGGCTCCCACCCGATGGTGTGCGTAGCTCCCGCCCGATGGTGTGCGGGGCTCCCGCCCGATGGTGTGCGGGGCTCCCACCCGATGGTGTGCGGGCCTCCCGCACCCTAGTGCCCGCATCTTCCCGATGGTGACCGAGGCTCCCCCACCCAAGGGCCTGGTTCACCCCGATGGTGTGCGAGGCTTCAGCACCCTTGTGCCGACATCCTCCCGATGGTGACCGAGGCTCCCGCACCCAAGGGCCTGGTTCACCCCGATGGTGTGCGAGGCTTCCGCACCCTTGTGCCGGCATCCTCCCGATGGTGACCGAGGCTCCCCCACCCAAGGGCCTGGTTCACCCCGATGGTGTGCGAGGCTTCCGCACCCTTGTGCCCGCATCCTCCCGATGGTGACCGAGGCTCCCGCACCCAAGGGCCTGGTTCACCCGATGGTGTCCGAGGCTTCCCCACCGTAGTGCCGGCATCCTCCCGATGGTGACCGAGGCTCCCGCACCCAAGGGCCTGGTTCACCCGATGGTGTCCGAGGCTTCCCCACCGTAGTGCCGGCATCCTCCCGATGGTGACCGAGGCTCCCGCACCCAAGGGCCCGGTTCACCCGATGGTGTCCGAGGCTCCCGCACACTAGTGCCCGCATCTTCCCGATGGTGACCGAGGCTCCCGCACCGTAGTGCTGGCATCCTCCCGATGGTGACCGAGGCTCCCGCACCCAAGGTG
>CAUDLX010000179.1:0-2500 GCA_958450335.1 Hibiscus tridactylites
ATCGGGGTGAACCAGGCCCTTGGGTGGGGGAGCCTCGGCCACCATCGGAAAGATGCGGGCACTAGGGTGCGGGAGCCTCGGACACCATCGGGTGAACCAGGCACCTTGGGTGCGGGAGCCTCGGTCACCATCGGGAGGATGCCAGCACTACGGTGCGGGAGCCTCGGTCACCATCGGGAAGATGCGGGCACTAGTGTGCGGGAGCCTCGGACACCATCGGGTGAACCGGGCCCTTGGGTGCGGGAGCCTCGGTCACCATCGGGAGGATGCCGGCACTACGGTGGGGAAGCCTCGGACACCATCGGGTGAACCAGGCCCTTGGGTGCGGGAGCCTCGGTCACCATCGGGTGAACCGGGCCCTTGGGTGCGGGAGCCTCGGTCACCATCGGGAGGATGCCGGCACTACGGTGGGGAAGCCTCGGACACCATCGGGTGAACCAGGCCCTTGGGTGCGGGAGCCTCGGTCACCATCGGGAGGATGCCGGCACTACGGTGGGGAAGCCTCGGACACCATCGGGTGAACCAGGCCCTTGGGTGTGAGAGCCTCGGTCACCATCGGGAGGATGCGGGCACAAGGGTGCGGAAGCCTCGCACACCATCGGGGTGAACCAGGCCCTTGGGTGGGGGAGCCTCGGTCACCATCGGGAGGATGCCGGCACAAGGGTGCGGAAGCCTCGCACACCATCGGGGTGAACCAGGCCCTTGGGTGCGGGAGCCTCGGTCACCATCGGGAGGATGGCGGCACAAGGGTGCGGAAGCCTCGCACACCATCGGGGTGAACCAGGCCCTTGGGTGGGGGAGCCTCGGCCACCATCGGAAAGATGCGGGCACTAGGGTGCGGGAGCCTCGGACACCATCGGGTGAACCAGGCACCTTGGGTGCGGGAGCCTCGGTCACCATCGGGAGGATGCCAGCACTACGGTGCGGGAGCCTCGGTCACCATCGGGAAGATGCGGGCACTAGTGTGCGGGAGCCTCGGACACCATCGGGTGAACCGGGCCCTTGGGTGCGGGAGCCTCGGTCACCATCGGGAGGATGCCGGCACTACGGTGGGGAAGCCTCGGACACCATCGGGTGAACCAGGCCCTTGGGTGCGGGAGCCTCGGTCACCATCGGGAGGATGCCGGCACTACGGTGGGGAAGCCTCGGACACCATCGGGTGAACCAGGCCCTTGGGTGCGGGAGCCTCGGTCACCATCGGGAGGATGCGGGCACAAGGGTGCGGAAGCCTCGCACACCATCGGGGTGAACCAGGCCCTTGGGTGGGGGAGCCTCGGTCACCATCGGGAGGATGCCGGCACAAGGGTGCGGAAGCCTCGCACACCATCGGGGTGAACCAGGCCCTTGGGTGCGGGAGCCTCGGTCACCATCGGGAGGATGTCGGCACAAGGGTGCTGAAGCCTCGCACACCATCGGGGTGAACCAGGCCCTTGGGTGGGGGAGCCTCGGTCACCATCGGGAAGATGCGGGCACTAGGGTGCGGGAGGCCCGCACACCATCGGGTGGGAGCCCCGCACACCATCGGGCGGGAGCCCCGCACACCATCGGGCGGGAGCTACGCACACCATCGGGTGGGAGCCCCGCACACCATCGGGCGGCAGCCCCGCACACCATCGGGCGGGAGCCCCGCACACCATCGGGACTCCTCGGTCGTGTCCCCATTTCAGACATATCAATGTCTACTGGGAGCATAGTGGGAAAGTTTTTTTAGCTCTATAGGGGGGAGCGTTGCTGGGCATCCTCGAGGCACCCAGGGGTTTGAAGCGGCATATGGTGGGGCCCGCCCCACGGCCTAGCCCCATGACCGGAGATCCCCCTCCACCGCCGGCAAGGTTCCCGGCGGTGCTCCGGCGAGTCTCCGGCGAACTTTCCGGCGAGGCTAAAAGAAGGCAACATGAGGCTAAAAGAAGGCAAAACGACCCTCCCCCACTCCGTCCCTCCCCTCCCCTCTCCCTCCATGGGGAAAATTCGATATAACTAATGTCTCGGTCGGCCGGAAAGCTTCCACGGTGGGTGGCCTTTAGGCCAAAAATCGCGATCGTCCCTCCCGATTGCCTCACAATTTGGAAAACATGGGTGAAGATAAAAGAATGACGGCTTGGTTACGGGAACAATTCCCCGAGTTGCCCCTTCGTAAAATAGCACTCCCAAGTGTAGGGAGGCTCGAACAACATCGGGCGGTCGAAGGCCCTACGGTGCGGAAGCCCCGCACACCATTGGGAGGTCCAAGGCCCTTGGGTGGGCACCATCAAGGTGCTTAGAGAAGGTGTCCCCATTTCAGACATGGCACCCACGGGGCCCTTAGAGTGCGGCAGCCAAGCACCCCATCGGTGGGATGAACGCTCCAGGGTGTGGGAGCCTCGCACACCATCCGGGTGAACCAGGCCCTTGGGTGCGGGAGCCTCGCACACCATCGGGAGGATGCCGACACTAGGGTGCGGAATCCCCGCACACCATCGGGAGGTCCTAGGCCCTTGGGTGCAGGAGCCTCGCACACCAT
>CAUDLX010000179.1:12500-15000 GCA_958450335.1 Hibiscus tridactylites
GGGAAGATGCGGGCACTAGTGTGCGGGAGCCTCGGACACCATCGGGTGAACCGGGCCCTTGGGTGCGGGAGCCTCGGTCACCATCGGGAGGATGCCGGCACTACGGTGGGGAAGCCTCGGACACCATCGGGTGAACCAGGCCCTTGGGTGCGGGAGCCTCGGTCACCATCGGGAGGATGCCGGCACTACGGTGGGGAAGCCTCGGACACCATCGGGTGAACCAGGCCCTTGGGTGCGGGAGCCTCGGTCACCATCGGGAGGATGCGGGCACAAGGGTGCGGAAGCCTCGCACACCATCGGGGTGAACCAGGCCCTTGGGTGGGGGAGCCTCGGTCACCATCGGGAGGATGCCGGCACAAGGGTGCGGAAGCCTCGCACACCATCGGGGTGAACCAGGCCCTTGGGTGCGGGAGCCTCGGTCACCATCGGGAGGATGTCGGCACAAGGGTGCTGAAGCCTCGCACACCATCGGGGTGAACCAGGCCCTTGGGTGGGGGAGCCTCGGTCACCATCGGGAAGATGCGGGCACTAGGGTGCGGGAGGCCCGCACACCATCGGGTGGGAGCCCCGCACACCATCGGGCGGGAGCCCCGCACACCATCGGGCGGGAGCTACGCACACCATCGGGTGGGAGCCCCGCACACCATCGGGCGGCAGCCCCGCACACCATCGGGCGGGAGCCCCGCACACCATCGGGACTCCTCGGTCGTGTCCCCATTTCAGACATATCAATGTCTACTGGGAGCATAGTGGGAAAGTTTTTTTAGCTCTATAGGGGGGAGCGTTGCTGGGCATCCTCGAGGCACCCAGGGGTTTGAAGCGGCATATGGTGGGGCCCGCCCCACGGCCTAGCCCCATGACCGGAGATCCCCCTCCACCGCCGGCAAGGTTCCCGGCGGTGCTCCGGCGAGTCTCCGGCGAACTTTCCGGCGAGGCTAAAAGAAGGCAACATGAGGCTAAAAGAAGGCAAAACGACCCTCCCCCACTCCGTCCCTCCCCTCCCCTCTCCCTCCATGGGGAAAATTCGATATAACTAATGTCTCGGTCGGCCGGAAAGCTTCCACGGTGGGTGGCCTTTAGGCCAAAAATCGCGATCGTCCCTCCCGATTGCCTCACAATTTGGAAAACATGGGTGAAGATAAAAGAATGACGGCTTGGTTACGGGAACAATTCCCCGAGTTGCCCCTTCGTAAAATAGCACTCCCAAGTGTAGGGAGGCTCGAACAACATCGGGCGGTCGAAGGCCCTACGGTGCGGAAGCCCCGCACACCATTGGGAGGTCCAAGGCCCTTGGGTGGGCACCATCAAGGTGCTTAGAGAAGGTGTCCCCATTTCAGACATGGCACCCACGGGGCCCTTAGAGTGCGGCAGCCAAGCACCCCATCGGTGGGATGAACGCTCCAGGGTGTGGGAGCCTCGCACACCATCCGGGTGAACCAGGCCCTTGGGTGCGGGAGCCTCGCACACCATCGGGAGGATGCCGACACTAGGGTGCGGAATCCCCGCACACCATCGGGAGGTCCTAGGCCCTTGGGTGCAGGAGCCTCGCACACCATCGGGAGGTCGTAGGCCCTTGGGTGCAGGAGCCTCGCACACCATCGGGCGGTCCTAGGCCCTTGGGTGCAGGAGCCTCGCACACCATCGGGTGACCAGGCCCTTGGGTGCTGGAGCCTCGCACATCATCGGGAGGTCCTAGGCCCTTGGGCGCGGGAGCCTCGCACACCATCGGGTGACCAGGCCCTTGGGTGCGGGAGCCTCGCACACCATCGGGAGGATGCCGACACTAGGGTGCGGAATCCCCGCACACCATCGGGAGGTCCTAGGCCCTTGGGTGCAGGAGCCTCGCACACCATCGGGAGGTCGTAGGCCCTTGGGTGCAGGAGCCTCGCACACCATCGGGAGGTCCTAGGCCCTTGGGTGCGGGAGCCTCGCACACCATCGGGAGGTCCTAGGCCCTTGGGTGCGGGAGCCTCGCACACCATCGGGTGACCAGGCCCTTGGGTGCTGGAGCCTCGCACACCATCGGGAGGATGCCGACACTATGGTGCGGGAGCCCCGCACACCATCGGGAGGTCCTAGGCCCTTGGGTGCAGGAGCCTCGCACACCATCGGGAGGTCCTAGGCCCTTGGGTGCGGGAGCCACGCACACCATCGGGTGACCAGGCCCTTGGGTGCGGGAGCCTCGCACACCATCGGGAGGATGCCGACACTATGGTGCGGAATCCCCGCACACCATCGGGAGGTCCTAGGCCCTTGGGTGCGGGAGCCTCGCACACCATCGGGTGACCAGGCCCTTGGGTGCGGGAGCCTCGCACACCATCGGGAGGTCCTAGGCCCTTGGGTGCGGGAGCCTCGCACACCATCGGGAGGATGCCGACACTAGGGTGCGGAATCCCCGCACACCATCGGGAGGTCCTAGGCCCTTGGGTGCAGGAGCCTCGCACACCATCGGGTGACCAGGCCCTTGGGTGCGGGAGCCTCGCACACCATCGGGAGGTCC
>CAUDLX010000179.1:35000-37500 GCA_958450335.1 Hibiscus tridactylites
CTCGGTCACCATCGGGTGAACCGGGCCCTTGGGTGCGGGAGCCTCGGTCACCATCGGGAGGATGCCGGCACTACGGTGGGGAAGCCTCGGACACCATCGGGTGAACCAGGCCCTTGGGTGCGGGAGCCTCGGTCACCATCGGGAGGATGCCGGCACTACGGTGGGGAAGCCTCGGACACCATCGGGTGAACCAGGCCCTTGGGTGTGAGAGCCTCGGTCACCATCGGGAGGATGCGGGCACAAGGGTGCGGAAGCCTCGCACACCATCGGGGTGAACCAGGCCCTTGGGTGGGGGAGCCTCGGTCACCATCGGGAGGATGCCGGCACAAGGGTGCGGAAGCCTCGCACACCATCGGGGTGAACCAGGCCCTTGGGTGCGGGAGCCTCGGTCACCATCGGGAGGATGGCGGCACAAGGGTGCGGAAGCCTCGCACACCATCGGGGTGAACCAGGCCCTTGGGTGGGGGAGCCTCGGCCACCATCGGAAAGATGCGGGCACTAGGGTGCGGGAGCCTCGGACACCATCGGGTGAACCAGGCACCTTGGGTGCGGGAGCCTCGGTCACCATCGGGAGGATGCCAGCACTACGGTGCGGGAGCCTCGGTCACCATCGGGAAGATGCGGGCACTAGTGTGCGGGAGCCTCGGACACCATCGGGTGAACCGGGCCCTTGGGTGCGGGAGCCTCGGTCACCATCGGGAGGATGCCGGCACTACGGTGGGGAAGCCTCGGACACCATCGGGTGAACCAGGCCCTTGGGTGCGGGAGCCTCGGTCACCATCGGGAGGATGCCGGCACTACGGTGGGGAAGCCTCGGACACCATCGGGTGAACCAGGCCCTTGGGTGCGGGAGCCTCGGTCACCATCGGGAGGATGCGGGCACAAGGGTGCGGAAGCCTCGCACACCATCGGGGTGAACCAGGCCCTTGGGTGGGGGAGCCTCGGTCACCATCGGGAGGATGCCGGCACAAGGGTGCGGAAGCCTCGCACACCATCGGGGTGAACCAGGCCCTTGGGTGCGGGAGCCTCGGTCACCATCGGGAGGATGTCGGCACAAGGGTGCTGAAGCCTCGCACACCATCGGGGTGAACCAGGCCCTTGGGTGGGGGAGCCTCGGTCACCATCGGGAAGATGCGGGCACTAGGGTGCGGGAGGCCCGCACACCATCGGGTGGGAGCCCCGCACACCATCGGGCGGGAGCCCCGCACACCATCGGGCGGGAGCTACGCACACCATCGGGTGGGAGCCCCGCACACCATCGGGCGGCAGCCCCGCACACCATCGGGCGGGAGCCCCGCACACCATCGGGACTCCTCGGTCGTGTCCCCATTTCAGACATATCAATGTCTACTGGGAGCATAGTGGGAAAGTTTTTTTAGCTCTATAGGGGGGAGCGTTGCTGGGCATCCTCGAGGCACCCAGGGGTTTGAAGCGGCATATGGTGGGGCCCGCCCCACGGCCTAGCCCCATGACCGGAGATCCCCCTCCACCGCCGGCAAGGTTCCCGGCGGTGCTCCGGCGAGTCTCCGGCGAACTTTCCGGCGAGGCTAAAAGAAGGCAACATGAGGCTAAAAGAAGGCAAAACGACCCTCCCCCACTCCGTCCCTCCCCTCCCCTCTCCCTCCATGGGGAAAATTCGATATAACTAATGTCTCGGTCGGCCGGAAAGCTTCCACGGTGGGTGGCCTTTAGGCCAAAAATCGCGATCGTCCCTCCCGATTGCCTCACAATTTGGAAAACATGGGTGAAGATAAAAGAATGACGGCTTGGTTACGGGAACAATTCCCCGAGTTGCCCCTTCGTAAAATAGCACTCCCAAGTGTAGGGAGGCTCGAACAACATCGGGCGGTCGAAGGCCCTACGGTGCGGAAGCCCCGCACACCATTGGGAGGTCCAAGGCCCTTGGGTGGGCACCATCAAGGTGCTTAGAGAAGGTGTCCCCATTTCAGACATGGCACCCACGGGGCCCTTAGAGTGCGGCAGCCAAGCACCCCATCGGTGGGATGAACGCTCCAGGGTGTGGGAGCCTCGCACACCATCCGGGTGAACCAGGCCCTTGGGTGCGGGAGCCTCGCACACCATCGGGAGGATGCCGACACTAGGGTGCGGAATCCCCGCACACCATCGGGAGGTCCTAGGCCCTTGGGTGCAGGAGCCTCGCACACCATCGGGAGGTCGTAGGCCCTTGGGTGCAGGAGCCTCGCACACCATCGGGCGGTCCTAGGCCCTTGGGTGCAGGAGCCTCGCACACCATCGGGTGACCAGGCCCTTGGGTGCTGGAGCCTCGCACATCATCGGGAGGTCCTAGGCCCTTGGGCGCGGGAGCCTCGCACACCATCGGGTGACCAGGCCCTTGGGTGCGGGAGCCTCGCACACCATCGGGAGGATGCCGACACTAGGGTGCGGAATCCCCGCACACCATCGGGAGGTCCTAGGCCCTTGGGTGCAGGAGCCTCGCACACCATCGGGAGGTCGTAGGCCCTTGGGTGCAGGAGCCTCG
>CAUDLX010000179.1:70000-72500 GCA_958450335.1 Hibiscus tridactylites
TGCGGAAGCCTCGCACACCATCGGGGTGAACCAGGCCCTTGGGTGCGGGAGCCTCGGTCACCATCGGGAGGATGGCGGCACAAGGGTGCGGAAGCCTCGCACACCATCGGGGTGAACCAGGCCCTTGGGTGGGGGAGCCTCGGCCACCATCGGAAAGATGCGGGCACTAGGGTGCGGGAGCCTCGGACACCATCGGGTGAACCAGGCACCTTGGGTGCGGGAGCCTCGGTCACCATCGGGAGGATGCCAGCACTACGGTGCGGGAGCCTCGGTCACCATCGGGAAGATGCGGGCACTAGTGTGCGGGAGCCTCGGACACCATCGGGTGAACCGGGCCCTTGGGTGCGGGAGCCTCGGTCACCATCGGGAGGATGCCGGCACTACGGTGGGGAAGCCTCGGACACCATCGGGTGAACCAGGCCCTTGGGTGCGGGAGCCTCGGTCACCATCGGGAGGATGCCGGCACTACGGTGGGGAAGCCTCGGACACCATCGGGTGAACCAGGCCCTTGGGTGCGGGAGCCTCGGTCACCATCGGGAGGATGCGGGCACAAGGGTGCGGAAGCCTCGCACACCATCGGGGTGAACCAGGCCCTTGGGTGGGGGAGCCTCGGTCACCATCGGGAGGATGCCGGCACAAGGGTGCGGAAGCCTCGCACACCATCGGGGTGAACCAGGCCCTTGGGTGCGGGAGCCTCGGTCACCATCGGGAGGATGTCGGCACAAGGGTGCTGAAGCCTCGCACACCATCGGGGTGAACCAGGCCCTTGGGTGGGGGAGCCTCGGTCACCATCGGGAAGATGCGGGCACTAGGGTGCGGGAGGCCCGCACACCATCGGGTGGGAGCCCCGCACACCATCGGGCGGGAGCCCCGCACACCATCGGGCGGGAGCTACGCACACCATCGGGTGGGAGCCCCGCACACCATCGGGCGGCAGCCCCGCACACCATCGGGCGGGAGCCCCGCACACCATCGGGACTCCTCGGTCGTGTCCCCATTTCAGACATATCAATGTCTACTGGGAGCATAGTGGGAAAGTTTTTTTAGCTCTATAGGGGGGAGCGTTGCTGGGCATCCTCGAGGCACCCAGGGGTTTGAAGCGGCATATGGTGGGGCCCGCCCCACGGCCTAGCCCCATGACCGGAGATCCCCCTCCACCGCCGGCAAGGTTCCCGGCGGTGCTCCGGCGAGTCTCCGGCGAACTTTCCGGCGAGGCTAAAAGAAGGCAACATGAGGCTAAAAGAAGGCAAAACGACCCTCCCCCACTCCGTCCCTCCCCTCCCCTCTCCCTCCATGGGGAAAATTCGATATAACTAATGTCTCGGTCGGCCGGAAAGCTTCCACGGTGGGTGGCCTTTAGGCCAAAAATCGCGATCGTCCCTCCCGATTGCCTCACAATTTGGAAAACATGGGTGAAGATAAAAGAATGACGGCTTGGTTACGGGAACAATTCCCCGAGTTGCCCCTTCGTAAAATAGCACTCCCAAGTGTAGGGAGGCTCGAACAACATCGGGCGGTCGAAGGCCCTACGGTGCGGAAGCCCCGCACACCATTGGGAGGTCCAAGGCCCTTGGGTGGGCACCATCAAGGTGCTTAGAGAAGGTGTCCCCATTTCAGACATGGCACCCACGGGGCCCTTAGAGTGCGGCAGCCAAGCACACCATCGGTGGGATGAACGCTCCAGGGTGTGGGAGCCTCGCACACCATCCGGGTGAACCAGGCCCTTGGGTGCGGGAGCCTCGCACACCATCGGGAGGATGCCGACACTAGGGTGCGGAATCCCCGCACACCATCGGGAGGTCCTAGGCCCTTGGGTGCAGGAGCCTCGCACACCATCGGGAGGTCGTAGGCCCTTGGGTGCAGGAGCCTCGCACACCATCGGGCGGTCCTAGGCCCTTGGGTGCAGGAGCCTCGCACACCATCGGGTGACCAGGCCCTTGGGTGCTGGAGCCTCGCACATCATCGGGAGGTCCTAGGCCCTTGGGCGCGGGAGCCTCGCACACCATCGGGTGACCAGGCCCTTGGGTGCGGGAGCCTCGCACACCATCGGGAGGATGCCGACACTAGGGTGCGGAATCCCCGCACACCATCGGGAGGTCCTAGGCCCTTGGGTGCAGGAGCCTCGCACACCATCGGGAGGTCGTAGGCCCTTGGGTGCAGGAGCCTCGCACACCATCGGGAGGTCCTAGGCCCTTGGGTGCGGGAGCCTCGCACACCATCGGGAGGTCCTAGGCCCTTGGGTGCGGGAGCCTCGCACACCATCGGGTGACCAGGCCCTTGGGTGCTGGAGCCTCGCACACCATCGGGAGGATGCCGACACTATGGTGCGGGAGCCCCGCACACCATCGGGAGGTCCTAGGCCCTTGGGTGCAGGAGCCTCGCACACCATCGGGAGGTCCTAGGCCCTTGGGTGCGGGAGCCACGCACACCATCGGGTGACCAGGCCCTTGGGTGCGGGAGCCTCGCACACCATCGGGAGGATGCCGACACTATGGTGCGG
>CAUDLX010000179.1:92500-95000 GCA_958450335.1 Hibiscus tridactylites
ATGCGGGCACTAGGGTGCGGGAGCCTCGGACACCATCGGGTGAACCAGGCACCTTGGGTGCGGGAGCCTCGGTCACCATCGGGAGGATGCCAGCACTACGGTGCGGGAGCCTCGGTCACCATCGGGAAGATGCGGGCACTAGTGTGCGGGAGCCTCGGACACCATCGGGTGAACCGGGCCCTTGGGTGCGGGAGCCTCGGTCACCATCGGGAGGATGCCGGCACTACGGTGGGGAAGCCTCGGACACCATCGGGTGAACCAGGCCCTTGGGTGCGGGAGCCTCGGTCACCATCGGGTGAACCGGGCCCTTGGGTGCGGGAGCCTCGGTCACCATCGGGAGGATGCCGGCACTACGGTGGGGAAGCCTCGGACACCATCGGGTGAACCAGGCCCTTGGGTGCGGGAGCCTCGGTCACCATCGGGAGGATGCCGGCACTACGGTGGGGAAGCCTCGGACACCATCGGGTGAACCAGGCCCTTGGGTGTGAGAGCCTCGGTCACCATCGGGAGGATGCGGGCACAAGGGTGCGGAAGCCTCGCACACCATCGGGGTGAACCAGGCCCTTGGGTGGGGGAGCCTCGGTCACCATCGGGAGGATGCCGGCACAAGGGTGCGGAAGCCTCGCACACCATCGGGGTGAACCAGGCCCTTGGGTGCGGGAGCCTCGGTCACCATCGGGAGGATGGCGGCACAAGGGTGCGGAAGCCTCGCACACCATCGGGGTGAACCAGGCCCTTGGGTGGGGGAGCCTCGGCCACCATCGGAAAGATGCGGGCACTAGGGTGCGGGAGCCTCGGACACCATCGGGTGAACCAGGCACCTTGGGTGCGGGAGCCTCGGTCACCATCGGGAGGATGCCAGCACTACGGTGCGGGAGCCTCGGTCACCATCGGGAAGATGCGGGCACTAGTGTGCGGGAGCCTCGGACACCATCGGGTGAACCGGGCCCTTGGGTGCGGGAGCCTCGGTCACCATCGGGAGGATGCCGGCACTACGGTGGGGAAGCCTCGGACACCATCGGGTGAACCAGGCCCTTGGGTGCGGGAGCCTCGGTCACCATCGGGAGGATGCCGGCACTACGGTGGGGAAGCCTCGGACACCATCGGGTGAACCAGGCCCTTGGGTGCGGGAGCCTCGGTCACCATCGGGAGGATGCGGGCACAAGGGTGCGGAAGCCTCGCACACCATCGGGGTGAACCAGGCCCTTGGGTGGGGGAGCCTCGGTCACCATCGGGAGGATGCCGGCACAAGGGTGCGGAAGCCTCGCACACCATCGGGGTGAACCAGGCCCTTGGGTGCGGGAGCCTCGGTCACCATCGGGAGGATGTCGGCACAAGGGTGCTGAAGCCTCGCACACCATCGGGGTGAACCAGGCCCTTGGGTGGGGGAGCCTCGGTCACCATCGGGAAGATGCGGGCACTAGGGTGCGGGAGGCCCGCACACCATCGGGTGGGAGCCCCGCACACCATCGGGCGGGAGCCCCGCACACCATCGGGCGGGAGCTACGCACACCATCGGGTGGGAGCCCCGCACACCATCGGGCGGCAGCCCCGCACACCATCGGGCGGGAGCCCCGCACACCATCGGGACTCCTCGGTCGTGTCCCCATTTCAGACATATCAATGTCTACTGGGAGCATAGTGGGAAAGTTTTTTTAGCTCTATAGGGGGGAGCGTTGCTGGGCATCCTCGAGGCACCCAGGGGTTTGAAGCGGCATATGGTGGGGCCCGCCCCACGGCCTAGCCCCATGACCGGAGATCCCCCTCCACCGCCGGCAAGGTTCCCGGCGGTGCTCCGGCGAGTCTCCGGCGAACTTTCCGGCGAGGCTAAAAGAAGGCAACATGAGGCTAAAAGAAGGCAAAACGACCCTCCCCCACTCCGTCCCTCCCCTCCCCTCTCCCTCCATGGGGAAAATTCGATATAACTAATGTCTCGGTCGGCCGGAAAGCTTCCACGGTGGGTGGCCTTTAGGCCAAAAATCGCGATCGTCCCTCCCGATTGCCTCACAATTTGGAAAACATGGGTGAAGATAAAAGAATGACGGCTTGGTTACGGGAACAATTCCCCGAGTTGCCCCTTCGTAAAATAGCACTCCCAAGTGTAGGGAGGCTCGAACAACATCGGGCGGTCGAAGGCCCTACGGTGCGGAAGCCCCGCACACCATTGGGAGGTCCAAGGCCCTTGGGTGGGCACCATCAAGGTGCTTAGAGAAGGTGTCCCCATTTCAGACATGGCACCCACGGGGCCCTTAGAGTGCGGCAGCCAAGCACCCCATCGGTGGGATGAACGCTCCAGGGTGTGGGAGCCTCGCACACCATCCGGGTGAACCAGGCCCTTGGGTGCGGGAGCCTCGCACACCATCGGGAGGATGCCGACACTAGGGTGCGGAATCCCCGCACACCATCGGGAGGTCCTAGGCCCTTGGGTGCAGGAGCCTCGCACACCATCGGGAGGTCGTAGGCCCTTGGGTGCAGGAGCCTCGCACACCATCGGGCGGTC
>CAUDLX010000179.1:147500-150000 GCA_958450335.1 Hibiscus tridactylites
TGGGTGCGGGAGCCTCGGTCACCATCGGGAGGATGCGGGCACAAGGGTGCGGAAGCCTCGCACACCATCGGGGTGAACCAGGCCCTTGGGTGGGGGAGCCTCGGTCACCATCGGGAGGATGCCGGCACAAGGGTGCGGAAGCCTCGCACACCATCGGGGTGAACCAGGCCCTTGGGTGCGGGAGCCTCGGTCACCATCGGGAGGATGTCGGCACAAGGGTGCTGAAGCCTCGCACACCATCGGGGTGAACCAGGCCCTTGGGTGGGGGAGCCTCGGTCACCATCGGGAAGATGCGGGCACTAGGGTGCGGGAGGCCCGCACACCATCGGGTGGGAGCCCCGCACACCATCGGGCGGGAGCCCCGCACACCATCGGGCGGGAGCTACGCACACCATCGGGCGGGAGCCCCGCACACCATCGGGCGGGAGCTACGCACACCATCGGGTGGGAGCCCCGCACACCATCGGGCGGCAGCCCCGCACACCATCGGGCGGGAGCCCCGCACACCATCGGGACTCCTCGGTCGTGTCCCCATTTCAGACATATCAATGTCTACTGGGAGCATAGTGGGAAAGTTTTTTTAGCTCTATAGGGGGGGAGCGTTGCTGGGCATCCTCGAGGCACCCAGGGGTTTGAAGCGGCATATGGTGGGGCCCGCCCCACGGCCTAGCCCCATGACCGGAGATCCCCCTCCACCGCCGGCAAGGTTCCCGGCGGTGCTCCGGCGAGTCTCCGGCGAACTTTCCGGCGAGGCTAAAAGAAGGCAACATGAGGCTAAAAGAAGGCAAAACGACCCTCCCCCACTCCGTCCCTCCCCTCCCCTCTCCCTCCATGGGGAAAATTCGATATAACTAATGTCTCGGTCGGCCGGAAAGCTTCCACGGTGGGTGGCCTTTAGGCCAAAAATCGCGATCGTCCCTCCCGATTGCCTCACAATTTGGAAAACATGGGTGAAGATAAAAGAATGACGGCTTGGTTACGGGAACAATTCCCCGAGTTGCCCCTTCGTAAAATAGCACTCCCAAGTGTAGGGAGGCTCGAACAACATCGGGCGGTCGAAGGCCCTACGGTGCGGAAGCCCCGCACACCATTGGGAGGTCCAAGGCCCTTGGGTGGGCACCATCAAGGTGCTTAGAGAAGGTGTCCCCATTTCAGACATGGCACCCACGGGGCCCTTAGAGTGCGGCAGCCAAGCACCCCATCGGTGGGATGAACGCTCCAGGGTGTGGGAGCCTCGCACACCATCCGGGTGAACCAGGCCCTTGGGTGCGGGAGCCTCGCACACCATCGGGAGGATGCCGACACTAGGGTGCGGAATCCCCGCACACCATCGGGAGGTCCTAGGCCCTTGGGTGCAGGAGCCTCGCACACCATCGGGAGGTCGTAGGCCCTTGGGTGCAGGAGCCTCGCACACCATCGGGCGGTCCTAGGCCCTTGGGTGCAGGAGCCTCGCACACCATCGGGTGACCAGGCCCTTGGGTGCTGGAGCCTCGCACATCATCGGGAGGTCCTAGGCCCTTGGGCGCGGGAGCCTCGCACACCATCGGGTGACCAGGCCCTTGGGTGCGGGAGCCTCGCACACCATCGGGAGGATGCCGACACTAGGGTGCGGAATCCCCGCACACCATCGGGAGGTCCTAGGCCCTTGGGTGCAGGAGCCTCGCACACCATCGGGAGGTCGTAGGCCCTTGGGTGCAGGAGCCTCGCACACCATCGGGCGGTCCTAGGCCCTTGGGTGCAGGAGCCTCGCACACCATCGGGTGACCAGGCCCTTGGGTGCTGGAGCCTCGCACATCATCGGGAGGTCCTAGGCCCTTGGGCGCGGGAGCCTCGCACACCATCGGGTGACCAGGCCCTTGGGTGCGGGAGCCTCGCACACCATCGGGAGGATGCCGACACTAGGGTGCGGAATCCCCGCACACCATCGGGAGGTCCTAGGCCCTTGGGTGCAGGAGCCTCGCACACCATCGGGAGGTCGTAGGCCCTTGGGTGCAGGAGCCTCGCACACCATCGGGAGGTCCTAGGCCCTTGGGTGCGGGAGCCTCGCACACCATCGGGAGGTCCTAGGCCCTTGGGTGCGGGAGCCTCGCACACCATCGGGTGACCAGGCCCTTGGGTGCTGGAGCCTCGCACACCATCGGGAGGATGCCGACACTATGGTGCGGGAGCCCCGCACACCATCGGGAGGTCCTAGGCCCTTGGGTGCAGGAGCCTCGCACACCATCGGGAGGTCCTAGGCCCTTGGGTGCGGGAGCCACGCACACCATCGGGTGACCAGGCCCTTGGGTGCGGGAGCCTCGCACACCATCGGGAGGATGCCGACACTATGGTGCGGAATCCCCGCACACCATCGGGAGGTCCTAGGCCCTTGGGTGCGGGAGCCTCGCACACCATCGGGTGACCAGGCCCTTGGGTGCGGGAGCCTCGCACACCATCGGGAGGTCCTAGGCCCTTGGGTGCGGGAGCCTCGCACACCATCGGGAGGATGCCGACACTAGGG
>CAUDLX010000179.1:237500-240000 GCA_958450335.1 Hibiscus tridactylites
TGGGGGCTTGGTCGGGTCACATCGATTACTCAGTCGTGCCCATGGACGACTTCAAGGTTGTTCTAGGACTTGAATTCCTAGATCGAGTCAAAGCCTTCCCCGTGCCATTCGCCAACTCTATGTGCATCATGGATGGCAACCAAGCTTGTGTGGTTCCGACGACTAGGGCAACCAAACAAGATGCCAAGGTGCTCTCAGCACTTCAGTTCAAGAAGGGCATCAAAAGGAACGAGGAAAGCTACCTAGCAATCCTTCGAGAGTACGATGACGAGGAACTCTTGCCCGATGAAGATCTACCAAGGGAGGTAGCTCAAGTGCTCGAAGAATTCAAGGATGTTGCACCCCCAGAGCTACCCAAGAAGCTACCACAAAGGAGAGAGGTGGACCATGCTATCGAGTTGGAGCCAGGGACCAAGCCACCAGCCATGAGTGCTTATCGCATGGCACCCCCTGAGTTAGAAGAGCTAAAGAAGCAACTCAAGGGTCTACTCGATGCAGGCTTCATCCGACCATCCAAGGCACCATATGGGGCACCCGTTCTTTTCCAAAAGAAGAAGGATGGTTCTCTCCGAATGTGCATCGATTACCGAGCACTCAACAAGGTCACCATTAAGAACAAGTATCCTATTCCTTTGATCGCAGACCTGTTCGATCAGCTTGGGCAAGCACATTACTTCACCAAGCTCGATCTTCGCTCGGGGTACTACCAGGTGCGCATAGCAGAAGGTGATGAGCCGAAGACCACGTGCGTTACCAGGTATGGCTCTTACGAGTTCTTAGTCATGCCCTTTGGTTTGACGAATGCCCCAGCCACATTTTGCACCTTGATGAACAAATTGTTCCATCCCTATCTCGATCGTTTTGTGGTGGTATACCTTGATGACATAGTGGTATACAGCAACACCTTAGAGGAGCATGTGGAACATCTAAGGGTGGTGCTCAAGGTTCTTAGGGAGAACCAGTTATACATTAAGAAGGAGAAGTGCTCCTTTGCCAAGCCCGAGGTAATATTCTTAGGGCATAAGATCAGGGATGGGCAACTCCTGATGGAGGATGTCAAGGTGCGTGCCATCCAAGAGTGGGAGCCACCCACTAAGGTGACCGAACTAAGGTCTTTTCTTGGGTTGGTGAACTACTACCGCCGCTTCATCAAAGGCTACTCCGCTAGAGCTACACCACTCACCGAGCTACTAAAGAAGAACAAGCCGTGGGTGTGGACACCTATGTGCCAAGAAGCCTTTGAAGATTTGAAGAGGGCCGTGAGCGAGGAGCCAGTACTCAGCCTACCCGACCACACAAAGCTTTATGAGGTACACACAGATGCCTCGGACTTTGCTATTGGAGGAGTACTTATGCAAGAGGGGCATCCGATTGCTTACGAGAGTCGGAAGCTCAACGACACCGAGAGGCGCTACACAGTTCAAGAAAAGGAGATGACAGCCATCATCCATTGCCTAAGAGTGTGGCGACACTACCTTCTTGGGTCCAAGTTCCTGATTCTCACCGACAACATCGCTACAAGCTACTTCCAGACCCAGAAGAAGCTAAGTCCAAAGCAAGCCCGATGGCAGGACTTTTTAGCCGAGTTCGACTATGTGGTGCAATACAAGCCGGGCAAGGCAAACGTGGTCGCGGATGCATTAAGTCGCAAGGCGGAGTTTGCATCTTTAAGTCAAGTCACCAGCCCTATCCTTGAGAGGATTAAGGAAGGCCTCCAGAAGGAGCCTCTTGCCCAAAGCATCCTTGCATTGGTGAATGAGGGCAAGACCCGACGATTTTGGATGAGTGATGGCCTACTTTACACAAGGGGCAACAGGCTCTACGTGCCCAAGTGGGGCAACTTGCGTAAGGAACTCATCAAGGAGTGCCATGACTCATTGTGGGCAGGCCACCCAGGTATGCGACGTACCTTAGCACTCCTTCAGTCCACCTACTATTGGCCTCGCATGCAGGATGCCATCGAGGAGTACGTGAGGACTTGTCTCGTGTGCCAACAAGACAAGGTGGTTCAGCACCAACCAGGTGGACTTTTAGACCCTTTGCCCATACCAGAGAGGCCTTGGGAGAGTGTCTCGATGGATTTCATTACTTGCCTACCCAAGTCCGAGGGGTTTGGAAGTATCATGGTTGTGGTGGACCGCTTCAGCAAGTACGCTACATTCATTGCCGCCCCAGCCGATTGCACCGCCGAGGAAGCAGCCAAGCTTTTCCTACGCAACGTAGTCAAGCTTTGGGGCGTCCCGACAAGCATTGTGAGTGATCGTGACCCTCGATTCACGGGAAGGTTTTGGACCGAGTTATTCAAAATGCTAGGGTCCGATCTGAATTTCTCCACCAGCTTCCACCCTCAGAGTGATGGGCAAACCGAGAGGGTCAATGCCTTGCTAGAACTATACTTGAGGCACTATGTAAGTGCCAACCAAAGGGATTGGGCCAAGCTCCTAGATGTGGCACAATTTTCCTACAACTTGCAAAAGAGTGAGGCCACTCAACAGAGTCC
>CAUDLX010000180.1:0-51787 GCA_958450335.1 Hibiscus tridactylites
AGTAGATGGCGAGACTTACCGTCCAGATCTTGAGATCGCCGGGGAGATCTCATCAGAAACAACCAAAACGGTAGAGAAAAGGTGAGAATGAAGGGAAGGAAGAGCCCTTCAGCAAATAACACAGAACCAAAAAGGATTTTGCATAAAGCAATATACGGCCAGAAATCGCAGAAGAGAAAAAATAATAGGGTTAGAAAACAATGAGAAAAATAAAAGATAAAAAATGCAACAAAAACCGTAAATGATAGAAAGTGATGGAGTGGGATGACCCTCAATATTCTCATCCCGATTTCCAAGGAAATCAAAGATATCCGGTTCTTTTGATGATAAGCTTGCAAAAACGGCAGAAGATGGAGAGGCGCCGTGTGGGGGAAGGGGATTGGTGGAAAGATAGGTGAGAAATCCACCGGAAAAAGAGGAAAAAAAATGTAGAACAAGTCAGCACCCAACAAAGACCCCGGAAAATTTTGAGAGAGAATTGAGAGCCATCCCACACCCGTTGGAATTTTAACTGAGTACCCGTTGGAATTTTAACTGAGTAAAAAGTACAGAAATTGATGTTTTGCAATATAATTGTGTTCAAAAGCTCCTAATCAATTACATGAACTCCTAAAATTAGATTAAAACTTGTTTTGCAGTCCTTTTTATAGAGGTTTCGGACGAGCGGGTCGAAATGGGCCTTTCAATGGACCCGTTGGAAATTTAAATGAGTAAAAAGTACAGAAATTGAGGTTTTGCAATATAATTGTGTTGAAAAGCTCCTAATCAATTATTTAAACTCCTAATATTTGAATAAAACCTTTTTGCGGTCCTTTTTGTAGAGGTTTCGGACGAGCAGGTCTAAATGGGCCTTTCAATGGACCCGTTGGAATTTTAACTGAGTAAAAAGTACAGAAATTGAGGTTTTGCAATATAATTGTGTTGAAAAGCTCCTAATCAATTATTTGAACTCCTAATATTTGAATAAAACCTTTTTGCGGTCCTTTTTGTAGAGGTTTCGGACGAGCAGGTGTAAATTGGCCTTTCAATGGACCCGTTGGAATTTTAACTGAGTAAAAAGTACAGAAATTGAGGTTTTGAAATATAATTGTGTTGAACAGCTCATAATCAATTACATGAACTCCTAAAATTTGATTAAAACCTGTTTTGCAGTCCTTTTTGTAGAGGTTTCGGACGATCGGGTCGAAATGGGCCTTTCAATGGACTCGTTGGAATTTTAACTGAGTAAAAGGTATAGAAATTGCGGTTTTGCAATATAATTTTGTTGAAAAGCTCCTAATCAATTATTTGAACTCCTAATATTTGATTAAAACTTGTTTTGCAGTCCTTTTTGTAGAGGTTTCGAACGAGCGGGTCGAAATGGGCTTTCAATGGACCCGTTGGAATTTTAACTGAGTAAAAAGTACAGAAATTGAGGTTTTGCAATATAATTGTGTTCAAAAGCTCCTAATCAATTATTTGAACTCCTAATATTTGAATAAAACATTTTTGCGGTCCTTTTTGTAGATGTTTCGGACTAGCAGGTCTAAATGGGCCTCTCAATGGACCCGTTGGAATTTTAACTAAGTAAAAATTACAGAAATTGAGGTTTTGCAATATAATCTGTTGAAAAGCTCCTAATAAATTATTTGAACTCCTAATATTTGAATAAAACATTTTTGCGGTCCTTTTTGTAGAGGTTTGGGACGAGCAGGTCTAAATGGGCCTTTCAATGGACCCGTTGGAATTTTAACTTAGTAAAAAGTATAGAAATTGAGGTTTTGCAATATAATTGTGTTGAAAGGCTCCTAATCAATTATTTGAACTCCTAATATTTGAATAAAACATTTTTGTGGTCCTTTTTGTAGATGTTTCAGACGAGGAGGTCTAAATGGGCCTCTCAATGGACCCGTTGGAATTTTAACTGAGTAAAAAGTACCGAAATTGAATTTTTGCAATATAATTTGTTGAAAAGCTCCTAATCAATTATTTGAACTCCTAATATTTGAATAAAACATTTTTGCGGTCCTTTTTGTAGAGGTTTCGGACGAGCAGGTCTAAATGGGCCTTTCAATGGACCCGTTGGAATTTTAACTGAGTACAAAGTACAGAAATTGAGGTTTTGCAATATAATTGTGTTGAAAAGCTCCTAATCAATTATTTGAACTCTTAATATTTGAATAAAACCTTTTTGCGGTCCTTTTTGTAGAGGTTTCGGACGAGCAGGTCTAAATGGGCCTTTCAATGGACCCGTTGGAATTTTAACTAAGTAAAAGTACAGAAATTGAGGTTTTGCAATATAATTGTGTTGAAAAGCTCCTAATCAATTATTTGAACTCCTAATATTTGAATAAAACCTTTTTGCGGTCCTTTTTGTAGAGGTTTCGGACGAGCAGGTCTAAATAGGCCTTTCAATGGACCCGTTGGAATTTTAACTGAGTAAAAAGTACATAAACTGAGGTTTTGCAATATAATTGTGTTGAAAAGCTCATAATCAATTACATGAACTCCTAAAATTTGATTAAAACTTGTTTTGCAGTCCTTTTTGGAGAGGTTTCGGACGATCGGGTCGAAATGGGCCTTTCAACGGGCTCGTTGGAATTTTAACTGAGTAAAAGGTACAGATATTGCGGTTTTGCAATATAAATTTGTTGAAAAGCTCCTAATCAATTATTTGAACTCCTAATATTTGATTAAAACTTGTTTTGCAGTCCTTTTTGTAGAGGTTTCGGACGAGCGGGTCGAAATGGGCCTTTCAATGGACCCGTTGGAATTTTAACTGAGTAAAAAGTACAGAAATTGAGGTTTTGCAATATAATTGTGTTCAAAAGCTCCTAATCAATTACATGAACTCCTAAAATTTGATTAAAACTTGTTTTGCAGTCCTTTTTATAGAGGTTTCGGACGAGCGGGTCGAAATGGGCCTTTCAATGGACCCGTTGGAATTTTAAATGAGTAAAAAGTACAGAAATTGAGGTTTTGCAATATAATTGCATTGAAAAGCTCCTATACAATTATTTGAACTCCTTATATTTGAATAAAACATTTTTACGGTCCTTTTTGTACAGGTTTCAGACGAGCAGGTCTAAATGGGCCTTTCAATAGACCCGTTGGAATTTTAACTAGGTAAAAAGTACAGAAATTGAGGTTTTTCAATATAATTGTGTTGAAAACCTCCTATTCAATTACATGAACTCCTAAAATTTGATTAAAACTTGTTTTGTAGTCCTTTTTGTAGAGGTTTCGGACGAGCGGGTCGAAATGGGTATTTCAATGGACCTGTTGGAATTTTAAATGAGTAAAAAGTACAGAAATTGATGTTTTGCAATATAATTGTGTTGAAAACTCCTAATAAATTACATGAACTCCTAAAATTTGATTAAAACTTGTTTTGCAGTCCTTTTTGTAGAGATTTCGGACGAGCGGGTCGAAATGGGCCTTTCAATGGACCCGTTGGAATTTTAAATAAGTAAAAAGTACAAAAATTGAGGTTTTGCAATATAATTGTGTTGAAAAGCTCCTAATGAATTATTTGAACTCCTAATATTTGATTAAAACTTGTTTTGCAGAGGTTTCGGACGAGCGGGTCAAAATGGGCCTTTAAATTGACCCGTTGGAATTTTAACCGAGTAAAAAGTACAGATATTACGGTTTTGCAATATAATTGTGTTGAAAAGCTCCTAATATATTATTTGAATTCCTAATATTTGATTAAAACTTGTTTTGCGGTCCTTTTTGTAGAGGTTTCGGATGAGCAGGTCTAAATGGGCCTTTCAATGGACCCGTTGGAATTTTAACTGAGTAAAAAGTACAGAAATTGAGGTTTTGAAATATAATTGTGTTGAAAAGCTCCTAATCAATTACATGAACTCCTAAAATTTGATTAAAACTTGTTTTGCAGTCCTTTTTGTAGAGGTTTCGGACGAGTGGGTCGAAATGGGCCTTTAAATGGACCCGTTGGAATTTTAACTGAGTAAAAAGTACTGAAATTACGGTTTTGCAATATAATTGTGTTGAAAAGCTCCTAATCAATTATTTGAACTCCTTATATTTGATTAAAACTTGTTTTGCGGTCCTTTTGTACAGGTTTCGGATGAGCAGGTCTAAATGGGCCTTTCAATGGACCCGTTGGAATTTTAACTGAGTAAAAAGTACTGAAATTACGGTTTTGCAATATAATTGTGTTGAAAAGCTCCTAATCAATTATTTGAACTCCTTATATTTGATTAAAACTTGTTTTGCGGTCCTTTTGTACAGGTTTCGGATGAGCAGGTCTAAATGGGCCTTTCAATGGACCCGTTGGAATTTTAATTGAGTAAAAAGTACAGAAATTGAGGTTTTGCAATATAATTGTGTTGAAAAGCTCCTAATCAATTACATGAATTCCTAAAATTTGATTAAAACTTGTTTTGCAATCCTTTTTGTAGAGGTTTCGGACGAGCGAGTAGAAATGGGCCTGTCAATGGACCCGTTGGAATTTTAACTGAGTAAAAAGTACAGAAATTGAGGTTTTGCAATATAATTTTGTTGAAAAGCTCCTAATCAATTATTTGAACTCCTAATATTTGAATAAAACATTTTCGCGGTCCTTTTTGTAGATGTTTCAGACGAGGAGGTCTAAATGGGCCTCTCAATGGACCCGTTGGAATTTTAACTGAGTAAAAAGTACAGAAATTGAATTTTTGCAATATAATTTGTTGAAAAGCTCCTAATCAATTATTTGAACTCCTAATATTTGAATAAAACATTTTTGCGGTCCTTTTTGTAGAGGTTTCGGACGAGCAGGTCTAAATGGGCCTTTCAATGGACCCGTTGGAATTTTAACTGAGTAAAAAGTACACAAATTGAGGTTTTGCAATATAATTGTGTTGAAAAGCACCTAATCAATTATTTGAACTCCTAATATTTGAATAAAACCTTTTTGCGGTCCTTTTTGTAAAGGTTTCGGACGAGCAGGTCTAAATTGGCCTTTCAATGGACCCGTTGGAATTTTAACTGAGTAAAAAGTCATAAATTGAGGTTTTGCAATATAATTGTGTTGAAAAGCTCATAATCAATTACATGAACTCCTAAAATTTGATTAAAACTTGTTTTGCAGTCCTTTTTGTAGAGGTTTTGGACGACCGGGTCGAAATGGGCCTTTCAACGGACTCGTTGGAATTTTAACTGATTAAAAGGTACATAAATTGCGGTTTTGCAATATAATTTTGTTGAAAAGTTCCTAATCAATTATTTGAACTCCTAATATTTGATTAAAACTTGTTTTGCAGTCCTTTTTGTAGAGGTTTCGGACGAGCGGGTCGAAATGGGCCTTTCAATGGACCCGTTGGAATTTTAACTGAGTAAAAAGTACAGAAATTGAGGTTTTGCAATATAATTGTGTTCAAAAGCTCCTAATCAATTACATGAACTCCTAAAATTTGATTAAAACTTGTTTTGCAGTCCTTTTTATAGAGGTTTCGGACGAGTGGGTCGAAATGGGCCTTTAAATGGACCCGTTGGAATTTTAACTGAGTAAAAAGTACTGTAATTACGGTTTTGCAATATAATTGTGTTGAAAAGCTCCTAATCAATTTCATGAACTCCTAAAATTTGATTAAAACTTGTTTTGCAATCCTTTTTGTAGAGGTTTCGGACGAGCGGGAAGAAATGGTCCTTTCAATGGCCCCGTTGGAATTTTAACTGAGTAAAAAGTACAGAAATTGCAGTTTTGCAATATAATTGTGTTGAAAAGCTCCTAATCAATTTCATGAACTCCTAAAATTTGATTAAAACTTGTTTTGCAATCCTTTTTGTAGAGGTTTCGGACGAGCGGGTCGAAATGGACCTTTTAATGGACCCGTTGAAATTTTAACTGAGTAAGAAGTACAGAAATTGCGGTTTTGCAATATAATTGTGTTGAAAAGCTCCTAATCAATTATTTGAACTCCTAATATTTGATTAAAACTTGTTTGCGGTACTTTTTGTAGAGGTTTCGGACGAGTGGGTCGAAATGGGCCTTTCAATGGACCCGTTGGAATTTTTTTTTTTTGAAGAAAACGGGCCTCATTAAAAACCCCTACTAAAATCCCCAAGCACAAGGCTAGGAGAAACCTAAAAGGGGAAAAGAGTACCCAAGATATATTATTAAACGAGGTTAAACCTCGCAAAGTACAATGTTTTTGATACATTCAGGATAAATAGATCCAAAAGATAAAGACGACATGGATCTAAGGGCATGGGTAGCCAAGGTATGAGCTACAAAATTTGCCTCACGGCGAATGTACTGAATATGTGCCACAGAAAAATCCTCCATAGCAGTATGAGCCTCCAGAATCATCGGTCACAGAGGAGAAAGATCTGGGCTAAGAGAGTTGATTCTGTTTGCTAGGGATGCGCAGTATGTCTCGAAGATCAGTTGGCTCCAACCTTGAGATCGGGAAAAAGTAATGCCGGCAAGAAGACCTTTCCCTTCGGATGAAATAGCATCAGCACAACTACCCAACGGAAAAGCCAGGCCACCGACAACCGTCCCAGTGTCATCCCGAGCGACAACACCAATCGCCGCTGCACGAGTGGAAGGATCAAAAGCTCCATCCACATTAACTTTAATAAAACCACTAGGTGGAGGCTTCCAACGAGGAGGAATAGACGGAGGGATGGATGATGAAGGGGAGGATATAGCATTAGAGAAATCCTTATGGAGACTAATAGAGTTGACAGCAATTAACCAAGGGGGTTGAAGATGTTTATTATGGACCCAGTCGTTACGTCTGTTCCAGATATTCCAGAGGGTAGTCAAGAAAAGGCCGAAAAGATCAGGAGAGAGAAGGGAAGCTCCTTCCTCAAGCCAATGGAGACCCGTGGCGGCGGAACTATTGATAAAGGAGGATGGAAGACCAATCAATTTAAGAGTTTCCGAGGCACCAGAGCAGTCTCGGAGAGCATGGAGAATCGACTCAATACCCGAGTTACAAATGGGGCATGAACCAGACTCTGGAGCAAAAGTCTGAAGGCGAGCCCCAACAGGCAGGGCTTCGGCACCCAGACGCCACCCGAAAGTTTTAACTTTAGGCAAGACTTTGAGCTTGGCAAGAAATTTCCAGAGACGGGGGGGACGAAGTCTAGGCTCAGGGGGTCGTTGCAGGAAAAGATAGCCAGATCTGACGGAATAGAGGCCAGAATCATTGGGTTTCCAGAGGATTGTATCACGAGTATCATTAATAATGGGAACTGAAAGAATGGAATTGGCATCATCCACGGTAAAGTAAGCACGAACTTTGATAGGGTCCCAGGCCGCTTGGTTGCGTAAC
Source organism: Hibiscus tridactylites (assembly GCA_958450335.1). NCBI lineage: Eukaryota > Viridiplantae > Streptophyta > Magnoliopsida > Malvales > Malvaceae > Hibiscus > Hibiscus tridactylites. The sequence goes on from CAUDLX010000180.1 coordinate 7,272, forward strand.
ATAAAATCTCTACAACGAATGTGGACTTCCTCCGAAAGTTCATAGTCCCCATAGAGGTGGACAGTCGAGGAGCCTCCCCAATTATCATGATGGATGCGTATGTTACTGTTGATACCCGGACGATAGAGGAAACCGCCAAATAGGTGTTGCATAGCATTATAGAGACCTTGCCAAGCAAAAGAACCTCGCGAAGGCCGAGAGGCATGAAGGATATTACCTGACGGAAAGTACTTAAATTTATAGATTTCTCCAAAGAGGGAGTCAGGTTCGCATATGAGTCGCCAGAGTTGTTTGCCAAGAAGAGCTATATTAAAATTATTGAGGTCCCGAAAACCCATACCACCGACAGATTTAGGCAGGCATGCATGGTCCCATGGGAGCAGGTGCCAACCTTTTTTGTTTGATTTCCCAGACCACCAATATCGACGAATGGCAGATGTCATATCATCAATAATATTTTGAGGTAATAGATAACAGGACATGACATATTGAGGTAAAGATTGTAAAACGGCTTTAATAAAAATTTCCCTGCCACTGAAGGAAAGAAGTTGTTTGTCCCAGTTGGATAATCTATCGTGAACTTTATCGCGTATAAACCCTAAAGCAAGGGTCTTATTTTTACCAATAAGAAGAGGTACCCCCAAATAGACCCCAGGATTGGTGACCTCACGTACTTGAAGATAGGAATTGATAGTTTGACGAGTGGAAGTAGGAGTGCGAGGATTGTAAAAGATAGTAGATTTATCGAAGTTAACTGCTTGCCCAGAGGCAGAGGCGTAAGTTTGGAGAGCCAACTTGAGGTGAGCCGCTTCATGAGGATTTGAGTTAAGGAATACTATGCAATAATCCGCAAACAATAGGTGGTTAACCTTGGGGCCATGCTTACAAGCTCCTAATCCTGGAAGTAGACCTTGTTGTTTAGCATCAGCCAAGAAGGCTGAGAGCCCTTGGGTACAAAAAAGAAAAAGAAAAGGGGATAAAGGGTCACCTTGGCGGAGGCCCCTTTGAGGTCAAAACAATGGAGAGAAAGAATTGTTTACCTTAACTGTAAAGGAAACTGATGAGATGCATCTCATTATGAGAGAGACCCAGGATGAGGCAAACCCCATACGGGTCATGACATTTTCGAGAAATGACCACTCGACTCTGTCGAAGGCTTTTTCCATGTCAAGTTTAAGAGCAGCTCCTTTAGAAGATTTTGAGGTACCAGCATTAATTGAATGAATAATTTCGTGGGCAATAAGGATATTATCTGTAATATTACGTCCTTGAACAAAAGCAGCTTGATTTGAACTGATACAAAAAGGAATGGTATGTTTCATACGATTAACCAAAACTTTAGCAATGATTTTGTAGATTACCATACAGAGACTGATGGGTCGAAGATGTCTCATAGTGGTGGGATCCTTGATCTTAGGTATGAGGACCAATATAGTTTGGTTGACTGAGGCTATATCAGCTGACCCTTTAAGGAGATTGAGGCAAAGAGTAGTAATATCAGGTCCTACAGTATCCCAGTGTTGACGAAAAAATCCACTTGGGAGGCCATCAATTCCCGGGGCTTTCCTAGGATCGATGTCTCGAAAAGAGGTGTATATTTCTTCTAGGGTGAATTCCTTGGTGAGGGACTCATTCATAGTAGTTGAAATAGTAGGAGTGATTTTTGAGAGAATTTGGTCAGAAAAGTGAGGGTTTGAGGAAGAGAAGAGGTTATGGAAATAAGAGGAAGCAATTTCCATAATGTCAGACTCATTCGTTCGCCAAACATTGTTGGAGTCTAAGAGACCTGTGATAGTGTTCTTTTTCTTTCTATTAGAAGCTCGGGCATGAAAGAAGCGGGTATTTTTGTCCCCTTGGGAAAGCCATAGATTACGAGAACGTTGTGCCCAATATGCTTCTTGCACCTCGAGAAGTTTGTGGAGTTCAGTTTTGGCAGAGATATATCTTTTTTCAGCAGAGGCTGAAAGAGGTCGTTGTAATAGTTTATTAATTTTCTTAGTGAGAAAGGTAATACGACCATTGGTTTTAAATCTTTGTTGGGATTGCCAGTCTCCTAGGCAGGAGCCCACCGCTTTAATTTTGTCCAAAGTATTACCTTTGGTGGATGACCAGGTTTGTTTTACCACATTAATACCTTCATCATTGGAAGCCCAACAATTTTCGAATCGGAACATGGTTGGTGGGGGACGGGGATTTGTTGGAGGAAGAGGATCCGTATTTAATAGTAGAAAACAGTGATATGATTTCGCATTAAAATCTGAATTGATGTTATAATTAGGAAAGGAGGCTTTCCATGCCATGTTTCCAACAAAACGATCTAAACGCTCGAATGAAGAAGGGGTTTTGGGCCCCGTTTTAGACCATGTGAACCATCCCGTTGTAGGTTTGCAATCAAAAAGATTATTACGAGCAAGACAATTGCAAAAATTATTAATTTGAGATCTAGGCCGACGACAGCCACCTTGTTTTTCGTTATCAGATAAGATTTCGTTAAAGTCACCCCCAATAAGCCAAGGGTGATCAACGTTATTGTTGAGAGAGTCTATTAGTTCCCAAGATTTGGTTTTGTTACATGTTTCGGAAAATCCGTGAATTCCGGTAAAATATAACGAAGAAGAGTTGCATGTAATATACGTGTGAATAAAACGATCCGAGTAAGAAAGCAAATCAATATTATTAATATTCATAGCAAATAAAGCAAGTCTAGAGCAATTATTAGAAAAATCAACCGAAAAAGCTAGGGCCATCCCTAGCAAATCACCAAGACGGCTATAAGCCGTATTTTTGAGTTTAGTTTCACACAAAAACAATAAATCAGGTTTATGAAGCTTAACATAAGACTGTAGGTGTTGAACTGCCTGAGCCTTACCTAAGCCCTGGCAGTTCCAGCATAAAATTATCATTTCCCTCGGCGGGGCTGTGCATCAGCCGCCGTCGGAGAGTTTTTTCCGCTGCTCATCCCAGCTTTTGAAGTAGGCGATGGAGTAGGTCTAGACTTTTTGGGCTGCAGGACCACATGGATTGGGGATCGCCTCTTAGTGCCTCGGTTCAGAGGAATGGGAATAGGGGCCGGAGCAGACGCTGCAATATTTGGGTAATGCTTGAGTAGCCACGAATCAAAATCATTAAAAAATGATATACCGGTTTGGAGTAATGGCTTACTGAGTTGTTCATCTAGTTTCCTAACTTGCTGAGCATTAGAATTCGACTTTCCATCATCTTGACCTTCCAGATCGATTTGTACCGGGTAGATTGTGTTCAGGGGCTGGGGTGAAATGACTCTTGAATGCAAAGGTACTTTTTGGGGCAGCTTGGGATCGGCATTTGTGGGAGGCAGATCCGAAGATTCCTCCCCCACCATCTCGTCGTTATTATTGGTTTCCTCGATGGGGAGATCTGCAAAGGACGCAGCATCCCCTTCATTGAGGTTCCCTAAAAGATTAGGAAAAGAAGAAATAAGCTTTAATTGTATGAAATTATTGGAGAAAGAAGCATAATGAATTTTGATGGAGTCTAGACCTGAATCTTGGGCCGTAGTGATGGGGGCTTTCCCTTTATCCATAGGATCTGATAAGGAATCATTAAAACAGCGTAAAGGGGAATGTTAATTAAATAGTAGCCAAGAAAAAAAATTTATAATACCTAGTGGTGGGTTTGGTTCAGCATTAGCAGAGGATTCGACAGTTTTCCCCTTGTCCAAGGGAGCTGTACAAAATAACAGTTTATGATGTAGAAAAGAGAAAAGGCAGGAAATTAAATAGTTGTATTTAAAAAAGTGCAAGATACCTAGCGGTGGTTTGCATTCATTAGAAGTGGATTGCTCGACAATTCGGATACGACCACGTGGTCCTTGGTCACGGCGACGCGGGGGAAGCCAGCAGAGCCAATCACCGTATTGAAGTTTTGCTGGATCAATTGTAGCCTTAGAAGGGCAGTGGTCAAATGTGTGGCTAATGATGCCGCACCCCTGACAGAGGAGGGGGAGACGTTCATATTGTAGACGGCAAGAAGTGGTTCGTGGGCCTTTCCCGATGAGGAGAAATCGTCGGATCGGTTTGGATATGTCCAGGAGTATTTCCACACGCAGAAATTATGTCATATTGCCTCGTTCTTTGCGAGTGTCAGTACGTAGTACGGTGCCAACCATGGCTCCAAGTGACTGTCCAACAAGGTGAGCTCTATCGTGATCCTCTAGGAAAGGTTTGGGTAAGGAGTGAATGCGAAACCATATTCTCATTGGGTTAAAAGAGTACTCGTCCATACTTTTGCCAGGTGTATATTCAGCTAGGGCCATCCATTCGTCTTTGTGAAGCCAAGGCCCTCTTTCAAACACATCATATTTGTCGCTTATAGTGGCAAACTCGATCCGAAAGAAGTAGTCTCTGATAATAGAGATTGATTTAAGGTTATTTTTCTTCCATATGCCTTCAAAGACGGAGAGGGTGGTCCAATCATCTATTGGCTTTGATGATATGAACTTTCCAATCAGGATAGTTTTTGGATCTTCTTCAAAGAAATCGAAGTCAGGGGTGTAAATTGCATTGGCTTCCTCATTTGTTAGGTCCAAATCAGTGAATTGAGGAAGAGAAGAAGAGGATGCCATTTGGTGATAAATGTGGTAATTTCGAAAAGAACAAGATGAAAAAATGCGTGTGGAATCAAAGTGGTTTGTTATCTTATATATAATAGGATTGATATAAGTAGAGTTAAGAATGGAAATCAAATAATAGAAAGATTTAGAAAAGGAATGTAGAATGATAATATTCCTGAAGATTGGAAGTGGGATACATGGGGTAAATTTGGAAAGTGAGAAAAATAGAATCAAATTTAAATAAAAGCTGGGAAATATGTAGTGTTTAAGGTAAGGTAGGGTGTTAAAAGGAAAGGGAATACTTTGGTTATGGTAGCTAAAGTGAATGGATGGAGTAATTAAGGGAAAGAGATAATTATTAATTAAAGGCAGGGAATGGAAAGGTGATATTGAGAAATATGGGATTAATGGAGGAGATATGGTATAGGTGTCAGAATAGTATAAAAATGGAATGAAATTAGATTGGAATGAGTTGGGAAAAGGAGAGAAAGAAAGTTGAATATGGTAACTGAATTGGATGGAATTAATAATTAGAGGGGAGAAGTAATTTAGAATTAGATTTTCATTAAATGGCAATAAAAGGTAAGTTAATGTGGTAATATATGAAAATAAGGAATGATGTGTAACCCATTTGATAATTGAGATTAAGGAAAGAGTAATTTTAGATTGAAAACAGTAAATTATGATAGATTGAGAATAATGAAGGTGATTTGGTAATAAATTGATATTAGGAGATAAGTGAACCGAAATAAATAGGAATAAATTAGGATGAATGTAATATAACGTTGGTAGGGTTATAGTTGTAATATTATAGAGTTTTATTTATGATCTTAGGATAGTAGCATTTAGTTGTTCTATTGATATTTTTTTATTTGTGATATGTAAAAAGGAGGAGGGGGAGAAACTTAAGATGATAAGGTGATGAAGAAGAGGCAGAATGTACATTAGGAGGATGGATGGATTCTTAGTAAAATTATGGGGGTAGTAGATAAAATATAGCAGGGTACTAGTGGTAAACTTAATACAGTAATGATATAGTCGAGAAATAGAATGGACGGTTGATTGAGTAGAAAAATTATAATGTGTTCTATATTTATTGGGTAAATTAAAGGGGCGGAAGATAGTGAAGTCTTTTGTGACTTTTCCTTTCTTTATTAGTTTGTAATTGGTTATGTTCACCTTAAAGGCGATCGAATTTATTTCCCCAAAAGGGGATGGTAGGAAATCACCTAAAGAGGTGTAGTAAGATGCAGAAGTAGGGAGGCATATGGTTAGAATGAATAGAGCATTTTTTGCAAGTAGGGATAATATGGAATAGGAGTAAAAAATTATAGATGAAGCTTTAATAATGAACATAAATGATATGGTAGAGGAGATAGGGGAGATAAAAAAATGGATACTGATAAAATAAAAGTATAAAGATGAACAATTATTAAACGAGTCGAGCAGCAAAAGAGAGCAATCATAGAGATATTTAGAAAAACCAACAAAGATAATAAGAAGTCTACTAAGAGAGAAACGCATAAAGAGATAGCTAAATGCAGAGAGAAACCAAAGAAACAAAAAGAAAAGATAAAAGCATGCAAGAAAATCAAAGAAAAGCAAGAGAGCATGAACAGAAAAATAAATACAGACCGGGATAAGCAGAAGAGGGGGGGTAAAGAAATTTAATACAAACCAACAGAGCAAAAAAGAGGGGGCGATAGAAAAGTACGATGTTAAAACTATAAAAGTAAAGGTAAGGAAGGCATGGTTATTGGATATTCGGCGAGAGGAGAGATGATGAAGCCCTCGTTGGATGCGGACGATACATAAGGTAGAGAGCACATGCAAAACAGAAATAAGAGGAATTAGAGACCATTGAATTTTAGAAAGAATAGGATGACTAAAATGAACTATAATAGAAGCAGTTGATAGAAAACAAAAGGGAAAAGATAGAATACCAATGTAACAGAAGAAAAAAACAATTAAAGAGGAAGGGATGCAAAATGTATTGTTCAGTATGTTGAGATAGAATGATCTCAAAAAATAGTGAGCTAAGATGGATAACAATTGAAGGCAGTTCATGTTATTAGTAAAAAACAGAAAATAGACGTACATTATTGTTGCAATATTAACAATATGATGGCAAATATGATACTTGTGTGTACTATAAGAAATTTTCGGGATGACGAAATCACTGAAGATTCGAAAGGGCAGGTTGTGCAACTTGCTGGTTGATACCACAATGTGGTTCGAATACAATTCCCTTAGAAGGGATCGATATTTCCTCAAATGGAGGATGGTGGTATGTGAGTATAATGCAACTAAATGGTTTAATTGACCTAGAAGATTCATATGTGGAAATCGGATATCAGACCAAACCAAAAGAAAAACTTGCACTAATGAGGGAATGAGAAAAAAATATAAGTGGTGATAAATGCAGCTTAATATAACATAATCAGCATATATGAAGGGTGAAGAACACCAACAGCCAAATAATAACCAAATGACAGAGGGATAAATTAAATTAAGAAAAAAGCAAATATATATATGTAAAGGACAAAAAAAGATTGCGAAATAATGGAAAAGGGAAATAGTCAGATAAAGACATGCATATATGACAAGCATATGATGATGAACCAGATAGCAAACCGTAAGAAAATGCATCAAAAAAGACAGGAAAATGAAGATCGGATGGACATAAAACCACTGAATCGATAAAGAAATATGGATCAAATAAACAAAAATTAAAAGGGGGAGAATAAATAAGGGGGGATCTATACCTTTGGGTAACGGAGGCTGAGGCTGGTGATAGATCTGCCGGTAGCCCTTCGGGGAAGGGCAGATCTTCAAAGACAACCGATGTACCCCGAGAGACGAAAACTCCACTGCTGTGGTTGGGAGAAAATTTAAAGCCCTGAGAAAAAAGAGTATCTCAGACAAAAAAGAAAAAAATCGAAAAACATGGGGAAGAAACTTAAAAACCAGAAACCATAAGATAAATTCCAAGAAAAGTTTTTGGGAAGGATGGAGGCCGATCGGGAGTAGGACGTCCGAATCCCTAATCCAAATGAAGAAAACCTTGCAAGAAATAACCCAGATGTAAGATCTGGAAAATAAAATAAAGGAATAAAAGATAAAGAGAAAAATAATGTCCGTGAATGAAAATATGGCCGGATGAATCTGAGAAGATGAACCACTTCGCCGGCGGTGGATTCCATGATTTTGCACTTGGTGTAAACGACGGCAGTTTATCTCGCACGGAAAACCCAAAACAAAGTTAAGAGTAAAAAATGCAGAGAGTGAATAAAAATATAAATCATCAAAAAATGAAATCAGATTGGAAATAGGGAAAAACGGGGTGGGATGGGGTCTCATCTTACCAATACTATGTAGATCCAGGGTCTTATGATGGTAAACGTCGGCTGGTGAGGGAGGAAAAGCGGTGGCGGGCGGCGTGTTAGAGAAGCTGGCGGCGGCAGAGAGAAGAAAAGAATGAGAAAATTTAGGGAAAGAGAGGAGAAAAGAAGAGGGATAAGCGGCGGAGGAAAGAAAAAAATTGAGAAAAAACCTGAAAAACACGCTAAGCCCCCCCAAAAGACCCGAGAGAATTGAGAGGATTTTGAGAGACCCCACCCGTTGGAATTTTAACTGAGTAAAAAGTACAAAAATTGCGGTTTTGCAATATAACTGTGTTGAAAAGCTCCTAATAAATTACATGAAGTCATAAAATTTGATTAAAACTTGTTTTGCGGTCCATTTTGTAGAGGTTTCGGACGAGCGGGTCGTAATGGGCCTTTCAATGGACCCGTTGGAATTTTAACTAAGTAAAAAGTACAGAAACTGAGGTTTTGCAATATAATTGTGTTGAAAAGCTCCTAATGAATTATTTGAACTCCTAATTTTTGATTAAAACCTTTTTTGCAGTCCTTTTTGTAGAGGTTTCGGACGAGCGGGTCGAAATGGGCCTTTCAATGGACCCGTTGGAATTTTAACTGAGAAAAAAGTACAGAAATATAAGTTTTGCAATATAATTGTGTTGAAAAACTCCTAATCAATTATTTGAACTCCTAATATTTGAATTAAACATTTTCGCGGTCCTTTTTGTAGATGTTTCGGACGAGCAGGCCTAAATGGGCCTCTCAATGGACCCGTTGGAATTTTAACTGAGTAAAAAGTACAGAAATTGAGTTTTTTCAATATAATTTGTTGAAAAGCTCCTAATCAATTATTTGAACTCCTAATATTTGAATAAAACATTTTTACGGTCCTTTTTGTAAAGGTTTCGGACGAGCAGGTCTAAATGGGCCTTTCAATGGACCCGTTGGAATTTTAACTGAGTAAAAAGTACAGAAATTGAGGTTTTGCAATATAATTGTATTGAAAAGCTCCTAATCAATTATTTGAACTCCTAATATTTGAATAAAACATTTTTGCGGTCCTTTTTGTAGAGGTTTTGGACGAGCGGGTCGAAATGGGCCTTTCAATGGACCCGTTGGAATTTTAACTGAGTAAAAAGTACAAGAATTTGAGGTTTTGCAATATAATTGTGTTGAAAAGCTCCTAATCAATTACATGAACTCCTAAAATTTGATTAAAACTTGTTTTGCAGTCCTTTTTGTAGAGCTTTCGGACGAACGGGTCGAAATGGGCCTTTCAATGGACCCGTTGGAATTTTAAATGAGTAAAAAGTACAGAAATTGAGGTTTTGCAATATAATTGTGTTGAAAAGCTTCTAATCAATTATTTGAACTCCAAATACTTGAATAAAACATTTGTGCGGTCCTTTTTGTACAGGTATCGGACGAGCAGGTCTAAATGGGCCTTTCAATGGACCCGTTGGAATTTTAACTAAGTAAAAAGTACAAAAAATTGAGGTTTTGCAATATAATTGTGTTGAAAAGCTCCTAGTCAATTACATGAACTCCTAAAATTTGATTAAAACTTGTTTTTCAGTGCTTTTTGTAGAGATTTCGGACGAGCGGGTCGAAATGGGCCTTTAAATGGACCCGTTGGAATTTTTTTTTGACAAAGCTAAGGTGATTACAAGTAGTATCTGTTCTAAATATACTCTCAGCCATTTGACAATGAACGTTCAATCACCCTGCTGCAGCTGCTGGTGCTCGAACCCGTGACCTCTAGAAACAACAACCGTTCCCTTAACCATTGAGTCAAGTTGGTTCGTGCACCCGTTGGAATTTTAAATGAGTAAAAAGTACAGAAATTGAGGTGTTGCAATATAATTGTGTTGAAAAGCTCCTAATCAATTATTTGAACTCCTAATATTTGATTAAAACTTGTTTTGCAGAGGTTTCAGACGAGCGGGTCAAAATGGGCCTTTAAATGGACCCGTTGGAATTTTAACCGAGTAAAAAGTACAGAAATTATGGTTTTGCAATATAATTGTGTTGAAAAGCTCCTAATCAATTATTTGAACTCCTAATATTTGATTAAAACTTGTTTTGCGGTCATTTTGTAGAGGTTTCGGACGAGCAGGTCTAAATGGGCCTTTCAATGGACCCGTTGGAACATTAACAGAGTAAAAAGTACAGAAATTGAGGTTTTGAAATATAATTGTGTTGAAAAGCTCGTAATCAATTACATGAACTCCTAAAATTTGATTAAAACTTGTTTTGCAGTCCTTTTTGTAGAGGTTTCGGACGAGCGGGTCGAAATGGGCCTTTAAATGGACCCGTTGGAATTTTAACTGAGTAAAAAGTACATAAATTACGGTTTTGCAATATAATTGTGTTGAAAAGCTCCTAATATATTATTTGAACTCCTAATATTTGATTAAAACTTGTTTTGTGGTCCTTTTTGTAGAGGTTTCGGACGAGTAGGTCTAAATGGGCCTTTCAATGGACCCGTTGGAATTTTAACTGAGTACAAAGTACAGAATTTGAGGTTTTGCAATATAATTGTGTTGAAAAGCTCCTAATCAATTACATGAACTCCTAAAATTTGATTAAAACTTGTTTTGCAGTCCTTTTTGTAGAGGTTTCGGACGAGCGGGTCGAAATGGGCCTTTCAATGGACCCGTTGGAATTTTAAATGAGTAAAAAGTACAGAAATTGAGGTTTTGCAATATAATTGTGTTGAAAAGCTCCTAATCAATTATTTGAACTCCTAATATTTGAATAAAACATTTTTGCGGTCCTTTTTTACAAGTTTCGGACGAGCGGGTCTAAATGGGCCTTTCAATGGACCCGTTGGAATTTTAACTGAGTAAAAAGTACAAAAATTGAGGTTTTGCAATATAATTGTGTTGAAAAGCTCTTAATCAATTACATGAACTCCTAAAATTTGATTAAAACCTGTTTTGTAGTCCTTTTGTAGAGGTTTCGGACGTGCGGGTCGAAATGGGCCTTTCAATGGACCCGTTGGAATTTTAACTGAGTAAAAGTACAGAAATTGAGGTTTTGCAATATACTTGTGTTGAAAAGCTCCTAATCAATTACATGAAATCCTAAAATTTGATTATAACTTGTTTTGCAGTCCTTTTGTAGAGGTTTCGGACGAGCGGGTCGAAAGGGGCCTTTCAATGGACCCGTTGGAATTTTTAATGAGTAAAAAGTACAGAAATTGAGGTTTTGCAATATAATTGTGTTTAAAAGCTCCTAATCAATTATTTGAACTCCTAATATTTGAATAAAACATTTTTGCGGTCCTTTTTGTAGAGGTTTCGGACGAGCAGGTCTAATGGGCCTTTCAATGGACTCGCTGGAATTTTTTTTTTTTGAAGAAAGCGGGCCTCATTAAAAACCCCTACTAATATCCCCAGGCACAAGACCTGGAGAAACCTAAAAAGGGGAAAAGAGTACCCAGATTATATTTGTAAAGAACGAGGTAAACCCTCGCAAAGTACAACGTTTTGAATACAAGCAGGATACATGGATTTAAAAGACATAGAGGTCATAGACCTAAGGGCATGGGTAGCCAATGTATGAGGAACAATATTAACCTCACGGCATACAAACTGAACATGCGTAGAAGGAAAATACTCGAGAGTAGCATGAGCTTGCATAATCGTCAGTTCCATAGGAGATAGATCTGGGCCCAGGGAGTTGATTCTATTCGCAAGAGAAGCACAGTCCGTCTCAAAAATTAAATGGCTCCATCCTTGGGATTGAGCGAAAGTAATACCAGCAAGAAGACCTCTCCCTTCAGACGTAATAGCATCAGAGCCACTGCCTAGAGGAAAAGCCAGACCGCCAACAACCGTCCCCTTATCATCACGGGCTACAACGCCAACCGCCGCTGCACGTGTGGAAGGATCAAAAGCCCCATCCACATTGACTTTAATATAACCTGGAGGGGGATGACTCCATCGAGATGGAGGAGTCGACGACAAAGGGAAGGAAGAAGAAGACGAAGATATAGCATCAGAGTAGTCACGATGAAGACTGATGGAGTTGACAACAATTAGCCATGGGGGTTGAAGATGTCGATTATGGATCCAGTCGTTACGCCTGTTCCAAATGTTCCAAAGGGTAGTTAAAAAAAGCCCAAAAAGATCAGGAGAAAGGAGGGCAGCACCTTCCTCGAGCCATTGGAGGCCGGTGGGAGCAGTGCTATTAATAAGAGAAATGGGAAGACCAATCAAACGAAGGGCCTCCGAAGCACCAGAGCAATCACGGAGAGCATGGAGAATTGTCTCCGAATCAGAATGACAAACAGGGCAGGGCCCTGAGTCTGGAGCAAAAGCCTGAAGGTGAACCCCCAACAGGTAAGGCCTCTTAACCCAGACGCCAGCCAAAAGTTTTAACTTTAGGTAAAACCTTGAGTTTGGAAAGAAATTTCCAAATCCGAGGGGGCCGTAGACGTGGCTCAGGGGGGCGTTGCAGAAAGAGATAGACAGATCTGACAGAGTAGATACCAGAATCGTTAGGCCTCCAGATGATGGAGTCCTGAGTATCATTGATGATGGGAACGAATAGAATGGAGTCAGCATCATCCGATGTAAAGTACGCACGGACTTTAACAAGGTCCCAAGATGCTTGGTTTCGGATCATAAAGTCGCGACAACGAGTATGGACTTCATCCGATAACTCGTAGTCCCCGTAAAGGTGAATAGTCGAGGAGCCTCCCCAATTATCATGATGAATACGTATGTTACTGTTAATGTCAGGACGATAGAGGAAACCTCCAAAAAGGTGTTGCATAGCGTTATAAAGACCTTGCCAGGCAAAAGAACCTCGGGAAGGCCGAGAGGCATTAAGAATATTGTCTGACGGAAAGTATTTGGATTTATAGATTTGACCCAGAAGGGAGTCAGGTTAACAGATAAGGCGCCATAATTATTTACCGAGAAGGGCAATGTTAAAATTGTTGAGGTCCCTAAAACCCATACCGCCAACTGATTTATGAAAACACACATGTTCCCAAGGGAGCATATGCCAACCTTTCTTATTAGTTTTGCCAGACCACCAATAGCGACGGATGGCAGATGTCATATCATCGATAATATTTTGGGGCAATAAATAACAGGACATAACATATTGAGGTAGAGATTGTAAGACAGCTTTTATAAATATTTCCCTACCACTGAAGGAAAGAAGTTGTTTGTCCCTGTTGGATAATCTATCATGAACTTTATCACGTATAAACCCTAGAGCAAGGGTCTTGTTTTTACCAATAAGAAGAGGTACCCCCAGATAGACACCAGGGTTGGAGACCTCACGAACTTGGAGGTAAGAATTAATAGCATGGCGAGCCGAAGCAGGAGTACGTGGATTGTAAAAGATAGTAGACTTGTCAAAATTAACTGCTTGTCCAGAGGTTGAAGCATAAGTTTGGAGAGCGAATTTAAGGTGTGCAGCCTCCTCGGACTTCGAATTAATGAAAACTATACAATCATCGGCAAATAGGAGATGGTTAACCTTGGGACCATGCTTACTAGCCCCAAGACCGGGGAGCAGGCCATGTGGTTTAGCATCGGACAAAAAGGCTGAAAGCCCTTGAGTGCAAAAAAAGAAGAGAAAGGGGGATAAAGGATCCCCTTGGCGAAGACCACGTTGAGGACGAAACAAAGGAGAAAAAGAATTGTTGACCTTAATCGTAAAGGAAACTGAGGAAATACATCTCATTATAAGAGAAACCCATGATGATGTGAAACCCATGCGGTTCATGACATTTTCGAGGAAAGACCATTCAACCCTGTCGAAAGCCTTTTCCATATCTAGCTTAAGGGCAACACCTTGAGTAGACTTAGAAGTACCAGTATTAATGGAGTGAATAATTTCATGGGCAATAAGAATGTTATCCGTAATGTTGCGTCCCTGAATGAAAGCAGCTTGATTGGAGCTGATACAGAAGGGAATGGTATGTTTCATACGATTAACTAAAACTTTGGCAACAATTTTGTAGATAAATGTGCAAAGACTAATGGGCCTTAGATGCCTCATGGTGGTAGGGTCCTTAATTTTGGGTATGAGGACCAGAATTATTTGGTTTACCGAGGCCATATCATCTGACCCGTTTAGGAGATTAAGGCAGAGTGAGATGACGTCTGATCCAACAGTATCCCAATGTTGACGGAAGAAACCACTAGGCAATCCATCAATACCAGGGTCTTTCCTAGGATCAATATCGCGGAAGGCGGTTGATACATGCATGGGAGGGCTAAAGCAATGCATATTGGACAAGAAGTTGAATCTGTTTGTGAAGTCTGGAAAGTCAGCCAACTTGCGACGACTTTTCGGATGGGATCCATGCATTTCTGGGCATAGTTGTCTTCTAACAAATTGACCGGAATCCAGTTACCTTTCCAACGCATCTTGAAACGCATCAATCGGACACCGGTAACTCAAGATACGCTCATTTTACTGAAGACTGCGCATGCAGAAAACTGGATACGGGATTATTACGGGATTTTGTAAAATTCAGCCCAAAAGCTATTATATAAGGCTTTTGGACGAATTAGACTTAGCCCAAATTAATTATTAACATTTAAATTATGTTTTTAGGGTTTTATATACTTTAGGAACCAGCCACCCTTCTCCCAAGCAAATCTTATCAACTTATCACCTGCACTTATCAGCTTATCACTTGCAGCCCAAGCACAAGGAGTTTAAAGGCTATTTTTCTTTTATTTTTAATTAAATTAGGTTTTCCTTGTTTTAGTTGAAGTTAAATTACTTTGGCTATCCTTCACCTATAAAAGGATGAAGCCTCCACCTTTGTAAGGCAGATTATTCAGATTTTCTTTGATTAATGAAATATTTAGTGAGTTTGTTTTTGCAAGTGTTGATTACTTGTCCCTTAGAAGTCTTCTTCAACATAAGTTCGACGAGTTCTTGTGAGGGAGATCATCTTCACACTCTTGCTTGCCTAGGTAATTGCGTCTAGGAGGGTGGGTTAGAGCTGCTTGAGGTTGCTTGCTTAGATAATTGCGTCTAAGAGGGTGCCGAGGACAAAACAACAACAACAAATCCCAAGTCATCTTCATCTTCAATCTTCATGCCATCTCCCATAATTCCATAAACAAAGCTGGAAATTTCAGATTTGTTTTTACTATTCTTCTCTTCATCTTTTTTAATCTTTTTCGTTATATTCTTATTATTTATCTTCTACTCTTTCTTATTGTATTCTTTTCTTTAAATTTCCAGCCTTTAATCAGAAATTTTCAAGAAAAGCCCTTCTCTTTTCTATTGAATTTTCAGATCTGTCCATAGCTTTCTTGATTGAGTCTAGAGCTCTTAGTTCTTGCAACAACTTGATTGAAGGCTTCCAAATCCAAGTTTTCACTACTCTATCATTTGGTATCAGATTTAGGATGATTCTTGGCATGAATTTTGGCGTTATGGGTGGAAAATTCGAATAAAAGGGGAAAATTCGCAAAAATCAAACGAACGAATTTTGAGCTGAAAATTTCCAGATCAGATCTACACTATTGTAGGAGTCAGCATAAAAAATTTCAGAATTTTTTGACTTCGGGAACACCTCGAACAAAGTGGATCAAGTTGCTGCAAATTTTAAGGTTTTTTCCGGTTTTCTTATGTTCTTTCATTCTTAACAACTTGTTTTCATTTGTTTTACCTTTTTATTGTCTTCTATACATTATCTAACACTTTCTTGCTTCTTGTGTTAGTAGGAAATTAAAAGTTGCATACTTTTATTTCTCCTTGCAACTAATTCAATTGGTGTCAAACTTTTCTTTGGATTCTTAAAGCCTTTAGGAGTCATTTTTAGGATTGAACTCTGATTATAACTTTTTTGAACTTGTGGCAGGAAGATCATTAAAGAGTACAAGATCGGCTTACTTGCCTCGCTAAGTATTTCTTTCTTGGAGTGTTTAGTGAGATTCCTAGTTTTCTTTCTTTTGTTTTTCACCTTTGTAAATTTGAGTGTTCCAGGATGTTTCACAGAGAGAAGCCTCGTGCAAAACAACATAATACTTTGGGTTCTACTTATCGAGGAAATAATTCCTTGACCAAACCGAGGCAAACCGCACACACTTTGGCCATCCCAAAATTCCGAATACCTTCTTTTCAAGGAAGGTATGATCCTGACGGTTATTGTGATTGGGAAAATAGGGTTGATTTTATGTTTGGTTGTTACGGATATCCCGAGGAAGATCAAGCTTCATTAGTGGCCCTAAAGTTCGAGGAATATGCAGTACTATGGTGGCGTTTATTACAACGAGATAGACGTCTCAATGGTGAAGCCAAAATAAGAACATAGGCTGAACTTAAAAAGGTCATGAGAGAGCGATTCGTTCCCAAACATTACCAACAACAAGAATCCAAGACTTGTCGGAAGAAATACTCCTCTTTTGATAAAGGTACATCTCAACCTTCATCTTTTCATAGCCCTACTAATGCACTATTCGACTCTAGTGGTACGACGCCGAAGGAAGAAGAATCATCGCTATTCCAAAAGGATAATGAACAACCGTCGGTGAGTCATGTCGAAGAAAACTGAGGAAAGCAAAATGTCGAAGAAATTTGTTATCCTCGAGAACATGGGGAAGATGTCACTACTGAGAGTTTAACCTTACCCAATAATGAGCAAATACTACCAGAAGATGACGTTTCGGAAGAAGAAACACTTGAACCCATAAATCAAGACAATCATTCATGCTTAGTAGTCAGTTCTCTTGATTCATCAACAACCTCCCAAGAAAGTAAGTGTGATTCTAACCCTTTATTTGATTCTCGTCCTATCATTATGTTAGAAACATTTCATCCTCTACAGAAATTGTATTTCAATGATATTATTTGTGAGAGGAATTGGGTATGTGAGTTATCTTATTTGAAAAAGACCGAGAGTCAAGAGGCCGAGAGCAATAAAAGTCAAATTAATGGCCCAATTTTGGTGAGTGAAAAGAAACATGAGGAAAAAGTCGAACAATGTCCAAATGAAAAAGGCGAGAAAAAAATAAAGAGAGATTTTTTTCGACCTAACCAAAACATCATTGTTTCGAGTGGCTTTGAGTTCTTTTTTCAGGATTTTGTTGAACCATTGAGAGGAGCTCAATTGGATCACTCCACCTATGACAAAGATTCCTTTTTGATTGTCATTGTTAAACGTCCTTCTTTTTCTGTTTCTGATTCGAGGACGAATCCTTTTGAGGAGAGGGGGAATGATACATGCATGGGAGGGCTAAAGCAATGCATATTGGACAAGAAGTTGAATCTGTTTGTGAAGTCTGGAAAGTCAGCCAACTTGCGACGACTTTTCAGATGGGATCCAGGCATTTCTGGGCATAGTTGTCTTCTAACAAATTGACCGGAATTCAGTTACCTTTCCAACGCATCTTGAAACGCATAAATCGGACACCGGTAACTCAAGATACGCTCATTTTACTGCAGACTGCGCATGCAGAAAACTGGATACGGGATTACTACGGGATTTTGTAAAATTCAGCCCAAAAGCTATTATATAAGGCTTTTGGACGAATTAGACTTAGCCCAAATTAATTATTAATATTTAAATTATGTTTTTAGGGTTTTATATACTTTAGGAACCAGCCACCCTTCTCCCAAGCAACTCTTATCAACTTATCACCTGCACTTATCAGCTTATCACTTGCAGCCCAAGCACAAGGAGTTTAAAGGCTATTTTTCTTTTATTTTTTAATTAAATTATGGTTTCCTTATTTTAGTAGAAGTTAAATTACTTTGGCTATCCTTCACCTATAAAAGGATGAAGCCTCCACCTTTGTAAGGTAGATTATTCAGATTTTCTTTGATTAATGAAATATTTAGTGAGTTTGTTTTTGCAAGTGCTGATTACTTGTCCCTTAGAAGTCTTCTTCAACATAAGTTCGACGAGTTCTTGTGAGGGAGATCATCTTCACACTCTTGCTTGCCTAGGTAATTGCGTCTAGGAGGGTGGGTTAGAGCTGCTTGAGGTTGCTTGCTTAGATAATTGCGTCTAAGAGGGTGCCGAGGACAAAACAACAACAACAAATCCCAAGCCATCTTCATCTTCAATCTTCATGCCATCTCCCATAATTCCATAAACAAAGCTGGAAATTTCAGATTTGTTTTTACTATTCTTCTCTTCATCTTTTTTAATCTTTTTCGTTATATTCTTATTATTTATCTTCTACTCTTTCTTATTGTATTCTTTTCTTTAAATTTCCAGCCTTTAATCTGAAATTTTCAAGAAAAGCCCTTCTCTTTTCTATTGAATTTTCAGATCTGCCCATAGCTTTCTTGATTGAGTCTAGAGCTCTTAGTTCTTGCAACAACTTGATTGAAGGCTTCCGAATCCAAGTTTTCACTACTCTATCAGCGGTGATAATTTCTTCTAAAGTGAATTCCTTAGTAAGGGACTCATTCATGGCAGTCGTGATTGAGGGAGTGATTTTTGAAAGAATTTGATCGGACAAGGGTGGATTAGAGGATGTAAAAAGATTGTGGAAATATGTGGATGCAATTGTCATAAGATCGGTATCGTCAGTACACCAATTGTTATTGGAATCAAGAAGACCAGTGATGGTGTTCTTTTTCTTCCTACTAGAAGCTCGGGCGTGAAAGAAACGGGTATTTTTATCTCCTTGAGATAGCCAAAGATTGCGAGAGCGCTGTGCTAGTATACTTCTTGCTCCTCAAGAAATTTGTGGAGCTCAGCTTTGGCAGAGATGTATCTATTTTCAGCAATAACTGAAAGAGGCCGTTGTAAAAGTGTATTGATTTTTTTAGTGAGAATATTGATACGACCAGTGGACATAAGTCTTTGTTGGGATTGCCAGTCTCCTAGGCAGGAGCCAATGGCTTTAATTTTAACTAATGTATTGCCCTTGGTAGAAGACCAAGTTTGTTTAACAACAGAGATGCCTTCGTCATTGGTAGCCCATCAATTTTCAAATCTGAACTTGGTTGACGGGGGACGGTGATTTGTTAGAGGAGGCGGCTCCGTATTCAAGAGAAGAAAACAGTGAACAGATTTAGCATCAACCCGTTGGAATTTTAACTGTGTAAAAAGTGTGGAAATTGAGGTTTTGCAATATAATTGTTTTGAAAAGCTCCTAATCAATTACATGAACTCCTAAAATTTGATTAAAACTTGTTTTGCAGTCCTTTTTGTAGAGGTTTCGGACGAGCGGGTCGAAATGGGCCTTTCAATGGACCCGTTGGAATTTTAAATGAGTAAAAAGTACAAAAATTGAGGTTTTGCAATATAATTGTGATGAAAAGCTCCTAAGCAATTACATGAACTCCTAAAATTTGATTAAAACTTGTTTGGCGGTCCTTTTTGTAGAGGATTCGGACGAGCGGGTCGAAATGAGCCTTTCAATTGACCCGTTGGAATTTTAAATGAGTAAAAAGTACAGAAATTGAGGTTTTGCAATATAATTGTGTTGAAAAGCTCCTAATCAATTATTTGAACTCCTAATATTTGAATAAAACATTTTTGCAATCCTTTTTGTAGAGGTTTCGGACAAGCAGGTCTAAATTGGCCTTTCAATGGACACGTTGGAATTTTAACTGAGTAAAAAGTACAGAAATTGAGGTTTTGCAATATAATTGTGTTGAAAAGCTCCTAATCAATTATTTGAACTCCTAATATTTGAATAAAACATTTTTGCGGTCCTTTTTGTACAGGTTTCGGACGAGCAGGTTTAAATGGGCATTTCAATGGACCCGATGGAATTTTAACTGAGTAAAAAGTACAGAAATTGAGGTTTTGCAATATAATTGTGTTGAAAAGCTCCTAATCCATTACATGAACTCCTAAAATTTGATTAAAACTTGTTTTGCAGTTTTTTTTGTAGAGGTTTCAGACGAGCGGGTCGAAATGGGCCTTTCAATGGACCCGTTGGAATTTTAACTGAGTAAAAAGTACAGAAATTGAAGTTTTGCAATATAATTGTGATGAAAAGCTCCTAAGCAATTACATGAACTCCTAAAATTTGATTAAAACTTGTTTGGCGGTCCTTTTTGTAGAGGATTCGGACGAGCGGGTCGAAATGAGCCTTTCAATTGACCCGTTGGAATTTTAACTGAGTAAAAAGTACAGAAATTGAGGTTTTGCAATATAATTGTGTTGAAAAGCTCCTAATCAATTATTTGAACTCCTAATATTTGAATAAAACATTTTTGCAATCCTTTTTGTAGAGGTTTCGGACAAGCAGGTCTAAATTGGCCTTTCAATGGACACGTTTGAATTTTAACTGAGTAAAAAGTACAGAAATTGAGGTTTTGCAATATAATTGTGTTGAAAAGCTCCTAATCAATTATTTGAACTCATAATATTTTAATAAAACCTTTTTCTAGTCCTTTTTGTAGAGGTTTTGGACGAGCAGGTCTAAATGGGCCTTTCAATGGACCCGTTGGAATTTTAACTGAGTAAAAAGTATAGAAATTGAGGTTTTGCAATATAATTGTGTTGAAAAGCTCCTAATCAATTACATGAATTCCTAAAATTTGATTAAAACTTGTTTTGCAGTCCTTTTTGTAGAGGTTTCGGACGAGCGGGTCGAAATGGGCCTTTCAATGGACTCGTTGGAATTTTAACTGAGTAAAAAGTACAGAAATTGCATTTTTGCAATATAATTGTGTTGAAAAGCTCCTAATCAATTACATGAACTCCTAAAATTTGATTAAAACTTGTTTTGCAGTCCTTTTGTAGAGGTTTCGGATGAGCGGGTCGAAATGGGCCTTTCAATGGACCCGTTGGAATTTTAACTGAGTAAAAAGTACAGAAATTGTGGTTTTGCAATATAATTGTGTTGAAAAGCTCCTAATCAATTATTTGAACTCCTAATATTTGATTAAAACTTATTTTGCGGTCCTTTTTGTAGAGGTTTCGGATGAGCAGGTCTAAATGGGCCTTTCAATGGACCCATTGGAATTTTAACTGAGTAAAAAGTACAGAAATTGAGGTTTTGCAGTATAATTGTGTTGGAAAGCTCCTAATCAATTACATGAACTCCTAAAATTTGATTTAAACTTGTTTTGCAGTCCTTTTTGTAGAGGTTTCGGACGAGCGGGTCGAAATGGGCCTTTCAATGGACCCGTTGAAATTTTAACTAAGTAAAAAGTACAGAAATTGCGGTGTTGCAATATAATTTTGTTGAAAAGCTCCTAAACAATTATTTGAACTCCTAATATTTGATTAAAACTTGTTTTGCAGTCCTTTTTGTAGAGGTTTCGGACGAGCGGGTCGAAATGGGCCTTTCAATGGACCCGTTGGAATTTCAACTGAGTAAAAAGTACTCAACTTGCGGTTTTGCAATATAATTGTGTTGAAAAGATCCTAATCAATTACATGAATTCCTAAAATTTGATTAAAACTTGTTTTGCAGTCCTTTTTGTAGAGGTTCCGGACGAGAGGGTCGAAATGGGCTTTTCAATGGACTCGTTGGAATTTTAACTGAGTAAAAAGTACAAAAATTGCGGTTTTGCAATATAATTGTGTTAAAAAGCTCCTAATCAATTACATGAACTCCTAAAATTTGATTAAAACTTGTTTTGCAGTCCTTTTTATAGAGGTTTCGGACAAGCGGGTCGAAATGGGCCTTTCAATGGACCCGTTGGAGTTTTAACTGAGTAAAAAGTACAGAAATTGCGGCTTTGCAATATAATTGTATTGAAAAGCTCCTAATCAATTATTTGAACTCCTAATATTTGATTAAAACTTGTTTTGCGGTCCTTTTTGTAGAGGTTTCGGATGAGCAGGTCTAAATGGGCCTTTCAATGGACCCGTTGGAATTTTAACTGAGTAAAAAGTACAGAAATTGTGGTTTTGCAATATAATTGTGTTGAAAATCTCCTAATCAATTACATGAACTCCTAAAATTTGATTAAAACTTGTTTTGTAGTCCTTTTTGTAGAGGTTTCAGACGAGCGGGTCGAAATGGGCCTTCCAATGGACCCGTTGGAATATTAACTAAGTAAAAAGTACAGAAATTGCGGTTTTGCAATATAATTGTGTTGAAAATCTCTTAATCAATTATTTGAACTCCTAATATTTGATTAAAACTTGTTTTACAGTCATTTTTGTAGAGGTTTCGGACGAGCGGGTCGAAATGGGCCTTTCAATGGACCCGTTGGAATTTCAACTGAGTAAAAAGTACAGAAATAGCGGTTTTGCAATATAATTGTGTTGAAAAGCTCCTAATCAATTACATGAATTCCTAAAATTTGATTAAAACTTGTTTTGCAATCCTTTTTGTAGAGGTTTCAGACGAGCAGGTCTAAATGGGCCTTTCAATGGACCCGTTGGAATTTTAACTGAGTAAAAAGTACATAAATTGAGGTTTTGCAATATAATTGTGTTGAAAAGCTTCTAATCAATTACATGAACTCCAAAAATTTGACTAAAACTTGTTTTGCCGTCCTTTTTGTAGAGGTTTCGGACGAGCGGGTCGAAATGGGCCTTTCAATGGACCCGTTGAATTTTAACTGAGTAAAAAGTACAGAAATTGCGGTTTTGCAATATAATTGTGTTTAAAAGCTCCTAATCAATTATTTGAACTCCTAATATTTGATTAAAACTTGTTTTGCGGTCCTTTTTGTAGAGGTTTCGGACGATCAGGTCTAAATGGGCATTTCAATGGACCCGTTGGAATTTTAACTGAGTAAAAAGTACAGAAATTGAGGTTTTGCAATATAATTGTGTTGAAAAGCTCCTAATCCATTACATGAACTCCTAAAATTTGATTAAAACTTGTTTTGCAGTCGTTTTTGTAGAGGTTTCGGACGAGCGGGTCGAAATGGGCCTTTCAATGGACCCGTTGGAATTTTAACTGATTAAAAAGTACAGAAATAGAGGTTTTGCAATATAATTGTGTTGAAAAGCTCCTAAGCAATTACATGAACTCCTAAAATTTGATGAAAACTTGTTTTGCAGTCCTTTTTGTAGAGGTTTCGGACGAGCGGGTCGAAATGGGCCTTTCAATGGACCCGTTGGATTTTCAACTGAGTAAAAAGTACTGAAATTGCGGTTTTCAATATAATTGTGTTGAAAAGCTCCTAATCAATTACATGAATTCCTAAAATTTGATTAAACCTTGTTTTGCAGTCCTTTTTGTAGAGGTTTCGGACGAGCGGGTTGAAATGGGCCTTTCAATGGACGCGTTGGAATTTTAACTGAGTAAAAAGTACAAAAATTGCGGTTATGCAATATAATTGTGTTGAAAAGCTCCTAATCAATTACATGAACTCCTAAAATTTGATTAAAACTTGTTTTGCAGTTTTTTTGTGGAGGTTTCGGACGAGCGGGTCGAAATGGGCCTTTCAATGGACCCGTTGGAATTTTAACTGAGTAAAAAGTACAGAAATTGCGGTTTTGCAATATAATTGTGTTGAAAAGCTCCTAATCAATTATTTGAACTCCTAATATTTGATTAAAACTTGTTTTGCGGTCCTTTTTGTAGAGGTTTTGGATGAGCAGGTCTAAATGGGCCTTTCAACGGACCCGTTGGAATTTTAACTGAGTAAAAAGTACAGAAATTGAGGTTTTGCAACATAATTGTGTTGAAAATCTCCTAATCAATTACATGAACTCCTAAAATTTGATTAAAACTTGTTTTGTAGTCCTTTTTGTAGAGGTTTCAGACGAGCGGGTCGAAATGGGCCTTCCAATGGACCCGTTGGAATATTAACTAAGTAAAAAGTACAGAAATTGCGGTTTTGCAATATAATTGTGTTGAAAATCTCCTAATCAATTATTTGAACTCCTAATATTTGATTAAAACTTGTTTTACAGTCATTTTTGTAGAGGTTTCGGACGAGCGGGTCGAAATGGGCCTTTCAATGGACCCGTTGGAATTTCAACTGAGTAAAAAGTACAGAAATAGCGGTTTTGCAATATAATTGTGTTGAAAAGCTCCTAATCAATTACATGAATTCCTAAAATTTGATTAAAACTTGTTTTGCAATCCTTTTTGTAGAGGTTTCAGACGAGCAGGTCTAAATGGGCCTTTCAATGGACCCGTTGGAATTTTAACTGAGTAAAAAGTACATAAATTGAGGTTTTGCAATATAATTGTGTTGAAAAGCTTCTAATCAATTACATGAACTCCAAAAATTTGATTAAAACTTGTTTTGCCGTCCTTTTTGTAGAGGTTTCGGACGAGCAGGTCGAAATGGGCCTTTCAATGGACCCGTTGATTTTTTTTTTTGAAGAAAGGGCCTCATTAAAAATCCCACTAACCCTAACTGGGCTAACCCAGTAGGCCCTAGGAGGGGAAAAGAGTGCCCAAAATATATTATAAATCAAGGTGGTTGGTTAACAACCGGTACAAAAGTTCGTAGAGCATCAGGCAGGCCCGGCCCAAAATACATAGATGAATGAAAATGCAGAGCCCAATTGGCTACAGAATGAGCTAAAACGTTAGCTCCATGCGGTACATAATGTAAACTAAGACCTGATACATTGGTAATGAAAGATCTAATATCCTGCAACTGTCGCTAAAGAGGGGAGGCATCCTCGCCTGCACTACACAACCGATTGATCAACAGGGCCGCATCTGATTCAAGAAGAAAACCAGACCATCCCGCCTCCACACCTAAATGGACACCATCCGAGATCGCCCGTAGCTCTGCTGACGTAGAATCTGCAATAGTGTCCAAGTAAACAGCCCGCCCAAGCAGGATAGCTCCAGAAGCATCACGGGCCACGATACCAATTCCAGCCGATCCTGTAGTGGGGTGGAAAGCACCATCGACATTGATTTTGATTGATCCAGCTGGCGGCGGCCTCCATACAGGTGGGGAAAGTGCTGTCGTCGTCTGCTGCCTCGTTGTGGGAATGTCTGCTTTGGCCGCTAGGTAGTCGCGAAGTAGATCCTGTGAATTCATCAAGGTTAGCCACGGGGGCTGCAGACGCTGAGAATGGACCCATTCATTCCTCGTATTCCAAAGATTCCACAGTGTAGTTAGGAGGAGGTCAAATTGTGCGCAAGGAAGGAGTCGAGCTCCTCGTTTCAGCCAAAGTGACATCGAGGTTTCGCTGCTATCACGAAGTGCGCTCGGAAAACCAGCGAGGCGGAGAGTCTCAGCAGCTCCTGGACAGTCTCTGAAAGCATGAAGCGCAGATTCGAGTGTCGAAGTGCAGAACGGACACATGCCCGTACCTAATCCTATAGTCACAAGGCGGTCCCCTGTGGGTAACGCTCCCCGTCCTACCCGCCACCCAAAGGTGCGGACCTTCGGGAGTGTGTTGGATTTAGCAATAATCTTCCATAGAGGGTTCGAACGCTCAATAGGTCGTGGGGGCCTACGTAAGAACAGGTACCCAGAGCGTACAGAATATATATTTGTATCATGCCCATAGCAAGGTATCGCGTTGGGCATCAGATATTGGTACGTGCAATATGTTGTCTGCGTCGTCGTCGTCAAAATATTGACGTGCTTTATGTTCATCCCATGCATTAAGATGACGAATCATAAAATCTCCGCATCGCAAGGGTATTTCCTCATTATCTTGATAACTTCCAAAGAAGGAGAGCCCACTGGATCCACCCCAATTATCACGATGGATGCGCAGACAACTATCAATTCCAGGTCTCCAGAAGAAACCGGAATGTAATTGTTGCAGAGCCTGCCATATACCTCGCCAGGCATAGGAGGCTCGGTGATCAACTTTTGCCTCCATAATATTCCCAGAGGGATAATAACGTGATTTGAGGACCCGAGCGAGTAAGGAGTCGGGTGAGTGGATTAGCCGCCATATTTGTTTCCCAAGGAGGGCAATATTAAAGTCCCGTAGATCACGAAAACCCATGCCCCCCACGGCTTTGGGGGTGCACATAGTATCCCAGGAGAGCATTGGCCATCCTTTTTTGTTACTTCTGCCCGTCCACCAGTAACGGCGGATTGATCGTGTCGCATCATCAACAATGTTCTGTGGGAGCAAGTAACATGACATGACATATTGAGGCAAAGCTTGCGCCACTGATTTTATGAGAATCTCATGCCCACTGTATGACAGCAAGTTAGTATCCCATTTAGTCATACGAGAATTGACCTTGTCTCTAATGAAACCAAGACTGGCTGTTCGATTCCTCCCGATGAGCAGAGGGACTCCTAGGTAGGTTCATGGGTCATCGACCAAACGGATGCCAAGGGTGTGTTGTAGTGCATGTGTGAAGCCCCTTGAACAGAGGGGGCTACAAAAGGCAGTCGACTTCGAAAAGTTGACTGACTGACCGGAGGATGCCTCATACAGCCGGAGAATCTCCTTCAAATGGTCTATTTCCCCTGGGCAGTTACGGACAAAGACAATGCTATCATCCGCAAAGAGCAGATGGTTAATTCTTGGGCCACGTCTATTGGCTTGTAACACAATTAGATGTCCCGAATGTTGTTCAGCCTCGAGGGCCGCTGAGAGCCCTTGGGAGCATATTAAAAAGAGAAAAGGCGATAGAGGGTCCCCTTGTTGAATACCCCTAGTCGGAAAGAACTCATTGGAGAGAGTGCCATTAAGACGAACCGAAAAGGACACGGTGGATACACATCGGAGTATTAATTGTACCCAGTCCGAAGAAAATCCCATACGCAGCATTACGTCTTTAAGAAAAGACCATTCAACCTTATCAAAAGCTTTTTCCATATCGAGTTTCAAGGCAGCCCCCTGATATATCGAAGCGGTGTTAGTATGGAGGGTATGCACAAGTTCATGCGCAATCAAAATATTGTCAGTAATATTCCTACCACTGACAAAAGCAGCTTGCGCATCACTGATACAATATGGTAGAATAGGTTTAAGTCTATTCACAAGAACCTTAGATATGGTCTTATAAATAACAGTACATAAGCTGATCGGACGATATTGACGCATGTTTGATGCGTCGGTCACCTTTGGAATGAGGACAATGATAGCTTTGTTTACCGTTGCCATGTCCTCTTCGCCTCGTAACAGGCGCAAACAAAGGCGTATAAACTCAGGCCCTATGACGTCCCAATATTGTCTATAGAAACTACTAGGGAAGCCGTCAAAACCGGGGGCTTTCCTAGGGCCTATATCCCTGAAAGCTGCGGTTACCTCTTCTTCGGTGAAGGGTCGTAGCAAAGATGAATTCATTTCAGCGCTAACTATCGGGGCAATATGTTCTAAGAGCACCGGGGAAGGGCTTGGATTAGACGATGTGAATAAATTCTGAAAGTATTCGGATGCAATCCGAAGAAGCTCAGGTTTCTCCGTATGCCAAGTTTGGTCCACATCGAAAAGACCACGTATGGTGTTCTTTTTCCGCCGTTTAGAAGCATGGGCGTGGAAAAAGGCAGTGTTCTTATCTCCTTGCGAAAGCGAGGTAACACGAGAACGTTGTGCCCAGTAGGCCTCCTTGGCATCCAAAAGGCGTTTAAGTTCTAATTTTGCGTCACGGAGGTTGAGTAGCATGTGTTGCGACAGTCTTCTCCGACGCATATAAGAGTTAATCTTGCGCTGAAGTTTAGCTATTCGATTGTTGGAGGTGGAGCATCTAGCCGCTTGCCAATCATGTAATTGGTTCCCTACGGCGGTCAGCTTGTCGAGTAGAGTGCCCGACGTGTTGGACCACGCTTGGTTAACCGTGGAGATACATGACGGGTCCTTTGCCCAGCATGCCTCGAAACGGAAATGGTCACCATTATGCTCATCATATTGGCCATGATGTGCATGAGAGGTGTTACGTGTAGTGTCCATAATAATAATGTAGTGATCCGAATTCGGGGAAAAAATATTCCTACATTGGAATGATAAGTGGGCATTGAGCCATGCATCGCTTGCAAGATATCTATCAAGGCGTTCACAGACAGTTGTAACGTTTGGTCCTGTACGCGACCAAGTGAACCAACCCGAATATGGTTTGCAATCAAAAATCCCATTACGAACAAGGCACTCTCGAAAGTTGGTGATTTGTGATTGCGGTCGACGACCTCCGCCTTGTTTTTCGGAGTCTAATAAAATATCATTTAAGTCCCCTCCAACTAACCAAGGTAGAGGTGAATTCGTACGAATGGAATCGATGAGTTCCCACGTTTTATATTTCATGCTAGTTTCGACAAACCCATAGATTCCGGTAAAACAAAAGCAGTCATCGGAAGATGTAACAATGGAATCTAAATGACGATCAGAATACGATAAAAGATCAACATTCAATTTATTATTCCAAAGTAAAAGTAAACCAGAGCAACTTGGACTGCTTTTCACATGGAAGCAACCCCCCATTCTAGAGAAAGTTTCAACCGTTCAAAATTAAAATTACATAACCGAGTCTCAGATAAAGAAATAGTCAAAGGTTCTAATTTGCGGACCATTGAAATAAGCCCTCGAACTGCCTCTGGTGAACCAAGCCCACGGCAGTTCCAGCACATGAGCCTCATTTCTCTCGGCGGGGTTGAATATCAACCGCTGCCGAAGAGACTTTGCTGCTCATCCCAGCTTTAGAGTGTTTAGTTTTTTCAGTAGGTGTTATTCCGTGCTTTGCCGGTCGTAATGGAACCTTTGGAGAGGTACGTGGACGTTTAGCCATCGTAGGAGCAGTCAAGGGAGGGCTGCGTTTTGCCTTTCGCGGTTCAACAGCATTCTTTGGTGGGCTCGATGAAGTAGCGAGCCAATCCTCAAATTCAGGGTTGATAAATGCATTACTCCCATTTCCAGCGGTAGTAGACTTAGCCGGCACTACAGTGGGTACCGGGAAGCCTTCATTATCGATCAAGACAAACCTCTTGTTCGGTGGAGTGGAAGATACATCCTCAGCCATTATCGTGGCTGTCTTAGCAGCATCGGGAGCTCCCGTGTTTGCTGATTCTGCATCGGCTGGGATGACATCAATGGGGGCAACATCAAGAGCTTCGATCGAGAGCTGTCCCGTGGCATCCCCATCCGTATCCGCCATTAGCTCCTCAGGGGCAGCAGCAGGCGCGATCGGAGCTGGCTGCTCCTGCAAAGTTTCCGCACCCGGGGGTGCTGTGGGGGCATCAGCGACCTTAGCAGCTGTCTGTTCTGCACCCAGAGGTGCTGCAGCTTCAGTGTTCGTTGCAGCAGCAGTGGCTGGCTGCCCTGGAACGCGGTCTTTCCTCGAAGCCGAGGTTGCCGCTTCGGAATGCTTCGTGGCTGGGACGGCATCAGCTGCTGCCACTGATTTCCCTTTACTTTCTATTCCTGAGGAGTAGGATTGACAAAGGGAAAAATTAAAATAGAAATAAATATAAGTAGTAGGAAATGATCCTACTAAGTAGAAAAAAATTGCAGCAAACGCAGGATAATAAATAGGTGGTACCTGCATTGGTACGTTTT
The DNA here is from genome assembly GCA_958450335.1 of Hibiscus tridactylites. Lineage (NCBI taxonomy): Eukaryota > Viridiplantae > Streptophyta > Magnoliopsida > Malvales > Malvaceae > Hibiscus > Hibiscus tridactylites. The sequence continues at coordinate 36,523 of CAUDLX010000180.1, forward strand.
CCTTTGGTTGATCCTTCACCTGCAATGAGGCAAAAAGATGATGTAAATCATCGTAAATTGGGAAGTAAGAATAATTGTACATAGTCCAATGCCAAAGTGAGTACATAATGGGAAATAGACAAGTACCATTGTTAGCCATTGCAGGCTTAGCGGACTCAAAATAACTAACCCTTCCTCGGGTTGTTATTTTTTATTTCTTTTTTTGGAGCCGGGGCACGCAACCAGTCTCCATACTGTTGGGGCACGGTTTTGTCATCCTTAAAATCCACACAAGTGGCTTTGAGATGGCACAAAATACCACATCCATGGCAGAAAGATGGTAAATTTTCATATTGTATAGGCAGCATCTGAGGGCCTTCATCCTCCTCAAGCTGAACAAACACAAACCGACGTAGCGGCTGGTGTACATCAATTACGACTAGGACACGGAGGAATTCAGTCATATTCCCCTCCTCCGATTGACGGGAGTCAGTCCCTAGTACTGCACCTATCCCTCCGCCAATAGTTCGGCCAGTGGCATTTGCTACCACAACGCTAGTCATCATAGCGATCGGTACTTTATGTATTCTTACCCAGATACGCATCTGGTCATATCGGTATCCCTTAATTGTGAGCTTTGGCTGCATAGGTAGAATTGCAAGCCAATCCTTCTTAAAAGTCCAGGGCCCTCCCTTTAGGACATCATCCCTGCAAGCTTTAATTGCAAACTTAAACAAAAAATGTCCAGAGCCAAGAGATGTTACCGATGAGAGCTTGTATTCTCTCCAAATAGCAGTGAAGAGTCGCATCACAGCATTCTCTTCATAGTCTTTCGTGTGGAATAGTTTTCCGATGAGTGACGATTTGTAGTCGTCAAGGGGAATGGCCTTTGTTGAGGCAGGAGCACAGATTACATGTTTCTCTTCTGTTGTAAACTGAAGGTTATCAAAGTGAGAGAGAAAGGAATCGGTAGAGGCCATGAGTGATTGTTTGAACTCAATGATGGAAACGGGTTTCACACAGTTGAAGTGTATCGCAGAAAGTGTGAAAAAATGCCTAGTGATTGATATACTTAAAATGCCTAGGCAATAGTTCGGATAGGATAATGGTGAGATAGATTCAAAATACCAAAGTTTTAAAATGTATATGAATTTAAGTAATATCCAAATAATCCTAAGATTAAAAAATAGAATTAACTTAAATTCATATATATTATCCAAAAGAAAGTAATAAAAGGAATATGTATAATATCCTAGTCGTTTGAATGCAAGAGAGGGATAAGGAAATTTGAATTTAGATAATCTCTCGATAATCCTTAGATTAATGGAGAATATTAAAATAAATTCAAATTTATTATTAGGATAATAGTCAGAATATTTGAAATTAGTTATTATCCTAGTAATCTTGAGATTAAAGGATAATAGGAATTTTATTTCAAATAAATGACTAGGATTATAAGATATTATTAAATCCCAACCACTTAGAATCTTATCCAAGACTAAAAGTAAATTGAATTTATATAATAGCATAACCAACTTGTGAATAACAGATAATGTAAATAATAATTTGAATTTAGATAGAGTCATTATAATCTTGGGATTATAAGAGGATTTGAGTTTAAATAATATCTTTCTAATCCTAAGATTTAAAGATAGAGTTATTTTAAACTCAAATAGAACCCCATGTAGGATGGACTTGTCTAGATAATAAAAATAAAAATAAAAATTCATTTTTATTTTAATATCTAGAATTTGTAAATTAAGCCTCAGCTTAAACTTATTATTCATGGTATTTGAATCGTAATAAAATAGAGAATCCCATAGAAATAGGATTAAATTAAGATATGATAATTTTAGGTGGGATTCCACTGGTTTGCATGCATTGCATGGTGATGTTCCACGTGCATGGGCCAAAGTCTCCCATGCAAACTTATGACGTGGCATTTCACTATTCCTAAGAATAGGCAAATCCAAACTGTAGCTCCAGCAAGTGCGGAGCAAGAAGATTGCTGCCGTCTGGCGGCTTGCAGCCACCCTCTCCCCGGCCGGCCGGTGTGGTTGACAGTGCTCATACACCGTTGTAAACCGTAGAATCCGCATCTTTGTAGACATGATGATAAAACAGACAAAATGCAATATATTAACATTTTGATGTAGTGACAAAATTATAGAATCAAATCAATGATCCCTCTGTACTAGCAGTCGTGGACAGCTAGTTTCACTCAAAAGTAAAAAGTTCCTCAGCGCTATGTTGCTGTTAAGGAATTGGATACAAGGTCCTTTAGACCAAGAAAATTCCTGTACTCGAAAGGAGTCAGGGACGACGAAGGGAATCAAGAGTGATGTCCCAGCATGTGTGTGATGTATATGAAATACATCAGTTGCTTTTACCGCAAATAGTGGCCATTGCCAAGGCCAAAGTTGCACCAAATGAGGATACAGAAATGAGAGTTGCACCAATGATGGGCGGATAAAAAACCTTCGGGCGAGATGAGTGATGAACACTTTTATCATGTTTGTGCTAAGCAAGCACCATGATGAAGGTAGAAGGGAGGGGTGGAAGCATGATTGACGGCGGAGATCAGGGCGGAAGACGGTTGCTAAAAGGAGGAGGAAGAGGCGGAGAGGAGTGAAAAGAAGGCGGAGAGGGAGAAAGGAAAGGATAGAGTTTGAGAGAAAATTTGAGAGAGAATTTTAGAGAATTTTCATCACACCCGTACCTACACCCGTTGGAATTTTACCTGAGTAAAAAGTACAGAAATTGCGGTTTTGCAATATAATTGTGTTTAAAAGCTCCTAATCAATTATTTGAACTCCTAATATTTGATTAAAACTTGTTTTGCGGTCCTTTTTGTAGAGGTTTCGGACGAGCAGGTCTAAATGGGCATTTCAATGGACCCGTTGGAATTTTAACTGAGTAAAAAGTACAGAAATTGAGGTTTTGCAATATAATTGTGTTGAAAAGCTCCTAATCCATTACATGAACTCCTAAAATTTGATTAAAACTTGTTTTGCAGTCGTTTTTGTTGAGGTTTCGGACGAGCGGGTCGAAATGGGCCTTTCAATGGACCCGTTGGAATTTTAACTGAGTAAAAAGTACAGAAATAGAGGTTTTGCAATATAATTGTGTTGAAAAGCTCCTAAGCAATTACATGAACTCCTAAAATTTGATGAAAACTTGTTTTGTGGTCCTTTTTGTAGAGGATTCGGACGAGCGGGTCGAAATGAGCCTTTCAATTGACCCGTTGGAATTTTAACTGAGTAAAAAGTACAGAAATTGAGGTTTTGCAATATAATTGTGTTGAAAAGCTCCTAATCAATTATTTGAACTCCTAATATTTGAATAAAACATTTTTGCAGTCCTTTTTGTAGAGGTTTCGGACGAGCAGGTCTAAACGGGCCTTTCAATGGACACGTTGGAATTTTAACTGAGTAAAAAGTACAGAAATTGAGGTTTTGCAATATAATTGTGTTGAAAAGCTCCTAATCAATTATTTGAACTGATAATATTTGAATAAAACCTTTTTCTGGTCCTTTTTGCAGAGGTTTTGGACGAGCAGATCTAAATGGGCCTTTCAATGGACCCGTTGGAATTTTAGCTGAGTAAAAAGTACAGAAATTGAGGTTTTGCAATATAATTGTGTTGAAAAGCTCCTAATCAATTACATGAATTCCTAAAATTTGATTAAAACTTGTTTTGTAGTCTTTTTTGTAGAGGTTTCGGACGAGCGGGTCGAAATGGGCCTTTCAATTGACTCGTTGGAATTTCAACTGAGTAAAAAGTACAGAAATTGCGGTTTTGCAATATAATTGTGTTGAAGAGCTCCTAATCAGTTGCATGAATTCCTAAAATTTGATTAAAACTTGTTTTGCAGTCTTTTTTGTAGAGGTTTCGGACGAGCGGGTCGAAAAGGGTCTTTCAATGTACTCGTTGGAATTTTAACTGAGTAAAAAGTACAAAAATTGCGGTTCTGCAATATAATTGTGTTGAAAAGCTCCTAATCAATTATTTGAACTCCTAATATTTGATTAAAACTTGTTTTCCAGTCCTTTTTGTAGAGGTTTCGGACGAGCGGGTGGAAATGGGCCTTTCAATGGACCCCTTGGAATTTCAACTGAGTAAAAAGTACTGGAATTGAGGTTTTGCAATATAATTGTGTTGAAAAGCTCCTAATCAATTATTTGAACTCCTAATATTTGATTAAAACTTGTTTTGCAGTCCTTTTTGTAGAGGTTTCGGACGAGCGGGTGGAAATGGGCCTTTCAATGGACCCCTTGGAATTTCAACTGAGTAAAAAGTACTGAAATTGCGGTTTTGCAATATAATTGTGTTGAAAAGCTCCTAATCAATTACATGAATTCCTAAAATTTGATTAAAATTTGTTTTGTAGTCCTTTTTGTAGAGGTTTCGGACGAGCAGGTCGAAATGGGCCTTTAATTGGACTCGTTGGAATTTTAACTGAGTAAAAAGTACAAAAATTGCGGTTTTGCAATATTGTTGTGTTGAAAAGCTCCTAATCAATTACATGAACTCCTAAAATTTGATTAAAACTTGTTTTGCAATCCTTTTTGTAGAGGTTTCGGACGAGCGGGTCGAAATGGGTCTTTCAATGGACCCATTGGAATTTTAACTGAGTAAAAAGTACCGAAATTGCGGTTTTGCAATATAATTGTGTTGAAAAGCTCCTAATCAATTATTTGAACTCCTAATATTTGATTAAAACTTGTTTTGCGGTCCTTTTTGTAGAGGTTTCGGATGAGCAGGTCTAAATGGGCCTTTCAATGGGCCCGTTGGAATTTTAACTAAGTAAAAAGTACAAAAATTGAGGTTTTGCAATATAATTGTGTTGAAAAGCTCCTAATCAATTACATGAACTCCTAAAATTTGATTAAAACTTGTTTTGCAGTCCTTTTTGTAGAGGTTTCGGATGAGCAGGTCGAAATGGGCCTTTCAATGGACCCGTTGGAATAATAACTAAGTAAAAAGTACAGAAATTGCGGTTTTGCAATATTATTGTGTTGAAAATCTCCTAATCAATTATTTGAACTCCTAATATTTGATTAAAACTTGTTTTGTAGTCATTTTTGTAGAGGTTTCGGACGAGCGGGTCGAAATGGGCCTTTCAATGGACCCGTTGGAATTTCAACTGAGTAAAAAGTACAGAAATAGCAGTTTTGCAATATAATTGTGTTGAAAAGCTCCTATTCAATTACATGAATTACTAAAATTTGATTAAAACTTGTTTTGCAGTCCTTTTTGTAGAGGTTTCGGACGAGCGGGTCGAAATGGGCCTTTCAATGGACTCGTTGGAATTTTAACTGAGTAAAAAGTACAGAAATTGCGGTTTTGCAAAATAATTGTGTTGAAAAGCTCCTAATCAATTACATGAACTGCTAAAATTTTATTAAAATTTGTTTTGCAGTCCTTTTTGTAGAGGTTTCGGACGAGCGGGTCGAAATGGGCCTTTCAATGGACCCGTTGGAATTTTAACTGAGTAAAAAGTACAAAAATTGCGGTTTTGCAATATAATTGTGTTGAAAAGCTCCTAATCAATTATTTGAACTCCTAATATTTGATTAAAACTTGTTTTGCAGTCCTTTTTGTAGAGGTTTCAGACGAGCGGGTCGAAATGGGCCTTTCAATGAACCCGTTGGAATTTTAACTGAGTAAAAAGAACAGAAATTGCGGTTTTGCAATATAATTGTGTTGAAAAGCTCCTAATCAATTATTTGAACTCCTAATATTTGATTAAACCTTGTTTTGCAGTCTTTCTTGTAGAGGTTTCGGACGAGCGGGTCGAAATGGGCCTTTCAATGGACCCGTTGGAATTTTAACTGAGTAAAAAGTACAGAAATTGAGGTTTTGCAATATAATTGTGTTGAAAAGCTCCTAATCAATTACATGAATTCCTAAAATTTGATTAAAACTTGTTTTGTAGTATTTTTTGTAGAGGTTTCGGACGAGCGGGTCGAAATGGGCCTTTCAATTGACTCGTTGGAATTTCAACTGAGTAAAAAGTACAGAAATTGCGGTTTTGCAATATAATTGTGTTGAAAAGCTCCTAATCAGTTGCATGAATTCCTAAAATTTGATCAAAACTTGTTTTGCAGTCTTTTTTGTAGAGGTTTCGGACGAGCGGGTCGAAAAGGGTCTTTCAATGTACTCGTTGGAATTTTAACTGAGTAAAAAGTACAAAAATTGCGGTTCTGCAATATAATTATGTTGAAAAGCTCCTAATCAATTATTTGAACTCCTAATATTTGATTAAAACTTGTTTTCCAGTCCTTTTTGTAGAGGCTTCGGACGAGCGGGTGGAAATGGGCCTTTCAATGGACCCCTTGGAATTTCAACTGAGTAAAAAGTACTGGAATTGAGGTTTTGCAATATAATTGTGTTGAAAAGCTCCTAATCAATTATTTGAACTCCTAATATTTGATTAAAACTTGTTTTGCAGTCCTTTTTGTAGAGGTTTCGGACGAGCGGGTGGAAATGGGCCTTTCAATGGACCCCTTGGAATTTCAACTGAGTAAAAAGTACTGAAATTGCGGTTTTGCAATATAATTGTGTTGAAAAGCTCCTAATCAATTACATGAATTCCTAAAATTTGATTAAAACTTGTTTTGTAGTCCTTTTTGTAGAGGTTTCGGACGAGCAGGTCGAAATGGGCCTTTCAATGGACGCGTTGGAATTTTAACTGAGTAAAAAGTAAAAAAATTGCGGTTTTGCAATATTGTTGTGTTGAAAAGCTCCTAATCAATTACATGAACTCCTAAAATTTGATTAAAACTTGTTTTGCAATCCTTTTTGTAGAGGTTTCGGACGAGCGGGTCGAAATGGGTCTTTCAATGGACCCATTGGAATTTTAACTGAGTAAAAAGTACCGAAATTGCGGTTTTGCAATATAATTGTGTTGAAAAGCTCCTAATCAATTATTTGAACTCCTAATATTTGATTAAAACTTGTTTTGCGGTCCTTTTTGTAGAGGTTTCGGATGAGCAGGTCTAAATGGGCCTTTCAATGGACCCGTTGGAATTTTAACTGAGTAAAAAGTACAAAAATTGAGGTTTTGCAATATAATTGTGTTGAAAAGCTCCTAATCAATTACATGAACTCCTAAAATTTGATTAAAACTTGTTTTGCAGTCCTTTTTGTAGAGGTTTCGGATGAGCAGGTCGAAATGGGCCTTTCAATGGACCCGTTGGAATAATAACTAAGTAAAAAGTACAGAAATTGCGGTTTTGCAATATTATTGTGTTGAAAATCTCCTAATCAATTATTTGAACTCCTAATATTTGATTAAAACTTGTTTTGTAGTCATTTTTGTAGAGGTTTCGGACGAGCGGGTCGAAATGGGCCTTTCAATGGACCCGTTGGAATTTCAACTGAGTAAAAAGTACAAAAATTGCGGTTTTGCAATATAATTGTGTTGAAAAGCTCCTAATCAATTATTTGAACTCCTAATATTTGATTAAAACTTGTTTTGCAGTCCTTTTTGTAGAGGTTTCAGACGAGCGGGTCGAAATGGGCCTTTCAATGGACCCGTTGGAATTTTAACTGAGTAAAAAGTACATAAATTGCGGTTTTGCAATATAATTGTGTTGAAAAGCTCCTAATCAATTATTTGAACTCCTAATATTTGATTAAACCTTGTTTTGCAGTCTTTCTTGTAGAGGTTTCGGACGAGCGGGTCGAAATGGGCCTTTCAATGGACCCGTTGGAATTTTAACTGAGTAAAAAGTACAGAAATTGAGGTTTTGCAATATAATTGTGTTGAAAAGCTCCTAATCAATTACATGAATTCCTAAAATTTGATTAAAACTTGTTTTGTAGTCTTTTTTGTAGAGGTTTCAGACGAGCGTGTCGAAATGGGCCTTTCAATTGACTCGTTGGAATTTTAACTGAGTAAAAAGTACAGAAATTGTGGTTTTGCAATAGAATTGTGTTGAAAAGCTACTAATCAATTATTTGAACTCCTAATATTTGATTAAAACTTGTTTTGCAGTCTTTTTTGTAGAGGTTTCGGACGAGCGGGTCGAAATGGGCCTTTCAATGGATCCGTTGGAATTTTAACTAAGTAAAAAGTACAGAAATTGCGGTGTTGCAATATAATTGTGTTGAAAAGCTCCTAATCAATTATATGAACTCCTAATATTTGATTAAAACTTGTTTTGCAGTCCTTTTTGTAGAGGTTTCGGACGAGCAGGTCGAAATGGGCCTTTCAATGGACCCGTTGGAATTTTAGCTGAGTAAAAAGTACAGAAATTGAGGTTTTGCAATATAATTGTGTTGAAAAGCTCCTAATCAATTACATGAATTCCTAAAATTTGATTAAAACTTCTTTTGTAGTCTTTTTTGTAGAGGTTTCGGACGAGGGGTCGAAATGGGCCTTTCAATTGACTCGTTGGAATTTCAACTGAGTAAAAAGTACAGAAATTGCGGTTTTGCAATATAATTGTGTTGAAAAGCTCCTAATCAGTTGCATGAATTCCTAAAATTTGATTAAAACTTGTTTTGCAGTCTTTTTTGTAGAGGTTTCGGACGAGCGGGTCGAAAAGGGTCTTTCAATGTACTCGTTGGAATTTTAACTGAGTAAAAACTACAAAAATTAAGCTTCTGCAATATAATTGTGTTGAAAAGCTTCTAATCAATTATCTGAACTCCTAATATTTGATTAAAACTTGTTTTGCAGTCCTTTTTGTAGAGGTTTCAGACGAGCGGGTGGAAATGGGCCTTTCAATGGACCCCTTGGAATTTCAACTGAGTAAAAAGTACTGAAATTGCGGTTTTGCAATATAATTGTGTTGAAAAGCTCCTAATCAATTACATGAATTCCTAAAATTTGATTAAAACTTGTTTTGTAGTCCTTTTTGTAGAGGTTTCGGACGAGCAGGTCGAAATGGGCCTTTCAATGGACCCGTTGGAATTTTAACTGAGTAAAAAGTACAGAAATTGCGGTTTTGCAATATAATTGTGTTGAAAAGCTCCTAATCAATTATTTGAACTCCTAATATTTGATTAAACCTTGTTTTGCAGTCTTTCTTGTAGAGGTTTCGGACGAGCGGGTCGAAATGGGCCTTTCAATGGACTCGTTGGAATTTTAACTGAGTAAAAAGTACAGAAATTGAGGTTTTGCAATATAATTGTGTTGAAAAGCTCCTAATACATTATTTGAACTCATAATATTTGAATAAAACCTTTTTCTGGTCCTTTTTGTAGAGGTTTTGGACGAGCAGGTCTAAATGGGCCTTTCAATGGACTCGTTGGAATTTTAACTGAGTAAAAAGTACAGAAATTGAGGTTTTGCAATATAATTGTGTTGAAAAGCTCCTAATCAATTACATGAACTCCTAAAATTTGATTAAAACTTGTTTTGCAATCCTTTTTGTAGAGGTTTCGGACGAGCGGGTCGAAATGGGTCTTTCAATGGACCCATTGGAATTTTAACTGAGTAAAAAGTACCGAAATTGCGGTTTTGCAATATAATTGTGTTGAAAAGCTCCTAATCAATTATTTGAACTTCTAATATTTGATTAAAACTTATTTTGCGGTCCTTTTTGTAGAGGTTTCGGATGAGCAGGTCTAAATGGGCCTTTCAATGGACCCGTTGGAATTTTAACTGAGTAAAAAGTACAAAAATTGAGGTTTTGCAATATAATTGTGTTGAAAAGCTCCTAATCAATTACATGAACTCCTAAAATTTGATTAAAACTTGTTTTGCAGTCCTTTTTGTAGAGGTTTCGGATGAGCAGGTCGAAATGGGCCTTTCAATGGACCCGTTGGAATAATAACTAAGTAAAAAGTACAGAAATTGCGGTTTTGCAATATTATTGTGTTGAAAATCTCCTAATCAATTATTTGAACTCCTAATATTTGATTAAAACTTGTTTTGTAGTCATTTTTGTAGAGGTTTCGGACGAGCGGGTCGAAATGGGCCTTTCAATGGACCCGTTGGAATTTCAACTGAGTAAAAAGTACAGAAATAGCAGTTTTGCAATATAATTGTGTTGAAAAGCTCCTAATCAATTACATGAATTACTAAAATTTGTTTAAAACTTGTTTTGCAGTCCTTTTTGTAGAGGTTTCGGACGAGCGGGTCGAAATGGGCCTTTCAATGGACTCGTTGGAATTTTAACTGAGTAAAAAGTATAGAAATTGCGGTTTTGCAAAATAATTGTGTTGAAAAGCTCCTAATCAATTACATGAACTCCTAAAATTTTATTAAAATTTGTTTTGCAGTCCTTTTTGTAGAGGTTTCGGACGAGCGGGTCGAAATGGGCCTTTCAATGGACCCGTTGGAATTTTAACTGAGTAAAAAGTACAAAAATTGCGGTTTTGCAATATAATTGTGTTGAAAAGCTCCTAATCAATTATTTGAACTCCTAATATTTGATTAAAACTTGTTTTGCAGTCCTTTTTGTAGAGGTTTCAGACGAGCGGGTCGAAATGGGCCTTTCAATGAACCCGTTGGAATTTTAACTGAGTAAAAAGTACAGAAATTGCGGTTTTGCAATATAATTGTGTTGAAAAGCTCCTAATCAATTATTTGAACTCCTAATATTTGATTAAACCTTGTTTTGCAGTCTTTCTTGTAGAGGTTTCGGACGAGCGGGTCGAAATGGGCCTTTCAATGGACCCGTTGGAATTTTAACTGAGTAAAAAGTATAGAAATTGAGGTTTTGCAATATAATTGTGTTGAAAAGCTCCTAATCAATTACATGAATTCCTAAAATTTGATTAAAACTTGTTTTGTAGTATTTTTTGTAGAGGTTTCGGACGAGCGGGTCGAAATGGGCCTTTCAATTGACTCGTTGGAATTTCAACTGAGTAAAAAGTACAGAAATTGCGGTTTTGCAATATAATTGTGTTGAAAAGCTCCTAATCAGTTGCATGAATTCCTAAAATTTGATCAAAACTTGTTTTGCAGTCTTTTTTGTAGAGGTTTCGGACGAGCGGGTCGAAAAGGGTCTTTCAATGTACTCGTTGGAATTTTAACTGAGTAAAAAGTACAAAAATTGCGGTTCTGCAATATAATTATGTTGAAAAGCTCCTAATCAATTATTTGAACTCCTAATATTTGATTAAAACTTGTTTTCCAGTCCTTTTTGTAGAGGTTTCGGACGAGCGGGTGGAAATGGGCCTTTCAATGGACCCCTTGGAATTTCAACTGAGTAAAAAGTACTGAAATTGAGGTTTTGCAATATAATTGTGTTGAAAAGCTCCTAATCAATTATTTGAACTCCTAATATTTGATTAAAACTTGTTTTGCAGTCCTTTTTGTAGAGGTTTCGGACGAGCGGGTGGAAATGGGCCTTTCAATGGACCCCTTGGAATTTCAACTGAGTAAAAAGTACTGAAATTGCGGTTTTGCAATATAATTGTGTTGAAAAGCTCCTAATCAATTACATGAATTCCTAAAATTTGATTAAAACTTGTTTTGTAGTCCTTTTTGTAGAGGTTTCGGACGAGCAGGTCGAAATGGGCCTTTCAATGGACGCGTTGGAATTTTAACTGAGTAAAAAGTACAAAAATTGCGGTTTTGCAATATTGTTGTGTTGAAAAGCTCCTAATCAATTACATGAACTCCTAAAATTTGATTAAAACTTGTTTTGCAATCCTTTTTGTAGAGGTTTCGGACGAGCGGGTCGAAATGGGTCTTTCAATGGACCCATTGGAATTTTAACTGAGTAAAAAGTACCGAAATTGCGGTTTTGCAATATAATTGTGTTGAAAAGCTCCTAATCAATTATTTGAACTCCTAATATTTGATTAAAACTTGTTTTGCGGTCCTTTTTGTAGAGGTTTCGGATGAGCAGGTCTAAATGGGCCTTTCAATGGACCCGTTGGAATTTTAACTGAGTAAAAAGTACAAAAATTGCGGTTTTGCAATATAATTGTGTTGAAAAGCTCCTAATCAATTATATGAACTCCTAAAATTTGATTAAAACTTGTTTTGCAGTCCTTTTTGTAGAGGTTTCAGATGAGCAGGTCGAAATGGGCCTTTCAATGGACCCGTTGGAATAATAACTAAGTAAAAAGTACAGAAATTGCGGTTTTGCAATATTATTGTGTTGAAAATCTCCTAATCAATTATTTGAACTCCTAATATTTGATTAAAACTTGTTTTGTAGAGGTTTCGGACGAGCGGGTCGAAATGGGCCTTTCAATGGACCCGTTAGAATTTCAACTGAGTAAAAAGTACAAAAATTGCGGTTTTGCAATATAATTGTGTTGAAAAGCTCCTAATCAATTATTTGAAGTCCTAATATTTGATTAAAACTTGTTTTGCAGTCCTTTTTGTAGAGGTTTCAAACGAGCGGGTCGAAATGGGCCTTTCAATGGACCCGTTGGAATTTTAACTGAGTAAAAAGTACAGAAATTGCGGTTTTGCAATATAATTGTGTTGAAAAGCTCCTAATCAATTATTTGAACTCCTAATATTTGATTAAACCTTGTTTTGCAGTCTTTCTTGTAGAGGTTTCGGACGAGCGGGTCGAAATGGGCCTTTCAATGGACCCGTTGGAATTTTAACTGAGTAAAAAGTACAGAAATTGAGGTTTTGCAATATAATTGTGTTGAAAAGCTCCTAATACATTATTTGAACTCATAATATTTGAATAAAACCTTTTTCTGGTCCTTTTTGTAGAGGTTTTGGACGAGCAGGTCTAAATGGGCCTTTCAATGGACTCGTTGGAATTTTAACTGAGTAAAAAGTACAGAAATTGAGGTTTTGCAATATAATTGTGTTGAAAAGCTCCTAATCAATTACATGAATTCCTAAAATTTGATTAAAACTTGTTTTGTAGTCTTTTTTGTAGAGGTTTCAGACGAGCGTGTCGAAATGGGCCTTTCAATTGACTCGTTGGAATTTTAACTGAGTAAAAAGTACAGAAATTGCGGTTTTGCAATAGAATTGTGTTGAAAAGCTACTAATCAATTATTTGAACTCCTAATATTTGATTAAAACTTGTTTTGCAGTCTTTTTTGTAGAGGTTTCGGACGAGCGGGTCGAAATGGGCCTTTCAATGGATCCGTTGGAATTTTAACTAAGTAAAAAGTACAGAAATTGCGGTGTTGCAATATAATTGTGTTGAAAAGCTCCTAATCAATTATATGAACTCCTAATATTTGATTAAAACTTGTTTTGCAGTCCTTTTTGTAGAGGTTTCGGACGAGCAGGTCGAAATGGGCCTTTCAATGGACCCGTTGGAATTTTAGCTGAGTAAAAAGTACAGAAATTGAGGTTTTGCAATATAATTGTGTTGAAAAGCTCCTAATCAATTACATGAATTCCTAAAATTTGATTAAAACTTCTTTTGTAGTCTTTTTTGTAGAGGTTTCGGACGAGCGGGTCGAAATGGGCCTTTCAATTGACTCGTTGGAATTTCAACTGAGTAAAAAGTACAGAAATTGCGGTTTTGCAATATAATTGTGTTGAAAGCTCCTAATCAGTTGCATGAATTCCTAAAATTTGATTAAAACTTGTTTTGCAGTCTTTTTTGTAGAGGTTTCGGACGAGCGGGTCGAAAAGGGTCTTTCAATGTACTCGTTGGAATTTTAACTGAGTAAAAACTACAAAAATTAAGGTTCTGCAATATAATTGTGTTGAAAAGCTTCTAATCAATTATTTGAACTCCTAATATTTGATTAAAACTTGTTTTGCAGTCCTTTTTGTAGAGGTTTCAGACGAGCGGGTGGAAATGGGCCTTTCAATGGACCCCTTGGAATTTCAACTGAGTAAAAAGTACTGAAATTGCGGTTTTGCAATATAATTGTGTTGAAAAGCTCCTAATCAATTACATGAATTCCTAAAATTTGATTAAAACTTGTTTTGTAGTCCTTTTTGTAGAGGTTTCGGACGAGCAGGTCGAAATGGGCCTTTCAATGGACCCGTTGGAATTTTAACTGAGTAAAAAGTACAGAAATTGCGGTTTTGCAATATAATTGTGTTGAAAAGCTCCTAATCAATCATTTGAACTCCTAATATTTGATTAAACCTTGTTTTGCAGTCTTTCTTGTAGAGGTTTCGGACGAGCGGGTCGAAATGGGCCTTTCAATGGACCCGTTGGAATTTTAACTGAGTAAAAAGTACAGAAATTGAGGTTTTGCAATATAATTGTGTTGAAAACCTCCTAATACATTATTTGAACTCATAATATTTGAATAAAACCTTTTTCTGGTCCTTTTTGTAGAGGTTTTGGACGAGCAGGTCTAAATGGGCCTTTCAATGGACTCGTTGGAATTTTAACTGAGTAAAAAGTATAGAAATTGAGGTTTGCAATATAATTGTGTTGAAAAGCTCCTAATCAATTACATGAATTCCTAAAATTTGATTAAAACTTGTTTTGTAGTCTTTTTTGTAGAGGTTTCAGACGAGCGTGTCGAAATGGGCCTTTCAATTGACTCGTTGGAATTTTAACTGAGTAAAAAGTACAGAAATTGCGGTTTTGCAATAGAATTGTGTTGAAAAGCTCCTAATCAATTATTTGAACTCCTAATATTTGATTAAAACTTGTTTTGCAGTCTTTTTTGTAGAGGTTTCGGATGAGCGGGTCGAAATGGGCCTTTCAATGGATCCGTTGGAATTTTAACTAAGTAAAAAGTACAGAAATTGCGGTGTTGCAATATAATTGTGTTGAAAAGCTCCTAATCAATTATTTGAACTCCTATTATTTGATTAAAACTTGTTTTGCAGTCCTTTTTGTAGAGGTTTCGGACGAGCGGGTCGAAATGGGCCTTTCAATGGACTCGTTGGAATTTTAACAGGGTAAAAAGTACAAAAATTGCGGTTTTGCAATATTATTGTGTTGAAAAGCTACTAATCAATTACATGAACTCCTAAAAATTTTGATTAAAACCTGTTTTGCAGTCCTTTTTGTAGAGGTTTTGGACGAGCGGGTCGAAATGGGCCTTTCAATGGACCCGTTGGAATTTTAACTGAGTAAAAAGTACAAAAATTGCTGTTTTGCAATATAATTGTGTTTAAAAGCTCCTAATCAATTATTTGAACTCCTAATATTTGATTAAAACTTGTTTTGCAGTCCTTTTTGTAGAGGTTTCGGACGAGCGGGTCGAAATGGGCCTTTCAATGGACCCGTTGGAATTTTAACTGAGTAAAAAGTACAGAAATTGCGGTTTTGCAATATAATTGTGTTGAAAAGCTCCAAATCAATTATATGAACTCCTAATATTTGAATAAAACATTTTTGCGGTCCATTTTGTAGAGGTTTCGGACGAGCAGGTCTAAATGGGCCTTTCAATGGACCCGTTGGAATTTTAACTAAGCAAA
>CAUDLX010000182.1:0-85368 GCA_958450335.1 Hibiscus tridactylites
TGTTGTGCAATCCTGGTTACCGAAATTTGTTCAACTCATTCGACTTCGTCACGAGAACCAAATTGCTTCAGATGTAAATTTTTCATGAATTTCTTTTTCTAGTTTCCATATGATAAATAAAGATGATGTAATGGGAAAATGCAAATGGATTGCATATTTCTTCATTGATTTTGATCAGAAAAGCAATATAAAACTGCTTAAAGAGAAAGAGTCGAGTAATTATATTCCAAAGGAAAAAGTGAGATTCGAACCCATACAAGATGAAATAACATAAACAAACTAATTAATATATCTCAATGCAATGCAAGCAGGCTGAAGTGGCGGCCTTCATATATTTGATTGGTTGGGGATGAAGGGAAAATCTAGACATGTTTTCAGTGTTTTGTCCAATACCTCATGCAATGAAAGAGGGAAATTAATTGATTCTATCCTCCAAGTTGGAGGAAAAAACAAAAACTAAATGCGTTTGCCGGAAGTCGAACCCGGGTCTATTGCTTGGAAGGCAATTATCCTAACCGTTGGACTACAAACGCTTGATGGTAAACAGTTTCTATTATTTGTTTATATCTATAATCTATTTTGAGTGGCAGAACAATGGTTTAAACTGCTTGTTCTTCTACTCCAAACCTTTTTGTTATAAGGTTAAAAAGATCCCATTGCACAATAAATTATGCATTTTGTACCGAGTTATTATTTTTGAGATGTTTTGTTACTTGAATTTTAAATTATTATTTTAGTTTTGAATTTTAAATTGTTATTTTAGTTATTTTAAACGTACAAAAAAATTGTAAGGTCACTTTTTGTTAAGAAATCAGTTGACTTAACAAAATGGATAAATTGCATGGTAATTCTGTTAAATTTTATTTTTATTCGTTTTAGTCCTTAAAAATCTTTATTTAATTTGATAATTTAGTTCAACATTTTTAATAGGATGAAATTGTTGTTCATTTGAGTACCTAAAATTTATTTAAGCCGAAATTGACTCCTATTTTTTTTTAATTTTTATAATTTCTTCTAATATTTTTAAAATGATGGTATTTTTGTTCATTTTAGTCCCTAAAATTTATTTTAGCCAAAATTCACCCATAGTTCTTTCAAATTTTTATAATTTAGTCTAATATTTTTAATATTATGATATTTTGTTCATTTTAGTCCCTAAAAATCTTTATTTAACCAAAAATTGACCCCAATTTCTTTCTAATTTTTTAATTTTAATCTAATATTTTTAATATAATGATATTATCATTCATTTTTGTCCATAAATATCTTTCTCTAACCATGAATTGACCCTTATTTCTTTCTAATTTTAAAAATTTAGTCCAATATTTTATTTTTTTCGTTTCCATTCTTTATTTACTACATTTAATGCCTAAATTAAAGAAAAGATTAACAGAAAGACCTAATTGATACTTAAGAACTCGATTAGAATGTCTTTTAACTTTATTTTTTTAACACATCAATTAGGCTTGATCTGATCCCTACCATATAATCCCTTTACCTAATTCCAAATGCATTGGATGCACAAACCTACCAATTAACCCAATTCCGCTCTCCATTCCTTTTCAACTTTAATTTTAAATTTTTATATTTTTCATGATTAGGGACGTATCGAGCAAGTCAATCACAAGTTAAATAGTGTTCAGCTCGATTTAAAAATTATTTTATTCGTACTCGATTTGACTCGATACTCATTAAAAATTTGACTTATGTTCGTTAAAAAGACTTACAACTCGACTCATTGCTCGTTAAACTTGTCAAAATTTTTACTTAGTTATTAAACTCGTCTGCTTAATGTAAACATAAATTAACAAATTTAAAAAATATCAAAATAGTGTGTGAAGCAATTTTAAAATTTAAATCCAGAGTAACAATTCACAAATAAATTAACTAGCTATTTGTAAACTTATGAGTCGAGATGAGTTGCTCAACTCAGTTAGCACCATTCGGATGATCCGATCATACTAATGAACCATCTCTCACCGTTGGATCACAACCCAACATCCATCTCCATCCGTTGATCTTTTTTTTTTCTTCTTGTTTTCTAATACGAATACATCCTTTCTGATGCTAACCCTAAGGCCAAAGCATATGCAATCTAAGATCCTCTTGCACTGCTAAAACGCATACCCCTTTTTCATTCTTCCTTTATCTGTACCAACATTCTTAAAGACCAGGTAACCTTTATTTTATTATTAATTATTTGATGTCTGTTTAGCATTTTTATGTTGGGGTTTTTGGATTTGTGGGGATTTCTTATGATTGATTGATTATTGAGATGTTGGTTGAATGGGCTCCTTTTTTTATGGTTTTTGGTGAATTTAGGTTTTTGAAGCAACATTCGTGAAAAATGGAAAATGGGGTAGCAATTATTGATGATTCTGATAAGATTGCGGAAGAAAGGGCTGCCAATGAGAAATTGGATATGGGGGTTGTTGGGGACTCCAGTGAAACAAATGGGCGAGAAGATGAGTTTTTCGGTGATGCAATTGGAACACAGGAGAATTCGCAACAACCGGCAGCAAAATCCGGGGTCGGCGACAGTGGTTTAGTTGTTGATGCAATTGGAAATTTTCAAGAGACTATTGAGGTTCCAACTGAGGTTTTAGCTCGGGAGAATGTGATTCCGAGTTCGGTTGGAACTCAGGCGGATGTTGCAGAGTTGGTGGTTGAGCAGAATGAGAAGGAACTGTTGAGTGGGGAGAGTGTTGGCAGCGATGTGGTATCGGATGAGATTGACGAGGCAGGGGCTGAAATGGGAGAAACGACTGATGAATTGAATGGTGGGAAGGAAGTACCTGAAATCAGTGGTACTGGAGAAGCGGAAGTTCCGAGGGATGAGGAAAAAGGAAATCTCAAGTCTGATACAGAAACTGAGATGCCTGTAAAAGGAGATGCGGATACGGCACATTTAGAGGGAACATTAGCTGATGAAAAGTTGGACACTTTGGAAAGTGATAAGGTGGAGGAAGATGTGAAACCAGAATCTAATTTCGAGGCTTTGAATCAAGAGGGCAAGGGTGATGAGTCAAGAGAGGATGTAATGGCTACTGATTATCTAGACAAAAGGGTGTCGGAATCTGCTGATACTTCAGCTGGTATGATTTTCAAGCTTCAAGATGACAAACTCGTTGAAGCTGTGAATGATGAGTCAGCTAATGTTGATATGGGAGATAAGGGAGCAGAGAGTAGGGAATTAAAAGGTGCCGCATCTGATCTTGATTCACTGGATGGTGGAGATGAAGATGAAAAAGCAGGTGACACTTTTGCTGCCGAGGAGGCGGAGGATAAATTGAATGGTGAAGTAAAAGATTCATCAGATGCAAGGGACATAAAGCATAATGGTGAAAATGATGAACTGAAAAATACGCCGTCTGAGCTAAGTAAATATGTGGAAGGGACAGTTGATTCTGCATTTGGAAATTTGTCTTCAGAGAAGTCCACAGATGAGAGCAATGCGCAGATTCAGGCTGGTAAAACTGATATGAGAACAAAGGTTCATGATGGTGTTCAATCTCGGCTTCCAGATGACATGGTTCAAGATATTGATTTTGTGACTGAAAAGTCTGAAGAGAAAGCAGAGAAAGATCATCAAGATAAGCAAAGCACCAGAGTGAATCAAGAGCAGGAAGTGCAACATGCTCCAGAATCTTCTTTGTCTGCAAAAACCGAGGAGTTTGGGAAGAAAGCGGACATAGATCAGGAGCCTAAGCCAAACACCCATGTCTCTAGAGAATGTGAAATTCTACCAGCTCCAGCATCGTCATCATCTGTTAAATCTACAAGTCTTGCTACCCCTTCTCATCCCACTGGTCTTGGGCGTGCTGCTCCACTATTGGAACCTGCACCCAGGGTGGTGCAGCAGCCTCGTGCAAATGGAAATGTCTCTCAGGCACACACACAACAAATTGAAGATCCTGGTAATGTTGAGTCTGAGGAGACTGACGAGACTCGTGAAAAGCTTCAGTTGATTAGGGTTAAGTTTTTGCGGCTTGCCAATCGTCTTGGGCAGACTCCCCATAATGTTGTTGTGGCACAGGTTCTGTACAGACTTGGATTAGCTGAACAGCTCCGTGGTAGAAATGGGGGCCGTGTTGGTGCCTTTAGCTTTGACCATGCAAGTGCTATGGCAGAACAACTTGAGGCAGCTGGAAATGAACCCCTTGATTTCTCCTGTACAATTATGGTCCTTGGGAAGACAGGAGTTGGTAAAAGTGCTACCATTAATTCAATATTTGATGAAATCAAGTTTGGCACTGATGCTTTCCAGACAGGTACAAAGAAGGTTCAGGATGTTGTGGGTACAGTACATGGTATTAAGGTTCGTGTAATTGACACACCCGGCCTTCTTACTTCCTGGTCTGACCAATGCCAGAATGAGAAGATACTTCGCTCTGTTAAAAGTTTCATTAAGAAAACTCCTCCAGATATTGTGTTGTACCTTGATAGGTTGGACATGCAAACCAGGGATTTTGGTGATATGCCCCTCTTGCGTACCATCACTGAGATCTTTGGTCCATCTATATGGTTTAATGCAATTGTGGTTCTGACTCATGCAGCTTCTGCTCCACCTGATGGTCCAAATGGTACTGCTTCTAGTTATGACATGTTTGTCACTCAACGTTCTCATGTTGTCCAGCAGGCTATTCGTCAGGCAGCTGGGGATATGCGGCTCATGAATCCTGTTTCGTTAGTGGAGAATCACTCTGCGTGTAGAACAAATAGGGCAGGCCAGAGAGTATTGCCTAATGGTCAGGTCTGGAAGCCTCATTTGTTGTTGCTTTCCTTTGCATCTAAAATTCTGGCTGAAGCAAATACACTTTTGAAGTTGCAAGACACTCCTCCAGGAAAGCCTTTTGCTACTCGAACAAGAGCACCTCCTTTACCTTTCCTTCTTTCATCTCTTCTTCAATCAAGACCGCAAGTTAAGCTGCCTGAAGAGCAGTATGGTGATGAGGATGGATTAGATGACGATTTGGATGAATCCTCAGACTCTGAGGAAGAACCAGAATATGATGAGTTGCCACCTTTCAAGCGGTTGACTAAAGCACAAGTAGCAAAGCTTAGTAAAGCACAGAAGAAGTCATATTTTGATGAGCTGGAATATAGGGAAAAACTTTTTATGAAAAAGCAACTGAAGGAAGAGAAAAAGCGGCGAAAGATGATGAGGAAAATGGCTGCTGCAGCTAAGGATCTGCCAAGTGAGTATGCTGAAAATGTAGAAGAAGAAAATAGTGGTGCTTCTTCTGTTCCAGTTCCCATGCCAGATTTGGCGTTGCCTGCTTCTTTTGATTCTGATAATCCGACTCATCGCTACCGTTCCCTTGATTCCTCCAATCCATGGCTTGTGAGGCCTGTTCTAGATACTCATGGTTGGGATCATGATGTGGGTTACGAAGGTATTAATGTGGAAAGACTGTTTGTTGCTAAAGATAAATTTCCTATTTCATTTTCTGGCCAGATAACCAAGGACAAAAGGGATGCCAATGTCCAAATGGAATTGGCCAGTTCTTTAAAGCATGGGGAAGGTAAAGCAACTTCAGTGGGTTTTGATATGCAGACTGTTGGAAAGGACTTAGCCTATACACTGCGCAGTGAGACCAGGTTTAGTAATCTCAAGAAGAATAAGGCTACAGCTGGAATCTCGGTTACACTCTTGGGCGATGCATTGTCAGCTGGGGTGAAAGTTGAAGACAAATTGATTGCTAATAAGAGGTTCCAGGTAGTCATGACTGGGGGTGCTATGACCGGTCGTGGTGATCTTGCTTATGGGGGCAGCTTGGAAGCCCAATTGAGGGATAAAGATTACCCTCTGGGTCGCTCCTTGTCTACACTTGGCCTATCTATCATGGATTGGCATGGGGATCTTGCCATCGGATGCAATATACAGTCACAAGTGCCCATTGGACGGTCTACAAACCTGATAGCTCGTGCCAATCTGAATAACAAAGGCGCAGGACAAGTCAGTTTACGACTAAATAGCTCGGAACAGCTTCAGCTTGCTTTGATTGCTCTCCTTCCATTACTGAAAAAGCTATTTGATTTTCCCCATCAAATGCAGTATGGGCAATGATGAGAATTAGGATGCAGTGGATAAGACATTTTTAAAATGACCATCTCTATGTGGGTCTTTGAAGAGTGAGTGAAACACTGAAAGTAGGGTGCTGAAATTTTTTCCATCAATTTTCTTTTTATCCTTGCTGGTTATATAATGATTGTAGTTGTTTTGTTTAGATACTCTGCATAATAAGTTTATTTTTGTTCCCATGAAACCATATTCAATCAAGAAGTGCTTCTTTCCTCACTTGCCTACATTATTATATATATATATATATATATATAGAAGAAACAGCCAAAATATTCTACCTATATGTATAAATAATCATAGGATGGGGTGAAAGTTCAAAATTCATCAGGGCTGGAATAAGAAATGAAATGGCACATGATAAAAGATCATTTGCAAGGGGTTAACTTGCAGGTGGCCTGGCCTGAGCCAGAATTAGCCCTTATGAAGCGTAAAGCAGTGATGAGGACGCCCTTGCAAGAATGTATACATGCAGTTACATGGTTGTGCTTCTGGAGATGATTACTGGACGCTGCCCCGTTGGTAAGATTCAACTGTTCTTTGATGATAGCATAGTTGATTGGGTCTGTACTATTTTTATCAGTATTACTTCATTTGATGTGTGTATATATATAATCTAGTCAATCATGAAAGGTTTCCTGTTTTAAGTGATTCTTAGTGTTAAACGAGCGATCTTGTTTTCATTTCAAATGTTCAAAACAAAGGTTCAGTCCCCACTAGAACATGGACATGCAAATGCTTGATCTTCTTTAACAAATTCTGTGGCCTTTCTCAGATCCCCTAATTTATTAGTGCTTGACTGGCATTGGATGAATAACAGATCTTCTTTATTGAATTCTAGGCAAGGTCTTCGCTCTCGCATGCTTTGGAACATGGAGATTCCGATGCATTTGTGGATTGGAGGTTACAGGACTATGGTTCCAATGAAATGACCCAACTGGCTGCTTGTGCCCATACTTGTGTCTGAAAATATGTCTGAGATGAGTGTTGAACTCTTAATGCAGGTGTTTCGAGCTCTGGAAGGAAATATTTCTCCGGATGATTCGAACGAGGGAATTGCTCCCGGGCATAGCAGAGTGTTTGATTCCTTTGATTACAAGGAAGATGTGAAGAAATTCAGGAAGATGGCACTGGAAAGCCAAGAGCTTGCTAGCAGTGAATACAGTGCAGTCACCGGTGAGTATGGTGTTAATCCATCTAGCTCCAGCTCTGAAGGCCACCCGAATTGAAACATCGAAAGCCGAGAAATAAACTAAAGATGTAAGTGGGATTGAAATCTGCTAAGAAAACAGTAATGTTTGATTGCGTGTATATTTGATGTAGTTCACGGCTGGCGAGTTGAGTGTTGTATCAAATTCTGTAGAGGATCTTCAATGAAATTGCAATATTGCTTCACTATAACACTATGTTGTACCAATTGCCATTGGAAATGTTCTTTAAGCTAAGGCATCCATCTCCTTTGGCAATTATTTTTCTAATGTACTGGTGTAATTATATGGTAGTATCGGTTCATATCTTTTGTAAGTCTTTTGACAATGCACACACATGTGCTCGAATTCGGATCTTTAGTATGAATGTCGTCTATTTTTTCACTGGAACCGTATAAGGGTTAACTATTGGAATAGTCACTTATGTTTTCCCCAGTACAGAGTTGATCACCGATTTTGAAAAACGACCAGAAAAATGACCAGTAAGGTTACTTACATTTTCGGTTGCAGACCTGGCAACGAAAAATAAGAGTAAATTACTGCAATGACCATTAAAGTTTATCCTATATACATTTTTGCTCCCTAATTTTAAAAAATAAATATTATAGCCACTAATAAAAATGTTTCTTTATAATTTCACCCTTAAATTTTTAAAAACTAATTTTTCAACCCTAAAACTTTACAATCAATTAGTACAACAATATTATAAATGTTTAGATTAAAAATAGGTCCTCAAAGTATACCCTTTTTAAACTTAAGTGCCCAAATTGCTCCTATTTAATAACTAAACTTTCAAATTGCTCCTACTATTTCACTATGAATTATTTTATTATTATTATTATTATAACATGTCATGTCATTTTTATTATTTTTAAATTAAAAATAATTTTAAAATAAAATAATTTTATTATTATTAAATTTAAAATATTTTAAAAAATATTAGTTTTTAAAATAATTTAGGTGTCTAAAGAATTTTTTTGTAAAAATTGGTGCCCATAGTTTCTATAGGTACAATTTTAGGTGCCGATTGTTAAATGGGTGTTAAAAAATTGTCAACCAATCGGTGCTTGACACGTAGCATTAATTTTATTTTTAATGAAAAATACTTAGAATTTTCAAATTATTATAAAATCTCAAAATTTTACAAGCTTTTAAATCCCTAAAAATTCTCAAACTTTCGCCGTTGACTGACGCCGCTTCCGCCGCCAATTGTCGTCGCTAACCGCACCAACTTGGTCCCTGGGCCAAGACAATCATTTTTCCCAACACAGCGTCGCCGAAAACGCCCAACGATGTGCACCCGAACGTCAAACGCGAACGTCGATTTCGTGTTTGATGGTTGGTTGCACGCCGTTGGGCGTTTCTGACGACGCTATTTGGGAAAAATGATCGCCTTGGTCTGGCGACCAGGTGGGTGCGGTCAATGACGACAACTGGCGGCGGAAGCGGCAACAACCGACAACAGAAGTTTGAGAACTTTTAGGGATTTAAAGACTGTTTTGTGAAGCTTGTCAAATTTTGAGGTTTTATAATAATTTAAAAGTTCTAAGTATTTTCTATTAAAAATTAATAAAATTAATATCATGTGTCAAGTACTGATTGGTTGACAATTTTTTTAACGTTCATTTAACAGTCGGACACCTAAAATTGTAACTATGGTAAATTTTGGCACCTATTTTTACAAAAAAATACTTTAAACACCTAAATTATTTTAAGAAGTAATATTTTTAAAAATATTTTAAATTTAATAAAATAAATAATTTTATTTTATTTTAAAATTATTTTTAATTTAACAATAATAAAAATGACATGTCATGTTACAATAATATTAAGAACAATCTAGAGTGAAAAATATATGAGCAATTTGAAAGTTTAGTTATTAAATATGAGCAATTTGAGCACCTAAATTTAAAAAGGGTATACTTTGGGCACCTATTTTTCATTTAAGCTTTTATAATATTATTATACTAATTGATTGTAAAGTTTTAGGGTTGAAAAATTAATTTTTAAAAATTTAAGGGTGAAATTATAAAGAAACATTCATTAGTGACTATAATGTTTATTTTTTAAATTGGGGAGGAAAAATGTACATGAGATAAACTTTAATGGCTATTGCAGTAATTTACCCTTATTTTTCGTTGTCAGATCAACAATCCGCCAGTGTTTAACGGCAACAAACGGCTGAGTGACCAAAAGTTTACGCCCCGAAAACATAAATGACCTTACTCGTCGTTTTTCAAAATCGGTGACCAACTCTATTCTGGGAGAAAACATAAGTGACTATTCCAATTGTTAACCCTTTAAATAACAAGGCTTTTTTTAAAAATATCACACAATAAATTTAAATTACAAAATTAACTTTATAGAATTTTTTTTTTTTTTTGCAAAATTGTAATTGAGTTGGTGTTCAATTAATTTGTGATACATTTTAAAGTTTCTATAAATTTTAATGGTAAAATGAAATGTCAAACTATAGTTCAATCTAACTTTATGAACATTATTATTTTTGGTACCATTACAAGTAGAAGGGGTTACATTTATATGATTTGAATCTCGGTCATTTGTGATGTGTATTTGGTTCACGGAATGTAAGATTATTCTTAGGAATAAGATTTTCGAAATGTAATATTACATGAAATATTATTGGGAATGTAAGATTACCTTATTTGGTTTATTTGGTAGGAATGTAAAATTACATTGTTTGGTTGAGAGAATATAAGATTATTTGGAAATAACTTTTACTGTATTTTCCTTGTGATATATTTTATTTTTAACAAGTTAAACCTTCAATATTAATTAAAAACATTTGCTTGAAAATTCATACAATTATACTTAGCACATTACTAATATAATTTGCATAAAGTCAATAATATTTGGCCGGTTGGCCAAATTGTTCATTTCTGTTTCCTCATTTCCTTTAGTTCACGGGTTCTAGACCCACGAGGAGCACCCCCTTTCTTCCCTTAGAGTCTCCCCTTCCCCGCCCCTCTAGGTAGGATTAGGATTAGAATTAGGCTTTGTCAATATATATATATATATATATATATATATATATATATAAACAATATGAAATACATATATTTTTATTAGGCTAAAGGGGTACTTTTGCCCCTGAGTTCGACCCAAAAATGCAATTTCGCCCCTCGCCGAAAAGTGCACTCAATGTGGCCCTCCAGTTCATGAAATCGATCAAATTGACCCTTTGACCGACGTTGACCGTTACGGTGCTGACGTGACAGTTAACGGTGATGACGTGGCAATCCATGATGCTAACGTGGCGGTCAACGATGCTGACGTGGCAATACACGTGGGATGATGACGTGGCAGAAGGGGCTGAATTGATTATTTTAACTGAATTCGAGGGCATAATTGATTTTTTTCCTGAGTTTAGGGGCATAATTGATTTTAATTAAAAGTTTTATAACTTATTTAATATTTAAGTTGAAAAATAAGAATTTATGAAATTATTAAAATTTTAAAATATTAAAACTAGATAAATAAATTTATTAAGTGAGAATAATTTAAAAAAACAAAGTGAAGACTCTCACAGAAGATCAAAATATTCTTCAATTTATTTTATAAAAATTCATAAAGTTAATAAAAATAAATAAAATATTCTAAAAGTTACTGAAAATAAAAATTATATAAAAAATTAAAATATATTATGAATTAAAAAAAGATAAAATTTAATCTAAAAACTTAATAATTTTTTTTATAAATTATTAAAAAAGTAAAAAGATTGAGTCAAAGTGAATTCAAATTTGAAGGTAAAATCTCATTTGATTGTATGGTTTTTGGGAGAATGGTTTTGGGAGCGGAAGAGTCTTCTCGCCTGGCGCCTGGCCGGAACCTGGAGAAAGCCGGCGTCTCTTCATCGGCTGAGGAGAAGACCATTCCTAATCTTGTTCCCGAAAATAAGGCCGAGAACGGAGTGGAGTGGACAGTTTTCATTGACAACTTGAGTAAGAGGGTTTCCCACCCGGTTCTTAAAGCACGTATCAGCATCCATGGTAAGGTTGTGAGAGTTTTTATCCCGATCAAGAATAATAAGTCGAAGTACAGAGCCAGCGCCTTTGCTTTCGTTACTATGGCTTCAGAAGAAGATATGTGGAAGGTAATCCAAGAGATGAATGGTGCTAAAATTGATGGATCCTTTATCAGGGTCTCTAAGGCAAGATATCCCAAGAAGTTTCCGAGGACTATTCCGGTCCAAAATCCCCCGCGAACTGGTAATGGTAGGGATCCATCCCAAGGTAATCATAATATTCATAGAGCCAGTCCAACCCGTAACGTGGCTGGTCCCAGATTGTATCGTGAGGTCCTCATTGACGATCTCCGCCCGCAAGGCACTGAATCTTCAGATTCTCCTACAGTGGGTGGCTCAGAGCATGGCCCCTCTAAGTCAGGCTCAACTCATTTTTATGCTCCGGTGTCGGATTCACAATGGTTAAAACGTTGTTTGGTGGGAGTTTTCAAACCAAACTTTGATCAGGACTTCGTCCAACGGGCACTCTATAACGATGGCATTGATGTTCAAATAATCAGGTGGGGATACAAGTTTGACTCCTTCATCGTTTTGTTCAAAACTATAGAAGATATGGATTTGGCTTGGACTAGTAAGTTCGATGAACTGAGTTATTGGTTTGAGCGGATTGATCACCTTTTGGTTGATGGTATTCCTTTTTATTTTGTTTCTGTTCTTTTATCCGGGGTTCCTCTATATTGCTGGAATGACCATTTCTTTGAAACCTTGGGCAAGAGATGGGGTTCTCACGTTTCTATCCATCCTGCTACCTCCTCCAGAAAAAGACTGGATATTGCTCAAATCTTCATTCGTGTAGACTGTCCATCCAACATCCCTTCTTTCGTTAATCTGGTATCCATGGGTCGTAATTATTCTATCAAAGTCAAATTTGGTAGGCTTAGAGAGGAAGTCCTGGACCCTTCAGGATCGGAGGGTAATTCCGAGGGCATAAGGTCCGACTCGGAAGAAGTTTCTTCGAATTTTGGTGATGATCCCGGTGGCAGGTCCGGGTTCTCTTCGTCCCCGATCAGGGTGGGTATGGAAGAGCAGGAGCCGCTTCTTCGCCAGGCGCGGCCTAGTAATCAGTGTGCAGAGAATGTTACTGCTATCCCTCCTCCCAACATCTTGGGGAACTCATGTGGGTCCAATAGCTTTAAAAACGATGTTGATGTTGACTCTTGGAGTGATTCTATCGAATCTGCAGATTATGCTGTCCGGGTCAACCAGGTGTTGGATCACTTATCTCCTGATTTGGGCCTTGATGCTAATGGTCTGGGCCTATCATCCCTTCCCGGCCCCATTGGGTCTGTTCCCCCTTGTGCCCAACCTTTACCGGTTTTACCCATCTCTGCTGGCAGTATGGTTTCCCTTGAAGTCATCCCTGATAGTTTCGATAATCCCAACGTCTCTGCATCAAACTTCTCCCCAATAATGGATGGCAATTTACATATTGCCCCGGCTTCCCCTCAAGTTCCTATGGGTTTTTTCAGAGCTAGATCGAGAAGACTTTTCCGTCGACTAATCCGTGATTCATTGGATGATCCTTCGGATGGTGGCAATGTTAATATCCAAGGCGGGCAATACCTTTCGGAGGACTCGGTGGTTAGGCTCGAAGCGGAATCTGTGTGGGAAATCTGCAACATGTTGGAGGTTTCTTTTAGAGGTGGAAAAGAAATGGTGATAAAGCGAGTCATGGAACTCGAAAAAGGGGGTTCATAATTGCTTCCTTGCTGGTTAATTCTCGATTGGGTCCTTTCACAAATCCTTTGAATGAATAGTGAATTAAAAGTGGTGTCTTGGAATATCAGGGGCTTACGGTTGAAAGAAAAACAAAGAGCGGTTAAGAAGATGATCCTGAAATTCAAAGCTAACTTGGTCTTCCTTCAAGAAACCAAACGGATTTCTTTCTCCCAGTCGGACATTAGAAGAATTTGGAACAACCACAACACGGAAGTAGTCGTTTCTCCAGCTCTGGGTTCTGCCGGTGGTCTTATCTGCCTTTGGAATTCTGATTTTTTCCAGGTTCAAAGTTCTATTATTAATCCCAGATTTATCTGTCTTTTGGGAAGCATCAAACACAGTAATCTGCAAGTTGGTTTTCTGAATGTCTACGACCCTTCGGTCGATTCTGAGAAGGCATTGTTTTTGGCTGATTTGAGTAATCTTCTAGCGCAATATCAACGTCCATGGTGCCTAGCAGGGGATTTTAATCTCATCATGGATCAAGAGGAAAAACATGGTAAATCCTTCAATTTCGCTTCAATGGATTTATTTAGGAACTTTATTTCCAATTCTGGGCTCATGGATTTGCCATTGAACGGCGGCAAGTTCACATGGTGCAACAATCGAGAATCTCCTACATTCGTCCGTCTTGATCGTTTTTTGATTAATTCAGCATTTGAGAATCTGTTCCAAGCTCTCACTCAATCGGTATTAGATAAGTCTCTCTCGGACCACAATGCTATTACTCTTGAAGAATGCGCTCGGAATTGGGGTCCGAAGCCTTTCCGTTTTTTCAATTATTGGATGTTAGAAGATGGTTTCGAAGAGGTGGTTTTGGCCGCTCTGGGTGGTTCTGCTACAGCCCCAAATCGATCTAGAATCGGTGTTTTGTTGAGAAGGTCGAAGGTAAATCTGAAGCGCTGGGCGGGGAACAAACACAACTCTCTGGAATCGGCTATTTTGAACCTTGAAAAGGATATTTCTCGTATCGAAGCAAATATACAGGATGGTATTTTTACAGCTCACAATTTTCAGAATTTAAACTGTATGAGGAAGGATCTTTGGGTTCTATATCGGAAAGAGGAAAGTAAGTGGATTCAACAATCTAGGCAGCAGTGGTTTCTTGAGGGTGATCGGAATACTCATTTTTTTCATTTGGTGGCATCCAATCGAAGAAGGATCAACGCCATCCCAAGCATTCGTATTGAGTCGGGTTTACTTACTGATCCGGGTGCAATTAAAGATCATGTTCGCGTGCATTTCAGCAACATCTACAACAATAGTAATGCTCTTGAAGTTGAAAATATTGCATTAGATTTCAAATCGATTTCCACCTCCCAATCGCATGCTCTTATTGATCGTTTCTCGGAGGATGAGGTATGGTCGGCACTAGCCTCAATGGAGAGCAACAAAGCCCCGGGGCCGGATGGCTTTAACATCGGTTTTTTCAAACGTTTCTGGTCCCTTTTAAAGCCAAGTATTATGGCATTCTTTGACGATTTTTACCATGAGAGGCCGTGGGAATCCGGGATCAACCACTCCTTCATTACGCTAATCCCCAAGGTTATCAATCCTTCCTCACTTGATGAATATCGTCCTATAAGTCTTATTGGTGGGGTTTATAAAATTTTGTCTAAAGTTCTTGCAAGAAGGCTAAAATCAGTCTTGGGAGGTATCATAGGCGAATCGCAATTCGCCTTTATTCAAGGTAGGCAAATACTAGATTGCTCTCTAGTGGCGAATGAGGTCCTTGATTCTATGGCAAAATCCGGAAGACAAGGGGTGGCTTTCAAGGTAGACTTTCAGAAAGCCTACGACATGGTTAGTTGGTCCTTCCTAATACGTTGTTTAAAAGAATGCGGCTTTAGCGATCTTTGGTGTAACTGGATCTACAAATGTGTGTCCACTGCAACTATTTCCATCTTGGTAAATGGCTCACCTACGGAATCCTTTTCTATTTCGCGTGGTCTTCGTCAAGGGTGCTCTCTTTCGCCACTCTTGTTCAATATTGTGGGCGAAGCTTTAAATTTAATGCTGAAGAAGGCCGTCTCCTGTGGTTTGTTTAATGGAGTGAACTTGGGTAAGGGAGAGTCTGGAATTACTATTTCACATCTTCAATTCGCCGACGATCTCCTAATTTTCTGTGGAGGTGAATAACGGCAAGTCTGTAATGTCAAGCGAGTTCTTCGCGTCTTCGAGTTAGCCGCTGGTTTAAAATTGAATCTAAAAAAAAGCAGACTTTTTGGAGTGAACATTTCCACCTCCCAGCTCGAGTCGTGGGCTACTAGAATTGGTTGCTCAATGGACAAACTTCCGACGACTTACTTGGGTCTTCCTTTGGGTCCTCGTAAGAACTCAATGATTCTGTGGGAACCAGTTCTTAATAATTTTTCGAAGAAGTTAGCTGGTTGGAAGGCTGGCTCTCTCTCAATTGCTGGCAGATTGACTCTGATAAAGTCCGTCCTATCAAGCTTACCAATCTACTTCTTATCTCTTTTCAAGATTCCGGTCATGGTTCTTAACAAATTAAATGGTTTGATGGCCAATTTCCTATGGGGTGCCTCTCGTGATACTTCAAAAATCCATTGGGTTAATTGGAAGGTCATATGTACTAGCAAGAATGTTGGGGGGCTTGGCGTAGTCAACCTAGAGGATCTGAATAAATCCCTCTTGGGGAAATGGGTGTGGAGATATGGGAACGAACCTTCGGCTTTATGGAGACGAGTGATTTCAGCTCGAGTGCCAACCTCTAGCTCGAGCATATTACCAGTTCAGCTTCCCTCCTCCCATGCCTCGTGGATATGGAAAGGAATTGCTAAAACTTTCTTTTCGGATGACGCCTTCGGCAATCTCATAAGAAGCAAGCTGGCTTTACAGGTTGGGGACGGTTCTAGCATTCGCTTTTGGTCGGACATGTGGTTAGGTCCTTTCTCTCTTAAACAGAAATTCCCTCGGATCTTCATTTTGGCAATGCGCAAAGATGGAACAATTAGTGATTTTGGCAGCAAGCACGAAGGCACTTGGGTTTGGTCTGTGGCTTTGCGTAGAACTCTTCGCGAATGGGAAGCTGAGCAGTGGACTCTTTTTATGCAGACTCTGAACAATTTTCGTTCATCATTCTTGGCAAAAGATCGGGTTAGCGTTCGGGGCACAAGCGATGGGGCCTACTCGGTTAAACAACTACGACTCGAGTTGGAAGATGGGGCTGATCAGGGGTTCCTATGGAATGATGTAGTTTGGTTAGGAGTCGCCCCACCCAAAGTGGAAGTATTTATTTGGCGAGTTATTCGTGGTCGTGTTCCGGTTGCAAGCGAAGTAAGGAAGAGGGGAGTTCCGAGGATTTCCGATGTAAGTTGCCCTCTATGCAAAGCTCAGGAAGAATCAATTAGCCACCTATTCTTTACTTGTCACGGTATATGGAAAATCTGGATGTTAATTTGCAAGAACATAGGCTGTCAAATAGTTTGGCCGGCACAAGCAGATTTGTTTCTTATCGCCTGGAAAGATATGATTGAGATTGTTGGTATGCCTTGGTATTCTTCTATTCCCTTCACTTTTTTATGGTCAATTTGGTTGCTACGGAATGATATTATTTTTCAACAAAGATCTTTGGATTGGGAACAACTATTTTTCATAATCCGGTTCCGATGGGCTTCTTGGCTTATCGCTTCTCATAAAGATTGTTCACTGTCGGTAGACAATCTCCTTCTTAATCCGAACTTAGCTTCACAATTGTATGTCAAGAAAAATCGGAAAGTGGTTGCGGGTGGTTGGGTTCCCCCCCTTTGGGTTTCCTCAAATTTAATGTCGATAGAGCTTTCTCAGTGCTTTTCGGCCGCGGTGGTATCGGCGGTCTTCTTAGAGATCCTAATGGTAACGTTCTCCTAGAATTTTCTTCTCCTACTAATTGTGGATCTCCTTTAATGACGGAATTAGTAGCAGTCAAGGAGGGGTTAAACCTTTTTGTAGAATCGGAGTGGTTTGGGAAGTTTCAGCTTATACTTGAAACTGATTGCAGAAGGATTGTGGAATGGTGTAATGGTTCCGTGGCCCCGCCTTCATTCGCTTTTCACGTGGTTAGTGATATTGGTCTTCTTTTTCAACAATCTAAGGCTGTGTTGAAATGGACACAAAGATGCTTCAATTGCAGGGCTGATTCATTGGCAAAAAGTGGAATTGGTTAAGGTTTCCAGTTCCTTGTTTCCCATATAATTGTTCTCGACTCATAGTGGTAGTAAGGTGCTATTTTTTGATAATCCCTTTGGGGTGTATTGTACTTGATCGATATGTAAGCTTCCGTTTATTAATAATAATTTTTAGTTGGGGTACTCTTTTCCCCTTTTATTAGGAAAGGGGTTTTTAATGAGGCTCTTCCATCTTTCAAAAAAAAAATTAAAAAAGTAAACACTTTTATCGAAAAAAAATTCGACTTCGTCATTTTGAGTATTATTATTCGTTAGATTTTTTTAGTGGAATCAACATTGTACTAGAGTAACAATAGAATTCAATTTTTTTTTCACTTTTTTACATCAAATTGATGCTCATTAATATTTGATGTACAGAAATGAAAGAGAATTTTGACTTTATTAATACTTTAATACAAGGATGTCTCAATTGAAAATATGTTCAAGGAACATTAGTACGCGTAGCATAACGAGAAACAATCGAAAGATTCTCTAATGGTTTATAAATATTTTTTTAATTTTGTATATTTATAACTTTAATTGTTTTACTTATATTTAATTCATTATGGTGTTTTTATTTTTTTAATATTTTATGAATATTTAAATATTATTTAAATATTAATAGTTTTTATTTTTTTTAGCTTAAAGATTAAATAAGTTATCGAACTTTTAATTATGCCCCTAAACTCAGGAAAAAATCAATTATGCCCTTGAATTCGGTTAAAATAATCAATTCAGCCCCTCCTGCCACATCATCATCCCACGTGTACTGCCACGTCAGCATCGTTGACCACCACGTCAACATCATGGACTGCCACGTCATCACCGTTAACTGCCACGTCAGCACTGTAACGGTCAACGTCGGTCAAAGGGCCAATTTGATCGATTTCATGGACTGGAGGGCCACATTGAGTGCACTTTTCGACGAGGGGCGAAATTGCATTTTTAGGTCGAACTCAGGGGCAAAAGTACCCCTTTAGCCTTTTTATTAATATTAAAATTCTTATAACTAAATTCAAATAAATAAATATTTAATAGGTAACAACATTTAAATATTATACTAACATAAAATAATTTTTAAGTAAATATACTCTCATAATATTAAAGTACGATTGAAATAATAAAATGAATAATAAATTTTGCATAAAGTCAAGAAAAAACGATAATAAGAGAAGGTGATCATATTAGGAAACACTAAGTTATGAGGATTTCTACGAAATTAGAACATAAAACCAATAAATTCAAAGGTTTTCCTTGTAACATGCTATGTGTCTATTTTATTTTCTTACCAAAATTTTATAAAATATTTAGACATTTTAGCGAAAATTTTTATAGCCATGATTTTTATTTAAATATTAAAATACTTTTTTAAATATGTGTAAAACTATTTAAATATAAAAATAATATGACATGAAATTATTTAATAAATTCACGCCATTTAAATATGCTACAAAAGATTCAAATTAAGAAAATTCATTATTTCAAGGATAATTTTGTCCAAAGTGGCAGGAATTGACAAATACCTAAAGGAATGTTGGGAATCACATTTTCAGAATGTTGACAAAAAACGCTGTTGTTGGTAATAATTTTTTTCAGGTTAGTGAAAATGAAGACAAAACAAACATAGAAATAAAATTCCGAAAAAAATTATTACACCTGATAATATTCCTTTTCCGTGAACAAACACCCCCTACGGACTTTAACTGTTATTCCCTTATGTTGTTGGCACAATTTTAATTATACTAAAGTTTAAATAAATATTTGGTATTTGAATTATACATTTTTTAATTAGTACCTAAAGAAATTTTACTCCTAAATTAGTATTTTAATTAAGCTCCTTCTCTCAAGTTAGTACATACATAATTTTTGCTTCCAAGTTGGTACATGAACTAGGCACCTTCTTTCAAGTTGATAACAAAACTTATACATTTATCAATTTGGTAACAATTTAAAATAATTCAATAAATTTAACTATCTATATTAAAAATTCCTAGCAATTTATTCTTTGTTTTTCACCTATAAATGTTATATTAATTTCCTATTATAATAAAAGTTTAACAATAATTTATTTTTTTTATGGTAGAATGAAGTTACCTAATTGTTGCTTTGATCCGATAGGCTTGCTTGATTTGGTAATTTTTGCAAAAATTGACTAAATTGATGGGTTTTTAGATGCTGGAATGTTAAATTTATTGAATTATTGTGATTAAGACTAAATTGATAGAATATATAAGTTTTGGGAACTAAATATGTTAATAGAATTATCAAAATAGTGGATGATATTAAAGTTTAGATATCACATTGGGGGCAAAAAAAATTTTAGGTGCCAACTTGAAAGAAAATGTCCAATTTAAGTACTAATTTGAAAGCAAAAATTCTACACGTGTGAACTTGAAAGGAGTCTAGTTAAGGTACAAAATATATATTTAAGCCTTATATTAATATAGTCTGTTAGATTATTTTGAATAAATATAGATATTTTTAAAATTAATCATTTGAATAGGTTAATTTTTAATAAAAGGGTAAATTACATCGGATGGTGTTTTTGTTTTAGGTTTGTTTTATTTTGGTTATTGAGATTGAAAAAGTTACGTTTTGGTCTGTATTGAATCTCCTAGCCAGCCTTTTTATCTTTTTTTTTTACATGTAATACTTGCATACCATTTAAAAATAGAATTAACCTACACAACACTGACTCCGTTGTTGTCACACCCTAGGTTTGGAAATTTGGTGAGATATTTTCAGGTTCTGTAATTCTTTACAAAATTGATTTCAGGGCTTTATTAAAAAAAGAAGTAGAGAATTTTGGGATGAAATTGAATGAATTTAGAATTTTGAAGGTTAAAAGTGGTCCTACTGGTTGTTTTGTATTATTTAAGGTTCTTGGATGAATAAAGTGTCATTTATCCAAGAAAAAACTTCAGGGACCTATAGCCCAATTAAGCCTATTTTTCCTATAATTCGATTTCCAATTGGTTTGAGTTTTTTTTTTTTTGAATAGTCTTAAGACAACCAAGACTAATGCTATTTATATACTAGTTTTGTCCCACTAAAATTAGGGTAATAAAATTGTTACGTGATAATATTTTATGGCCATTTTTTTAAACTTTGACATCTTATTATTTAAACTTAGGGTAAAGTACACCAATGGTCACTGAACTTTTAGAGCGTGTTCATTTTGATCACCGAACTTTTAAAATTTTTATTGGGGTCACCTAACTCTTAATCCACTTTATTTTGGTCCCTCCCGTTAACTTCCACTGACATGGCACGCTATATTCTTTTCTTTCTTCATTTTCATTTTTTTCATTGCTCTGTTTTTCCTTCATAACTTTCAGGTTCTAAATATCAGCTTGCTGAATTTTGGTTGCAATTTGTCATTCTTTCTAATATCATCTACGTGGCTGTTTTGCAGTTGTTGATGCTTTGTACAGGGAACACGACTGTTTTTTTTTCTGAATTGGATTTGTAGTTACCACTATATCATTAAATTTGGAGAAAGAAAGGAAGCTAATGTGTGACGTCAGCGTTAAAGAAAATTAACGGGAAAGACTAAAATGAAAGCGGACTAAAACTAAGGTGACTCTAATAAAAAATTTAAAAGTTTGGTGACCAAAATAAACGCGCTCTAAAAATTCGGTGACCAATGGTGTACTTCACCCTTATATTTATTATTAATAAAAATATAAAAAATATATTTTAAAAACCCTCAATGAATTAGTTTATATATATATATATACTATAAATTTTAAGTAATTAAAATATTTTAAGATATATAGTCAAAGTTAAAAAAAATTGACTAGAAAATGTCAACATGTGACCGTTTTAATAGGACAAAGAGAGTATATATTATTATTATTTAATAGGGATAACTACATATTTAGCACCTCACCTATTCTTGTGTTACTGTTTTAGTGCCCCACCTATTTTTTTTGGCAAAATGATACCTAACTTTACTTTTTGTTTCTATTTTGGTACCCCGCTGTTAAAAAATTAACGATATACTAATAAGGCTGCCACATCATTTTCTCTCTCCTATTTAGCATGCCACATAGACTAAAATTATAAAAATGCACACATGACATGCTGACTAGGAGAGAGAAAATGATATGGTAACTTGCCACGTGTGATTTCTCTCTTCTTTGTCAGCATGTCACATGTGCTTTTCTTTCTCCTAGTCAGCATGTTGTTAGTTTTTTAATGACGAAATATTATAATAGAAACAAAACATAATGTTATGTATTATTTTACCAAAAAATAGATGAGGTACTAAAATAATAATTTAGAAATAAGTGAGGTATTAAATATGTAATTATTCTTATTTAATATTATTGATGATAGACAAAAAAAGGAAAGAAGAAATAAATGATCATTAAAATTATCAAGAAAATACATATAATCGATTCGAGTGATCTTTTATTGGTGACATTTTACGGGATACTGGTCCACTGGATGAATTGAGAGGAGGATTATTATGAGATGCATTAACTCGTTTTCGACACAACTCCTTTGGAATGAATCCGTGTTCACGTCCTTCAAAAGTCTAATCACATATCGAGGCTGCAAATATGTTATTCGGTTCAGTTTTAATTCAGATTATTTTAGTTTAGGTTATTTCAAGTTTGATTACATTTGGTTTAAATTTGGTTCTATTTTAGTTCGAATTTATAGTAATTTCAGTTCGGGTATTAGGTCAGGACGACATGCCGATTGATTTCGGGTCGGTTAATTTCAGTCGGGTCAACATCGGATTAGTAAGAGATCGGTCAGTTTGGTGTAGTGATAATTGCATGTGTTTTTGCCTTGGAGGTCCTTGGTTCAAACCACACCAAGCATATTCTTTATTTCTTTGATTTTCCTTTAATTAGGAGGTGACACGTGTCACCACCTGGTTGGAGGAAAATAAATATATTAAATATTAAATATTAAATAAAACAATTAAAATAAATTGTCCAATCATGTGATGACACGTGTCGTCATCCGATTTTAATGATTAAATTTAATTAATTAAATTAAAATTAGGATCAAATTGATATTATAGCTAAATAATAAAGACTAAATGTGTAATTTTACAAATTTCTGTTAACTGCCACGTCACCTATCCCTTAGTTTTTTAACGGCGGTGGTCAAAATATGTCAATTTAGTAAGTTTGATGGTCTGATTGACGAGTTCGATAGTTCGATGGTCAAAATAGGTATCCCTAATTAGTTCGGTGGTCAATGGTGTAGTTTACCCTTAATAAAATATTGACTTAAATGAAAAATAGGTGCCTAAAGTATACGACTTTTGAACTTTAGGTGCCTAAAGTATTTTTTTTTTTGTAAAAATAGGTGCTCAAAATTTTTAATCTCCGCATAAAAATTGTTACATCAAATTTGTTGTTAATTTTTAAAGTTGGGATACCAAAATAAAAATAAAATGTAATATTATATATATATATATATATAATTGGATGATCAATACAGAAACACGAGAATACATAAATGCAAATAGTTAGTTTACCTAATGTTTTAGGCTTAAATGAAAAATAAAAGCCTAAAGTATATCGTTTTTGAACTTTAGGTGTCTAAAGTATTTTTTTATTAAAATAGGTGCCTAAAGTTTCAACAGTTACAATTTTAGGTGCCTCGATCTAAATTTCCGTTAAAAAATCTTGTTAGCCAATTATAATATGAAACGTGACATGTTTTATTTTTTAATTATTTTAAAAATTAAAAATCAAAATTTTCAAAATAGCCTCCAAATTCTCCAAATTTCAAAAAAGCCCCAAATTCATAAATATATAAAATCTTGAAATACCTAAATCTCTCAATCCGGCCACTCCGGCCATCGTTGGCCACGATTTCGGCGACAGATGTGGTGGGCGACGACGTGGCCATCGGTGACAGAATCAACTCAATCGCGATTTGAGTTTTGGTGAGTTGGGGATTTTGAATTTGAGGGCTATTTTGTGAATTTTGGAAATTTAAGGGTTTTTTTAAAAAATAAGTTTAAAAAATAAAAGAAATTAAAAAAATAAAAAATATTTTTTTAAAAAAATAACGGTAGTTAACTCGAGGCACCTAAAATTATATCGTTTAAAACTTTGAGCACTTATTCTTACAAAAAAATACTTTAAACACTTAAAATTCAAAAATTATATACTTTATCTCCAATTTTTCATTTAAGCCCATATTTTATTAACATTCTTACCTTAACAAAGAGAAAGTTTAACCGATCGTTGCTTTTCTCTTCTCATTTTACCCATTTGACTGAAGTGGGTGGCAAGAGAAAAGGAGAAACAACAAAGAAATGAGCGGGTATCCGGTTCCCAGAACTGAGGCGACTCACCATAGACTCTACGAGTTCGCAAAAACCGCCCTCATCAAAATCTTTGTCCACCCATATGCCACCGTCTCTCTCTTTCACCTCTATCACTTCCTTACTTCCTATTTTCAAATGGGTAATATTTAAAGTTTAAACCTTTTTTTTTTTTGTGTGTGTGTGTGTAAATATTGAAGGTCTGCGACTTGTATTGCGGCGGAGGAGCTGATGCAGAGAAATGGGATGGAGCTCAAATCACTCATTATGTTGGAATTGGTATGGAATTTTCACAAACACCCTCTCCTCGTTACTTTATTAATTTCAAGTGAAGTTCAAGAATATTCACCATTGTACCCATTTAAGCTTAACATTTTCGATTATTAATTTAGGGTTCTTTTGGTTTGGTTGGTAGTTTTTCTATTTTGTTTTTGCTTTTTTCTAATGTAAAGTCTAAATGCCAACTGTTCAATATATAGGTTCATAGTTCTCGACTTATGGTTAAGTAATTGTGTGTATTGATGGATGATGGTAATTGTTAAAATGGGTTTGAATTGCTTATTTTGATGATGAAATGCTTCATGTGATGGATGATTTTCTTGGCCGTAGTAAGTCTTCAGTAATCTTGCACCGGAAATCGAAACCAGGAGTTACGGTCATGATAGGTTGGCTGTGATTTGTGTGATTATATGTGCATTTGTGGTGATTGACAGTAAATGTTAAATATGGATGTTAATTGTAGATGTTGTGTCATCTGGGATAAATGAAGTGAGGGAAGCATGGGAGAGTCGGCGGAAAAGCTTCACTTCTGAGTTCTTTGAGGCTGATCCTTGCACTGTGAGCTTCTTTTACTACACCCCATTTGGTGCATATGCTTATTTCTTTCCATGCGCGTTTGAATATATAGATGTGGAGAAAATTTGTTTCCTTAGAAACTAGATGGAATTTATTTGAAATTTTTTAGGTCTGTTTAAAAATGTTTTTGTCAATGTTACACTTCTTCTTCTTTTTCTTTACCCTGAGTGTCTGTTTCTGCAATCTTATACAAATTTCCTTAGGATGCATTCTTCCTCATCCTTGTAGGCTGTAGCACAATTATATGCATTTTGTTTGTAAAGATGGGGATGGTTATTTTTATGGTGGTTTATGTAGACGACTTGACCTATTCATTACTTTGTGATAAAAGCTGAAAAGCACTTTGATCTATGCTTTTGATCTTTGAATGAAGCTGCCCTGTCTTATTCAATTGTGTAATATTTTGGTGAAAGTTGCAGTTTAGCCTTTAACTTTAAATTTTAAAAAGGTGAATCTACTCGATGTCTTTTTCTTCTCCTGCCCTTGACTGCATATTGCTTTGACAGGATAATTTGGAAACCCTGTTGCAAGAGAAGGACATTCAGGCCGATCTTGTCTGTTGCTTGCAGCATTTGCAGGTACTTTGTATGTAGTTTAAGTTGTGAACATTGGGTTTTGATTTGTCATGAGAACAAATATGATGAATCTGAAGCGCACTTCTATTCTTCTACTTGCAGTTGGGATTTGAAACTGAAGAGAAAGCAAGGAGACTTCTAAGTAATGTGTCATTTTTGTTGAAACCAGGGGGTTATTTTCTCGGTATTACTCCCGACTCATCTACCATATGGTATGAAATAGTGATTGGCATATACTTATGTTTCTGGATTTGTAATTATCTTTTTCTTCTGGTTACTGCTGCACCTGTTTCTGGGATTTGATGATTGCTTGAACGTTATAGTGTGGTTTAGTTTCTCTCTGGTATG
Source organism: Hibiscus tridactylites (assembly GCA_958450335.1). Lineage (NCBI taxonomy): Eukaryota > Viridiplantae > Streptophyta > Magnoliopsida > Malvales > Malvaceae > Hibiscus > Hibiscus tridactylites. The sequence goes on from CAUDLX010000182.1 coordinate 25,300, forward strand.
GTTAGAAAATTCTTCTTGTTATTATCTAGTTGATTATTTAATATATATCCCGATGAACTAACATAATCAGGTGCAGACCAGAAATTCAACTTTTATAGGAGAGAGGGTCCCAATTTTCAACAATTTGTTGTATTAGAACACTTAAATGTTCAGAGAAAAATGAGATGTATCGTGCATGACCTTTATTATTTGGCTTAATACCAAAATAAGTGCCCAAACTATCCCATTTTTTCCCTTTTAGGTGCCTATACTATTTTATGTCCCTTTTAGGTGCCCAAACTATCTTATTTTCCCCTTTTAAGCGCCTAAACTATTTTTGCCCTTTTTAAGTGCCCAAACTATCATTTTTTGGTCAAAGTAGGTGCCTAAACTATCATTTTTGGTCAAAATAGGTGCCTCAATTTGACCTTAAAAGGGGCAAAAAATGATAGTTTGGGCACCTAAAAGGGGCAAAAAATAATTTAAGCACTTAAAAGGGAAAAACATGATAGTTTGGGTACTTATTTTGACATTAAGCCTTATTATTTCAGCATGCTCTGCTCTCTCCTTGCTCTTGAGCATGGGGTGCATCCACACATGTAGGCTTATGAATTTGCAAGTTCATTTTGAGATCTATATGCATTTTTACCAGCTTAATAGTGTGGATGTAAATAATAATCTATATTGGTGTCTGATATGCTGATGTGATTTAGATTGCGTTCTGAAATTTCTAGCCTTCAGTAATTGTGGAACATTCAGATTCACCCATAACTAAGCTTCACACTTCAGCTGTATTTATGGATAAGTTCTAGTTTCAATTTTGGCCATATAGGCTAGGGAACCAGCAGCTGTGCTGCATCATGTAGATCCTTGACGTCTTTTATTTTGACCAAGGTTGGTCAATATTCTAGTTGATCATGGCTCTATCTTTTTGGATGATTCTTTTTATTTCTTTGGTGCATGAGCGACCTTTGTCACCTTGTGTTCATTTCTATATTTTCCACATGAGATAGTCTTAATGGAGTTTCCATATGGAGAAAAACATAAGAAATTTGTTATTATGGATGTACAGGGCAAAGTACCAGAAGAATGTTGAAGCGTACCACAACAGAAGTAGCAGCATGAAGCCCAACATTGTTCCCAATTGCATTCGGTCTGAGAGTTACATGATCACCTTTGAAATTGAGGAAGAGAAGTATGTATGAATTTTAGATGTTTCTAAGTTTTGTTTTAATTGATCATATTTGGGTTTGCTCTTCAATTTTTTTATATCATATTTGGGTTATTTATTGACACATTTTTGCATCATTCTATTCAATCCAGGTTTCCGTTGTTCGGAAAGAAATACCAGTTGAAATTTTCGAGTGACGTATCTGCTGAGACCAATTGCTTGGTTCATTTTCCAAGCTTAATCAGGTTGATTATACCTTAAACTTAACCATATTACTTCCTGGTATGCCCTTTTTATCTATGATTCTGGAAATTTGCAGGGCAAGGTTAACTTTGATTTTCTTTGTTCATTGACTAACCTTTGGCATGGGAAGTTTAGCTTATATCATTAATCAACTTTTAACATATTTTGTTTAATCGTATAAATATGTTATCCATTGTAGTTTGACATTTATGTAATCCGACAATTGACGTCTAATCTGCTATGCAACTCAGGTTGGCCAGAGAAGCTGGTCTTGAATATGTGGAGATTCAAAACTTAACCGAATTTTACGATGATAACAAGTAGGTGAAATCTTTATTCAAAAATTTTCCACTATTGAGTTCAATGAATGCTTTGTTGTTCTTGTTCTTAACTATTAATTCTGATTCTTTCTCAGATCGCTGCTTTCAGGCATGATGATGAATGCTGGTCCAAATCTTCTGGATCCACGAGGGAGACTTCTTCTTCGATCTTATGATGTTTTAGGTGATTCTCTGCTACCTCTCTTGTTGCTTCAGCATTTCTTATTCGGGATCTCATTCTTTTGCTGCTGGTTTCCTTCTGCAGGTCTCTATACAACTTTTATATTTCAAAAACCTGACCCGGATGTTGTCCCCCCACTCGCAACCCCATTATTGCCAGACAATAGTTACGACCACGACGAGGTAACTATTTCTGCCATTATCTATTAGATCAATATGCGTTTTTATTTTTCGCAAAGGCTGCTAATTTAGTATTTTCATTCAAATTCCATTTAAGTTATGTCATCGACCGTAGTTGGATTGGATAATTTCTCTGTATATTTTAGAAGGGAAGGATCTTAATTTCTCTTTTGACATGATTGCCAATAAGATCACTAGGGAGTAGGGAGTAGGTACTATGACAAATTGTCAACAATATTTATGTTGATCCGACACTTTCGTCTTCCTAAAAGTATATGCGTCCGACACATATATGACAAGCAATCCTCCATATTTTCGAGACATCTAGGTTCAACACACTTCTAGTCCGAGTAACATAGTATAAGATTCATGGACATACTTGGTTGTATATTTACCATATTTGATTCCATTGTTGTAGAGCCAATGGGAAGGGGTTGGATGGGTAGAAGATGAGAAGAATGGACAAGCAGAGCCGCCGCCTCCACTTCCACCTTCGGTTCCGGCTCCGGCTCCACCACCTCCACCTCATGGACTAGGGAAGATAAGTGAGCAGAAGGGGATTTTGGGTCCTGGCCCGGCGGAGTTGCGTTTCGCCGAAGCACTTGGAAGTATCAAAGAAATAACTAGGAACTAAGTAGGGGCTTTGACCTTGAAATGGAATGTATGAAATGATTACTGTATACAGCACGCTTTTAGATTAATATTGATAGGTTCACTTGAATGAAGTTGTCAACTAGGCCCCGGGTTCTAATTTTCTCCACTTCAACTTTATATTTAGAATATGAGATATGATCCGTTTATAAGCTTTTAAGTTTTACACATTTTTAGATCATTGAACGAGTGAAATGGATTGTTGAGATTAACAATAGAATATGTAAAGATTATCACTTGAAAAAAAATAAAAAGTTAATTTGAGCCATTTATTTTACCCATCCAACGATTCAAAATATGTGTAAAAATATAAGTTTTACATTGTGTTAGTAGATCCTATCCCTTGGAATATATCCACATATTTATCGAACATAAAATTGTGAAATTACAAAGGTTTTATTCTTAATTTAGCTTCTGAAGAATACATGTTTTCTTACTTCGCACCTTAAACTCTCCCCCTAAATTGTCACTTAAACTATCATTTTTCATCTCATTTTGCCTCAAAATGGTTATGTCCAATAATAACGTGCCACATGTAATTGAAATTTCTCATGATGTAATAATTTTATGTGGAAAAAATTGTAAATTACATAAGTTATTTATGAATTGTGATTAATTTTTTTAAATACGTTGGTGTGATATAAATAAGGGTAGTATCTGTTAAGTTTTTAGTCTTTTTCTAATAAGGTCCATACACCGTACAAAATTAGTGTTCGAATCTAAATTACCTTGATGAATTATATCATCCTTTACCGCCGGGACAACAAGGGGTGAGCAATTGTGATTAAATTTGTATTAGATGATAACGAGTAAAAGAATATCTAACGGACAGCTTGAGTGCATGACCCATTAATTGTAACTTAACTTTTAGTGTGTAAATTCTTTATGGCCTAATGTTATTTTTGACCCTCAATTTTTTTAACTAATTTAAAAATAAAAAAAATAAAATGACCGATACATAATACAAGTACTAAATCTACAACCGATACATAATACAAGTACTAAATCTACAACCGATACACAATACAAGTACTAATAATATGATTTAACCAGCAGTCACATTTAGTTCTAAATGGAGAGAGAGAGAGGTAGAGAGAGAGTGAGAGGCAGAGAGAGAGTGCCAGTTAGCCGGAGGGACGGTGGCCGTAGGTTTCAGGTCAGTGAAGGGGGAGAGCGAGGGAGTGCGAGACAGAGATCTTTTGCTCGACAGCATCAGGTAGGTGGCGTAGGAGTGAGTGGGAGCTCTAGGTTTGCTGGTCGTCGTATTCAGGGAAATGGAGTCTGTCGTTCTGGTTCTAGCCCTAGGCCTGGGGTTGCCGTTTTCGTTAATTTCGTTAGCAAGAGGATCCACCATACTGCTCTAAGGGAGGCCTTTTCTGGGTATGGCAAGATTATCAGTGTTTTTATTGCTTATCACAACCATAGGAGAATCAAGTCGGCGTATACTTTTTCTTTCGTTCGTTATGAAAAGAAAGTTGAAGCTTTGAACGCAGTCAAGTTTGGAAATAATCGCCGGTTGGATGGTTTTAATGTTAAGGTGTTTTTGGAGAACAAAGAAGCAAAGTTCCCTTCTTCCTTAAAAGGCTTCGATGAGGCTGCCTCTAATGGCCAGAAAGAGGCAGGCATGGTTGGTTCTAAATCTAACGTCCGTTTGGGTCGTTATGGGACTAGGGACATCCGCTCCTATAAAGAAGTTCTTTTAGAAAAACCAATTTCGCTCTCTGGGGATAAGCCTGTGGCAAGATCCAGAGACCCGTTGTGTGAGAAATGCAAAGGGAGCTTCAAGGTGGTGGCTGGTTTTCCCCCGCGTCAATCGGTGCCTATTAACCTTGAGCTTGCTTCTTCGGAAGATTGGTTGCAACGTTGTCTTGTTGTTCAAATTAAAGGCATGTACGACGCGGGCTGTGTTCAACAAGCTTTGCGTGCAGACGGGTTTAAGGTGGACGTCTGTTCTTGGACCGGGTTCTATGCGGTGATCAAGTTCGAGGAGGAAGAACAGATTCCGATTTTCTGGGACCTGCGTGAATCATTGTTGAGAACGTGGTTTAACGATATCGATCATTTCCAGAAATTCAAAGAGAAGAAGAAGTTAAAAGTTTGGGTGTGCATGGAAGGTGTCCCGTTGTCGATTTGGTTTGATTCTGTATTCGCAATGATAGGCAGTAGAATTGGCTCTGTTATTAAAATTGATGAAGATACCACAAAGAAAGCAAAGTTGGATGTTGCTCGGGTTCTTGTTGCTTTAGGATGTCTCTCGGAGGTTCCACCGTCCATTTCTGTTTCTGCGTTTGGAGAGGAGTTTAATATCCGGCTGTTCACGGCGGAATACGATGATGATCGGTGCTGGCTTGATGAAGAGCAGTCGAAGAGTCAGGAGGATGATGATAAATCTTGGCAGGGAGATGATCTTTGTCAGGATAAATTTAATGTGGCGGCTGCACTTTTTCCCGAGTCAGCTTGCAATAGACCCAATGCGATTGATCCGTTGGTGGGGGCGGTTTCTTTACCCACGTTGGATTCTATGTCGGGTGGGTTACATGCTGACCATTATATTGGGTCTAACAGTAGTCTGGTCCGCTCTGAAGGTAACAATCTGTTTGATGTCCCTATACAACATGCATCGGGCCCAGTTGAATGCTCTGAAAATAGCTCAAGCGGGGAGCCCAGTTTAGATTCTAAATCGGGGCTTTTTTCTATTAAGCCCAAATTAGTGAAGCATCTGAAAAATGGCTCAATGTCCCTGGTCCTCCGACCAAATCTTGCGAAATTTCAATCCCCTATGGGTTTGTCTGGAAAAGTTTCTGCGGAATTTGGGGAAAATGGACGTAAGGTTCAAAAACAGTTGTCTCCTAACACCTCCCCGTGCGAGCAGTCTGGTAAGTGCCTTGTTTCGGCGTCGAGGGAAGCTGGTCTTCATGCGGGGTCCGATGAGAATGAAGCCCTTGCCACTATTGAGGTATGTGAAACTGTCGGTTTGTCCTTTAATGCTAGTAAAGATGATGTGGTAAGCCGTTTGGTGGAAATTGATGGTGGAGATAGAGTTTAATTGCTAGATAGTGTGATTTGGCTCTGTGGGTATTAGCTTGGTTGTTCGGTGTTTTCAGATCTTTATTAATGAAGAAAAATTTATTTATTACTTGGAACATTCGGGGTTTAGGGAGATTTGACAAAAAGGCAGCTGTTAAGAGAGTGATTCGTAATTCGAAACCATCGGTGGTGTTTATTCAGGAATCCAAACTTCAGGAAGTTAGCGATAGGATCTGCAATATGATTAGCGATAATCTTGTGAATTTTAATTTCGAGTTTTCTGCGTCGGTCGGATCAGCAGGGGGCTTAATTTCTTTGTGGGATTCGAAGTTCTTCGAATGCGATTATTCGTGGAAAGATAAGTCGTTTATTGCCTTGTATGGTAAATTTGTTGAAACAGGGATAAAGTGTGTTCTTGTGAATATATATGCCCCGTGCTCGGATGCAGATAGAAAAGATGTTTTCGATGAACTAAAGGCCAAGTTGGTTGGATTGAATTCTTCTTTGATTATTGGTGGAGATTTTAATGTGGTTAGAGATAAATCAGAAAGAATTGGGAGCAGTTTTAACAAGCGGGCTGTTGAAGATTTTGAGGATTTTATTGAAGTTTTGGGATTATCGGATTTGGCTCTTCACGGTGGTCCCTTCACCTGGTCTAATTTCAGAGACAATCCATCTTTCAGTCGGTTGGATAGGTTCTTGGTGTCAGACGCTATCCTGGATTTGTGGCCTGATTTATGCCAATTGGTTCTTCCGAAATCTCTTTCGGATCATAATCCGGTATCCTTAGCTTGCTTAGGGGATTGTTGGGGTCCCCGCCCTTTCAAGTGGTTTGAATCAACATTGGAGTATGAAGATTATGTTGAGCAGATTCGACATGTGTGCAGTAGCTCTTCGAATCATAATATCATGCTTTTGCTTGGCGAGTGTAAAATAGCAACTAAAAGCTGGGCTGTCTCTAAGGATGGTTTGGTTAGCGGTTCGATCGATGCTATCGAAAAGAAATGCGCAGATTTAGAGGAGGCTATATCTAAAGGTGATCTACATTTAGTTAGCAATCTCAAAGCTACTAAGGTTTTATTGTGGAAGGCTTTTCAGAAAAAAGAAAGAGATTGGTTGCAGAAGTCGCGTCTTAAATGGTTTGAATTGGGCGATAAAAATACAAAGTATTTTCATTCCGTTGCTTCCTCGAGAAGGTGTAGAAATTACATTGACAAAATTGCTCACGGGAATACAGTGTCCTCTGTTCCTTCGGAAATGAAGGGTATCATTTCAGAATTCTTCAAAGATGGGTTTAATTCTTCGAAGACCATTCCCATCAACAAGTTCGACTGCGAATTGAAGTGCATTAGTCCATCTGAAGTGGGGCTGCTCGAAAAACCTTTCTCACTTCATGAAATTTGGGACGCGCTATCTTCTATGGACGGCTCGCGCGCTCCTGGCCCCGATGGCTTTAATATGAACTTCTTCAAGCAATTCTGGCCGTCACTAAAAGGGGAAGTTCTTAAATTTTTCGAGCATTTTCATAGCGGAAGAGTAACAGACTTCTCGTTTAACCGATCTTTTATTCAGCTCATCCCTAAAGTGAAAGCACCGGCCTCGATCAATGATTATAGACCTATTAGTCTTGTGGGCTCTGTTTATAAATTGTTGGCCAAGACCCTTGCATTAAGACTCAAAGCAGTTCTTCCTAGCATCATTGGAGATAGTCAATTCGCCTTTTGCGCTGGGCGACAAATTCTTGATTGCTCCCTGATAGCAAATGAAGTTATAGACTTTTCCAGAAGGCAAGGTCTGCAAAGTGTGGTCTTTAAAGCGGATTTTCGGAAAGCGTACGATTCAGTGGATTGGAATTTTCTGATGTTTGTGATGAAATTAATGGGTTTCGGTGAGCTGTTCTGTGGGTGGATTCTAATGTGTATTTCGACGGCCTCCATTTCTGTTCTTGTCAATGGATCTCCTTCTGAATATTTCTCCATCAGCAGGGGTCTTAGACAAGGGTGTCCTTTGTCCCCTATGTTGTTCAACTTGGTGGCCGAGGCTTTAAGCGCTTTCTTATCCAAAGCAGTCTTTCTTGGTTTCATCGGTGGTGTGAAGATTGGCCTAGAATCAATCGAGGTCTCACATCTACAATTCGCAGACGATCTTATTATTTTCTGCGGTGCTAGTGAGACTCAGATTAAAAATGTGGTGAGGCTTCTAAAGGGTTTTGAAGTCGTTTCGGGGCTGAAACTCAACTTGAAGAAATCATCTCTTTTTGGCATTAACGTTGATAATGTTATGTTAGATAATTGGGCTGCGCATCTAAGGTGTAGTAGGGGTACCTTTCCGTGCTCTTATCTTGGTCTTCCGCTTGGAGCTTGTAAGAATTCTGCTCAACTTTGGGAGCCGATTGTTTCGAAAGTGAAGTCCAAAATCTCAGCCATGTCTACCAAATTTTTATCTTTTGCTGGAAGGATCACTTTGGTTAAAGCTGCTTTGGCTAACTTACCAATTTACTTCATCTCCTTGTTTCCAATGCCAAAATCTGTCAGCTTTGAGTTAACTAGGTTGGTAGCAAATTTCCTTTGGAATCAGAAGGAGAAGAAGAAGATACACTGGATACGTTGGGAAGTGTTGTGTCTTCCGAAACATTTTGGCGGGCTGGGTCTAATTAACTTCAACATGAAAAATAGAGCCCTTTTAAACAAATGGATTTGGCGTTTTGGCACGGAAGTAAACAGTTATTGGCGAAGGGTTATTTCGGCTAAATATGAAAGGGGGTCATCCTCTCTGTTACCTTCTAATCTCAGACCTTCGAATAAATCGTGGATATGGAGAGGTATCATTTCTCCTCTCTCAGATCCCAGTAATATTTTTCTTAGTAATATAAAGATGATTGTTGGGGATGGGAAGAATGTTGCATTTTGGTTGGATAACTGGTCTGGATGCGGTCCCTTGAAGATGGTATTTCCTCGAATCTTTTCTTTGGCAGTAAAGCAGTTTGGTCCTGTAGCTGATTTTGGTGCTTTCGATAATGGTTTCTGGATTTGGGATATACCTCTTCGTCGTAGGTTGTTTGATTGGGAGAAGGATGTTTGGGCTGATTTTCTGCAGTGCATAAACTATGTGCGCCCTGGCAGGTTACAGTGCGATAGTATTCGATGGACTGGTTCGGCTAACGGCTTATATTCGACTAAATCCTTTTGTGAGCTTTCAGGGGTAGGAAGTCCTATTCAGGATGATATATGGAAAAAGGTTTGGGTTAACTTAGCTCCACCAAAGGTTGAAGTTTTCATATGGAGTGTTATTCACGGGAGAATTCCGACTAAAGATCTTTTAGTGAAACGGGGGGTACAAATTTCGGGTGACTTGCTCTGCCCGTTTTGTAAAACATCGGAGGAGTCTATTAATCATCTCTTTTGCTGTTGCTACTTCTCTTGGATGATTTGGCAGAGGTGGTGTGTCTTATGGGATATCAATTTTGTTTGCCCAAGTAAATTCAAGGATCTAATGTCTTGCTGGCTAGAGTTGGGACATCGATTCAAGAGCAAAGAAGTTTGGTTGTTGGCTTTTCAGTGCTTGGTTTGGTCAATATGGCTTTTTCGAAACGATGTTGTTTTCAAAGGTTCTTCTATTTCGGTGAATACCCTGGTTGAATCTTGTCTAGTTCGCATGAGTCTATGGTGCAAGGCAAAGTGGCCGTTGAATTCCTCTGCTCCTTCTGACTTAATCCAAAATCCTTCTCTTTTTAAAGATGTTGCTGTTTTTAGTAACAAAATTAGGCCTTTTAAATGGATTGCTCCGGTGGTTGGGTTCCTAAAATTCCAGGTTGATGGTGCGGTGGTAGGCGGAGTTGGAAAGGCTGGTATAGGAGGTGTTTGCTTAAATCATATAAATGCAATTCTAATTCAATTTTCGAAATATGCAGGTCTGATCGATGCTTCTTCCGCAGAACTTATGGCTGTTTTAGAAGCATGCCGTGTGTTTCGGATCTCTCCTTGGTTTGGTAAAACCAAGCTAATTATTGAATCTGATTGTAGCAGTGTTGTTGAATGGATTAATAAGCCTGTTTTAGCCCCGGTTGTTTTTAGATTTTTGGTTGTTGAGTGTGCTGAATTTTGTTCAGAGTTTGGGTGGAGTATTCATGGGATTCCCCGTGAGTTGAATGCTACGGCCGACAGGTTGGCTAAATCTGGGATTTCCAGATCGATGCCGCTGCTTTGGATGCTCAGTTGAGCAGGTGAGGGGCAGCGATGAAGAGATAGGGGAAGGCCAGCTTGGCGTTTTACTTCCTGCATTTTGATTTTGACCCTGCTGCAGTGGTGCTTTGAGTTTGAGTTTGGGTGCGGGATTGGCAATTTGCTCCCAGGATTTGTTTTTGGTCATTTATGTATTTTGCTGTTGTATGCTTGTTGTGGTAGTCGGGCAGGTTGAAAGTTTCGATGTTGGATATGATTTTTTTTATGGTGAATGGTTGTAATGCACTACTTCTGGACACTCTTTTTCCTCCAATTTAGGCGTAGGGAGGTTTTTTAACGAGGTCCGAAGTAGTGTCGATAATAATAAAAGGTACCAAATTTCAAAAAAAAAAAATATGATTTAACCTTAATTCGAGTTATTTGAGTTGACACATCATATTTTACAACTCAAACTAGAATTTTTTTCGATTCGAGTCGAGTTTTCGAGTTCCTATACAAATCTAATTGCAATTATTTATCACATTATAGTATGGTTTGATTCCAATTTAAACGAATTTCTCTAACAATATAAGATATGCATATATATATATATATATATATATATATATATATATATATATATATATATATATATATATATATATATATATATATATATATATATATATATATATATATATATATATATATATATATATATATTTCTTCATATTATTTTTCACATGTATAAATAAGATTTGTAATGTTATTTAATAAAAAAATCATCTAAACTTCTAAAATACTTTTATAATGTTATTTTTAAATAAAGAACTTTTGGGAATAAAATATTGATGGGAGTATAAATGAGTCAATAATTTGATGTGAAGAATAATTTTACAAAAAATTTCAGTTGAATGATCAAATTGAATAAAATGTAAAATTAAAGGACTAAATTACAAAAAAGAATATATTTTGTTAAAACAATGATTGAAGTTACATACATATTATATAGTATTAGCGAATCATGTAGTTTAATTTGGGTCAAAAAATAGACTTAAAACGAAAGATGAATTGAAAAAATGGAAAATAATTCAAAGTTGAAGGGTTAAATTGAAAAAAATAGAAAATTCATTTTAAAAATATGAATTGAAGCTAAATAGGTATTCCATAGTGGTGAAGGAGCATGTGGTTTGAATTTGGTTAAAATGGACTTAAAATGAAAGAGGGATTGAATAAATGAGGAAATCATACAAAGTTTAGGGGCTAAATTGCAAAAGGATGAAATTTATTTTCAAAAATATGAATTGAAGCTAAATATGTATTCTACATTGGTTGAGGAACATATATTTCAAATTTGGTTAAAATGGACTTAAAATGAAGGGGAAATTGAAGAAAAAAAATGAAATCAATGACTAAATCGCAAATCTCTAAAATTCAGTTTTCAATTTTTCGAGTTGGTCAAATTTCAAATCGACTCAAATAACTCAATTAACTCGAAATTGATTTTTTTTGTAATTTTTTCGAGTCAAGTTTTACTCACCCCTATTAAAATCTAAAATCTATTAAATTAAATCATGTTATTAGTGCTATAGGTTTTGAATTCAAGAAATTTAATTATATTGTCTCTATATTATTAAAGTCAATATTACAAATTTAGGTTTTGAAAAATATAGACTCTAAAATTGACCAAATTAAAAATACAAGTACTAAATTCAGAATTTATAAATAGTACAAGTACTAAATTCAGAATTTATAAATAGTACAAGTACTAAATTCAGAATTTATAAATAGTACAAGTACTAAATTCAGAATTTATAAATAGTACAAGTACTAAATTCAGAATTTATAAATAGTACAAGTACTAAATTCAGAATTTATAAATAGTACAAGTACTAAATTCAGAATTTATAAATAGTACAAGTACTAAATTCAGAATTTATAAATAGTACAAGTACTAAATTCAGAATTTATAAATAGTACAAGTACTAAATTCAGAATTTATAAATAGTACAAGTACTAAATTCAGAATTTATAAATAGTACAAGTACTAAATTCAGAATTTATAAATAGTACAAGTACTAAATTCAGAATTTATAAATAGTAAAGTACTAAATTCAGAATTTGACAAAAATTATGTAGGACTGAGTGTCTGAAATTGAAGGAAGCGGCGTCGTTTGAAGAAACGTTAAACACAAAAAAATTGGCCCATGCAGTTCTCGAACCTGGGACCTTCGCGTTATTAGCACGACGCTCTAACCAACTGAGCTAATAGGCCGATGCTTAAAAACTTCCAAATTATTTTATAATTTCAATGCACAAGAATTATTTGCTTCGGGTAAAAAGGAAAAGAGATAAAACATAAAAGCCAACGCTAGAAGGAGGGCTTGAACCTCCGACCTTGTGGTTAACAGCCACACGCTCTAACCAACTGAGCTATTCCAGCAGCTTGCTCTACATTTCAAATTGAATTATTTAATATCTTATAATAAGTATATCCTTTATTTTAACAAAGTTTGATAAGGACCATAGAATGTTAATTTGTTTTCTAATAATAGCGAATAACAATTTTATAACTTTAGTATACTTTTTTTTAAATGTCAAATTAAATAACATCATTATACAAATAAAAGAGTTAAAAGGAGAAGCACCACATATAATCCGACCTCAAATTAGATTTATGCTTGATTAAATTCTTCATTCAATTAAGTCTCATTCGGATGGAATACGATTTAAAATATATTTTTACTAATTCGAGTTAATCTGATTCAATTATAATTAAATATTTATATAAATTACTTTTTACTAATATAAATAATATTTTCGAATCATGTCAAATTTGTGTCTAAGCAAATAGTTTCTTCTTAGAGCTTTAATTGAAAATTAGTTATCCTTTACTTGGTAAAAAGATGACATGAAAATAAATTAAAGAAGTGTGTGATTTTTATTGGTTGGACCATGGATGACGTAGTGATGAGGACCCATGATATAATTTATACTCCTTGCCACGTCATTCATGATCTCAACTAATAAAAAATACCCAGTTTATTAATTTGTTTCACATCTTCTTTTTACCAAGTGAATATTCACTCATATTTATTGTACATCAAATAAAAAAAAACAATTTTTTTGAAGTTACTATTTGAGTGGGTTGATGAGTAGAAAAAATTAATGGAGTGGATGATTTTTATCAGCTAGAACCATAGATGACGTGGTAATAAAGGCTTAAGATAAAATTTCTCGAATAATAGATTTTGAATATCCGACCGAATTTAAGTTTGCATAATCTAGAACCCAACAAGTGGTCCAATGAAAAAGCGGATGATATTCATCTTAGGAGATTCAGATTCAATCGTTTTTGTTTGTAAGGTGTGTGCATTGTCAAAGGTTAATAATATATATAACCAGATATTACATTGTAAATTGTAATCACCTTGAGACTAATTAATTTTTTTGTGTTCACAATCTATTGCAATCCCTTTTAGATGTTTTTTATCAAACCTTTTAAATGTTTTTTTGGAACTAAATATATTTATATTTTTAATATAAATATTGTTGTTCGAACTCATATAAAATAAAAAACTAATAAACATAAACTATTCAGTAAATTGAATGGTCTTAAATTTTAAAATATTTTGATTAAATTGTCATCATATTTATTGAATTATTGTACAACAACACCAATTTATTTCGGACCCTCCTTTTTCAGGACTTATACGGTCCCACGTGTTGCACATATACTCTTGTCAACGTAAATCATACAAGTCGCCTACAGTTTCTTGAAATATTGCATGGACAAGTGATTTGATGTTAAATCATGCAAAGAATATGCTTATTTAAAAAAAATGTGATAATGAGAGAGGGGAAGAGGAATTTTCAAGAGATAGTGGCTTGAATAAGTGGAAAATGGGTTTATGGTTATAATTGCTACATATACAAAGATTTGATGTGTTTGCTTCAAGCGGAAGGCAAGAGTTACTCAATTCACATCTCTAAATTTATATCTTTAAATTTGTGTCTAAATATTTATTTAAATTATTTTTAAATGATAAAATAAGGTTTCTAAGTCATGTCAAATTTGTGTCTAAACAAATAATTTCTTTTTCAAGCTTTAATCGAAATCTACTGATATTTTTATGTTTCGTATAGTAATTTTTAACTCACATATCTTAGTTAAGTTTGAACAAAGTGAAGGAAAATATTTTACTTATTTTGAAGATGTCTTATTCTTTTACTAGAATTTTTACTCATTCTCCTAATTTTAAGTTTAAAACTATACTATTTTTATGTTAAGGCAAACTATTTGTATACCTATATGATAATTAAACTTTTTTTGTATCAATACGAAGTTAAACGAAACATAAGTGTGATAATTAACATATATGAGTGATGAGGGTATGAACCAGTGGCATCCTCCAATGCGGTCGTTTCGTGTATTTGCTCTCCCTTTGAAGGTGACTTTTTCTCGTCGACCGCCTCTAAAGCTAAATTTTTGCATTGCTTGTGTTGCCGGGGATCTCATGGGCTGGTCCCTCTTTTTCCTCAAGTATCATTGTAACACCCGAGTTTAGGGGTCGGATAAAATTAATATTTAAATAATATTTTGAGTCTCAGTTTGTGATTAAATAATATTATATATTATTTGGGCTTCGTGTTTTTTTTCTTTCAAAACAAGCATTTTGTTGTTGGACTAAATTGAAATGAAACATAAATGACAAGGATTTTACAAATAGATGAAATGACCATTCATTAATGGCATTTCTGTAATTAAGTGGACTTCTTTTAAAACCTCTTTTTATTAAAAGAAAATTATTGTCTTCTTCCTCCACCCTTTCTACATTTTGAACGACACAAAAAGCTCTCTCTACCCAATCACTATTCCATCACTTTTCTACCTCGTTTTAGCTTCTTTTTGAAAGGTAAACACATTTCCAACTTGTCCTCATCTTCCTCTCTTCATAAGTACAAGTAGTTTTCATTTTCATTAATGTTTTGGAAATTGAGTTTTTAGTGGATTTGATTAAAAATGGTAACTTTATGGTGTTTAACTTGAAGTTTTGATTTAATGATGTTAGATATGAAGTCTATGAGTAAAATGGTTCAACATATATAAATTTTACATGGTTTTAAACTCATTCCCGGATTTGGGTTTCCAATGGGTTTTTGGAGGGTTTTAGAGTGGTTTTTGGGGCTGTTTTAGGTTGGAATTTGTGGGCTGAGGTTAGTACTATGGTTGGGGGTTGTTTTGGAATCATTTGGGGGTATTAAAAGTGTTGGAAACATGAGTTTTGATTGAGGTTTATGGGCTGCACGAGTTTGGTAATTTGGGGGTTGTTCTGGCTTGAAATGTTGTGTTTGATGTTTGAATTGTATTCCGGGTTAGCCACTTTGATGCTTGGGCTGATTTGAAGTTGTTTGGATTGTGTTGAGGTTGTTTAGAGGCAAGAGCTTGTGTTGGCGAAGCCTCGGGAGTGAATCCGGAAGCTTGAAGGTGATTGCTTGCTTGGTAATTGAGCTTGGAAGTGAAGGTGAGTGGTTAATGTTTTCAAGTGTTTTCTAAGTGTTTGGTTCGAGCATCTGGACTAGTTCGGGCTTGGTAGACCCACCTAGAGTTAGGATTAGGGTGGTAGCCTAATTCTAAGCTTTAGTTAGAGACATTGGTTGAACTCGTAACTTGTTGTTTATGCCTCATGATGATGTGTATTTATGATGGTTTATGTATAATGTGTTATACATGTGTGATGAGGCATAGTTATGATGCATTGTGACATGCATGTAGATTGTTCATGATTGTGATCATGGTGAGTACGTGCTAAGCACGGAGTTGGTTTTAATTGATAATGTGGATTGAGTTAAATGTTGGCACTCGTATGCTTGGGTACAAATGATCGATCATTAGGATGTTAGTGTGCACACATGAGTCAAATTCGCGCGTGGCCTTGGTGGCATTGAGTCACCAAGGAGGAGTACGGGTTCGCCCGGAAATTGTTATATATATTAGTCGATGATGAGTGGAATCCCCTCCGCGAGACATGTGATGAGTGTAATCCCACCGTAAGGTAAAGTTGATGTTGGATGTGAGTTCCAACGTGTTTATCCGCGTATTCAAGTCATAGCTAGATGCCAATATAAATTGATATGTGTATCAATGTGATGTGGAATGTGTTTTCCTAATGGGATGATTATATGTGTTTACATATGTTGTGAAATGAGCTTGTTGAGCATGACATACTTTTGGATATTTGTTCATGCATCATTGACATTTTGGCTCTTGAGGATTGAAGGTAAGATCATGCATTTACCTTGGTTGAGATCGTGCTTGGACCCTGCATTGTCAAGGTTTGTTTTAATGAGCTTACCCTCACTAAGCTTTATGCTTACGCTCTCTCTCTTGTTCGACAATGCAGATCAGTAGCTCGTGGATCGCTTGTGCAAGAAAGGGCCTCCAAGTGTGTGTGCTTTGTGGTGCTAGCCTATCTATCAAGTATGGTTATTTTAGTTATGATGTAATGGTCAAGCAATGGGACATGTATTCGTGTTGTGATGCTTTTGAAGTGTGTTGATGTTGTTGTTAGGAGCATGTTAGACTCCTTTTATATGTTTTGTTGGTTTGGCTTTGAATGCCATGTTGTTTGTAAACCATGTTGGTCTCTACCTATCTTATTTTGCCTAAGTGTTGGCCTTGTTGAAGCTTAATACCTTTTAATGCTATGCATGGATGTATGGTTCTTATGATGTTGGTTCCTTTAATGTTTAGCCTTGTTGTATTTGATGTGTTAAGCATGCTTGTTATGTTGGTTTTTGCCTTAGGTTTGATGTTAGTGTGTTGTTTGAGGTTTTAGATGAGGTTTAGGGACATCCTTGTGCCATAAACCAGCTAAAACCAGTCTGCTGACAGAGGGCGTTTCAAAACGGTTGACCCCGTTTCGATATGATCCCTTTGTTTTCGGCCGGGCGTTTCGATACACCTAGGGGCCGTTTCGATACATTTTTGCTACTGAAATTCTGAGAAATTGACGATAAATTAACGTATAGAAACATGATTTAGTGTTTCAGAACGGTCAATATGTCATTGACCACGAGAAGTTGACCGTTGGGGGTGTTTCGGAACGGTTGACCTCCGTTCTGATACGACCTTCTCGTGTGGTCTTTGGGCCGTGGACCAAGTCAAGGCGTTTCAATACACCTCTTGGGTGTTTCGAAACGACCTGCTTAATAACTTAAAAATTTGGCTGTTTACTTGCTGATTTGAGTTCGGTCGCATGTCATTCTTGATTTATTCCGCTGTCGTGATCACATAGGATTGTAACGTGCCTTTAGAGAAGATTAAACAAAAAGAAATTTTTGGGTTGCTAACCGAGGTGGAATCCTTAACATGTTTCGTATCGGTTTTCCCCGTGTAGCCTACTCGAACCGGTCAGCCGACCAGACCGAGGCGAGAGGGTTACAATCATCCACTTGTAGTTAAGTGTTCTTTAGAGATTGAAAGTGGTCGTATGCTCATTTCCTTCTCAATTGTGGTGTAACCCCCTCGTCCCGGTCTGGTCGGATGACCGGTCCGAGTGGGCCACACAGGGAGAACCGAAGCGAAACCCGTTAAGGCTTCCCCTCGGTTAACGACCCAGAATATTTCTTTTAAACTTTAGTCTTATCTAGATGCATTTATAGATCCTATGTGAAGCACTGCAGCGGAAGAAACAAGCAACGTAACATTCACCGACCAAACAAACATAAACAGTCCATTTTACTTCATTTCAGCAGGCCGTTTCGAAACACCTATAGGGTGTTCCGAAACGCCCTGACCTGGTCAACGGGCCTGGGTCAACCACAAGGTGACCGTTCCGAAACAGGGGTGACCCGTATCGGAACGACCTTGACGGTCAATATCTCGTGGTCAACGAGATTTGACCGTTTCGGAACTTCAAAGGCCCGTTTCGGAACGGCTTCATCTCACCAATTTCTCAAAATTCTAGTGGCGAAAACGTTCCGGAACGACCCTCATCCGTTTCGAAACGGCAGGCCATTTACGCAGGGGCCGTTTCGGAACACGGGGACCCGTTCCGAAACACCCCCTGTCTGCAGACTTTTCTGGGCTGTTTTGAGGCACAAGGATGCCCCAAAACATCCCCAAGACACCACATAACTTCATAGCAAAACAACCCAAGGCTTACTAACAAAACTAGCATGCTTCAACGAGGTTTTAACATGTCTAATACAAAGGCAACAATCAACACACATACATCCAATCAAACAACATCCAACCTTAAACATGGTTTCTAAAGCATTTAACCAACATACAAGAGAGCAAATTAGGCATGGTTAACAACTTAAACATGGCATCACAAGCCACACAAAAGCAACATAACATAGAGTCTAAGCATGCTCCTAGAAACCAACAACAACCAACAAGTCTTACACATCCCATTGCTTAAACTATTACATGTCTTAGCATTAAAACCATACTTGATGAACTCAAGTCCGAAACCACACTTGGAGGCCCTCCACTTGCCCGAGCAACCCACGAACTAAGGATCTGCAATGTTGAACAAAGAGAGCGTAAGCAATGATGCTTAGTGAGGGTAAGCTCTAAAAACAAACCTCAACATTGCAGGGTCCGAGCACGATCTAGCCAAGGCAACATACGTATATCAAGAGTCCACAAGATATAGATGCATGAGCAATATATCACATATATGCCATAATCATGAGCTCAACACTACCATACATGTAATCACATTTAAACAGCTCATAAATCCCAACACAATGATACACATATCAATCCACATTGGCACCTAGTTATGACTCAAATACGCGGATAGACACGTTGGAAACTCATATCCAACAACCACATTACCTCGGTGGGATTCCACTCATCACCGGTCTCGCGGAGGGGATTCCACTCATCCTCACGCCCCGTCGATGGGATTCCACTCATCACCGACTATATTTAAATACCATTTCCGGGCGTACCCGTACTCCTCCTTGGTGACTCAACGCCACCAAGGCCACACGCGACTTTAGACTCATGTGTACACACTAACATCCTAATGATCGATCATTTGTATCTAAGTATACTAGTGCCAATATTTTACTCATTCCATATTACTCATTTCAATCATTTCCGTGCTTAGCACGTACTCACCATGGACACAACCATGAACCATCACCATGCATGCTTTGAGCCATACAACCCATGCCTCAATTCACATGTATAAAACAATATACATAAGCATTCATATCACAAGACATACGAGGCATATACATTCATACATTTGAGTTCATCCAAAGGCTTAGATCAAGATTAGGATTAGGCTACCACCCTAATCCTAACTCTAGGTGGGTCTACCAAGCCCAACCTAGTCCATATACCCGAACCAACTAAATTAAAACCTTTAAAAGCTAACAACCACTCACCTAAGCTTCCAAGCTCCAAGACCACGCAAGCGACCGTTCTTCAAATTCCCAGATTCGATCCCGAAGCTTCTTCCACGTTTCCCCTTGCTTCTAGCCAAACAAAACACATACATCACTTCCCAAGTCAATGCCAATTCAACCATCAATCCACTTTGCAAAACACACTCAATTTCCACAAATTCCAAATCACATAGCATCCCAAAAACCCAATTTTCGGACTCCCACAACCAAGGGCTGAAATACCCAATTCCAAACACCCAAATGGTTTCCAAAACATCCCAAAACACCCTCCTAACATAGGTAGACCATCAGCCCTTCAATTCCAACACAAATCCTCTCAAAAACCCAATTTTCCATACCCTAAAATTGGCCTTAAAGACCCACTACGAAAATTTCACCCAAAATTGACCAAATTCATATATGTTGTGAGTTTCATCATGACTAAGCATAACCCCAAAACAATTTTTCAAAATAGATTGAAAAGCCCCATCAAAACCCCAATTTTTCCATAAGAACCCTAATTCCCAAAACTCATTATTTTTGAAATCTAAAACAATAGGTGAGTAGAGAATGGAGAGGAGGTTAAGAATTTATGTTTACCTCTTGATTTGATGATGAAATTGATTAGCCAACCCAATGGAATAGTGATTAGGGTTTTAGGAGAGTTTGAAAGTGGGGAGGGGGTTTTGAAATTGGTAAAGAGGAAAAGATAGAGGAAGATGACAACTTTTATGGAAAAGTTGTCTTCCTTTATTTTTAAATGGGGTAAATCACAACTTTTGTCCCTCCCTCTTTATTTAAATTCAATTAGGTCATTATCTAAGTTTGGTTTATTTTAATTAGACTTTATTTGACTCGAACAACAACCCGGCTAACTCCTAGGCCCAAGACACGGGTGTTATATGTGGCTCGATGGCTTTGTCTGTCTTCTCAACAAGCGTTGATGTCTCGTCTTACGTTTATCTTTGTGGCCTCTGTTGGTGATCCTCCTGTGATGCGGACTATTAACCTAAGGGTTTACAATGTCATTTTTGACCAAGGAGCTCTCTCGGTCCAGACCTCCATACCCCCAGAGCTGCTTATGTCGATCGTTTGGCTTGTGGTGGCCTATTGTTTCCTTTTTCGTTCACAGTGTGTTCTCCCCCATCTGTTTAGGATTTCCTTTAGGGCTTTATGTTCCATTGTTTGTCTCACCCATTTTGGTTGCTTGTTCTCGAACATATGCTCATATGTGTATGTTTTTGTCTTTTTATGGTAATGAATTTTCTATTTCAGAAAAAAAATACATATAAGTGATTATCTTATAGATACATATACTCCTGTCAATGTGAATCCTACAAGTAACTTAAACTTTCATGAAATATTGTATGAACAAGTGATTGTAATCCCTTTGCTATGTAAAGAATATATTTATTTAAAATAATTGTGATAATGAGAGAGGGGAATGGGAGTTTTCATGAGATAGTGGCTTAAATTAGTGAAAAATGTGTTTATAGTTTTAATTACTACATATACAAGGATTTGAAGTGTTGCTTCAAGTGGAAGGCATATCTTTCTATTCTAATTACGTTGGAGAAAATATTTTTGGTATAATCACTAGTAATCGATCCATTGACTGACTAATCCAGATCAAGTACTACAAAGGTTTAATATGAGTCGACCCTCCCAACTTAGTTTTCTCTAATCACAACGTCAAGATTTATATCTCTGACCTTACTTAAGAAACCTAGCTTTTCATTTCACTAGACTAATTTGTAGTTATTTTTTTGATATAAATTGATATTGAATAAAAAAACGTTCAAGTTTAATTCGGGTCGGTACGATTTGATATGTAACAAGTTTCATTATTCAAAAGGAAAACCATTGCATTATTAAGTTAGTTTCATTATTGGGATTTAGTTTGATGAATTACACATGAAGATAGTTTAAAAGAACTCCCATTGACCTTTCCTTGTTACCACCTATTTGAACTTTTATTAAACATTGCGTTAAATTTAGGGGTGTTCATTGTCGGATACCCGAAAAATCAGGTACTCGGTTCATCCGAGTACCTCTTTTGCCGGCCCATGTCCCGGCCCGTTATATTCGGGTACCCGTGAAACTCGGGTACCAAGGTAATCGGGTAACGGGTACCCGATTCATATTTTTTTTTAATTTTAAAATTAAAAAAATCACATATTAAACACATACAATTTAAAAGTTTATAATACATAATCCAAATAAAAAAATTAGTGATTGGAAGTTAGTTTTAGATATATATTAAAGTTTATCACCAAAATAATATGTTGAAAAGATTAACCTCGATCGTGATTTTTTCATTCAAATATCATACCGACAAATCAATATAATTATTTTAAAAAAATTTAAACTTAAAACTTAAAACTATATAATACAAACATAGAAAGAAGAATTTAGGGATTTGAATTTAGTTTTGGAGTAAAAATATTGAAAAAACTAAAATATACATATAATTTAAAATATAAAAAATATATATTAAAAGTGTCGTGTACCCGGTAAGGGAAAATTTCAGCCCAAGCCCGGCCCATGTACCCGAGAAAATTATCAGGTCGGGTACCCGGTTCGATAGAAAATAAAAATCTTAAAAATACCCGCTTATTTTGTACCGAGTCGTCGGGTAATTTTGAACACACCTAGTCAAAACTTTACTAATAGACAATCTTTTCAATTGATTCCATTCAATGTTAAGTATGCTTAAGATCATAAACCAAACAAACCGACCTTAGCTCAGTTGGTAGAGCGGAGGACTGTAGTGGTTTCTCCCAGTGTAATCCTTAGGTCGCTGGTTCGAATCCGGCAGGTCGGAATTTTTATATTTTGCTGAGGAAAAACCCTTTGTACTGTAACCATGAGTTCTCGAAATCCGTTTAAATATTTTTGAGATTTTGGTAATTCTGAATTCATTTTTAATAATTATATTTATCTTGCATTAATGTAAATATTAGGTTAATTTATGAAACAACTATTTGAAAATTTTAATTTGAATGGACTCATGATCATGTACCACTAATCATATGCACCATTAACTATTATAATAAATTTTGAAACAATGAGATATAAAATGTGATCATTCATTTTTTAGAATAAAAATGTGTTAAAATACTTTTTGTACCACTTTTCAATTCATAAATAATAAAGTTATTGAAATAAAAAATGGACAAAAATAAAAATAGCTTGAAAAGCGTGTTAACATATTATATTCTAAAAAAATAATCACGTTTTAGGTCACTGTGATTTCAAAACTATCGGTACATGGAGTAATTAAAAAAAATAATTAGTGCGTATGATTAGTAGCACATATCGGTACATGACGACACAAAATGGGAATATAATTTTTGTTTATAAGTCAAACGCCTTGGACAAAATTCTTTGGCAAGATTTCATGATTAAGACCCAATAAAAATTAAAAACCTTATTTTTAACAAAATGCCGGCTAAAATTAAATAAAAAACTGTAACCTCTAGACCCGCCTATGTGTTAATACATGTCCTAAGAAGTCACATTAGGGTCACTGGAGCGACCCACGTTAAAATTTCAAATAAACAAATTGCTAAACCCTTTAAAATCATAAATCAAGTTTTGGATTAAAATACAATTTTAGAAAAAAATTCAGACAATGAAACAAAACTGTGATAAAAGTTGTTAATACAAGTTTCCTACTTGAATATGAATCAAAACGTGACATACATGCCCCCTAAGTACACATGTGCCGTACTCCGCAAGCAAAGCCGAAGAAACTCCTATACCGACGTTGATAACTGCAACATGGTCGATCTTTTAACCTGTGATGGTAAAAACGATGTGAGCTTCAGAAAGCTTAGTAATACAAACTACTAGGAGATGCTAAAAGCACATGTAGGTATATGGCAAGCTTTACATTGTCATGAAGAACTGGGCAACGACAAGCTCAAATTACGATTCGAAATTTTAGAGGAGCATTATACCAGAAGGTAACCGAGTTATTCTTTATTTGATCACCCGAACCTTAAGAGATGAGTCTAAAGCCAGAGATTTAAAGAGATTCAGATTTCAGAAGTTGAATCAAGGAGTTCAGAGTGGTTTTTTAAGCACAAATTGTAAGTATACAGAGAGTTCAACTTTGATACATTAATTTAGTAGGGTATGTTTCAGAAGAGGTCAGAAAGTTTGATTAATTTACTTAACTACCCTTCAACCGAACTCAAAAATGCAGTTCCTCCTAAACTGCATATAGAAGGTCTTACCCTAAGCCTGAGGCGTTGGAGCCTACCTAAGGGAATGCCTTAGGTCCAGAAAGACTTACCCTAGGCCCATTGGGCGTAGGAGCTTAGGTCCAGAAGGACTTACCAGCGCTGAGCCTACATATCTTCATTAATATCCCAGATAATATACCCCAGATGATTTCTGTTTATATTCAAAAGACAATATTATAGAAAATAGATATCAGATCTATTTTTATACCAAAAGACAGATGTCAAACTTATTTTATTATTATTTCGTATTCAATGTCATATATCAGATATATTTTTCATATTAGAGGTCAGAAACTAGGGAATTACTTTTCTTTCGTATTACAATGTCATACTTTTAAATTTTAAGCATAAGGTCTTGGTTTAGAACAGAAAGTATTTACAGATACATGGTACGCGCTTTATGACCTAATTCATTTTTCAAAGGACATGATAGATATCGGAAATATGACATTTGACAATTTTGGACTAATTTTAGAACGAGGTCCCTACGAATAAGGGAGTTCGATAATACAGATCGAATCAACATCGAAAGTTGATGCATCAGAATCATTGAGAATTCAGATATATCGAGAGTGATTCAACCATTAAAGTCTATGGGGGTATTTTGGTCATTCTGACCTTCAGAGGTAGTCTGGTAATTAGACCAATAAGGTATAAGCATTGGTGTACAAAGTTTTGAGATTTCTAGTTGCTTATCAAGTTTTCGAGTCCCTTCGAACTAATCGCAAACCATCATTGGCGTGTTTATTATTTGATCGGATCGATACACCTTAAGTACTCACTTCTCAGAATTGACTACATTGTATAACAAAAAGCTCGACTTTACCAAGTAACCACTAACGTACAACGGGAGATTGAACATGTATTCAACTAGTATTTTCCAAGTATCCGAACATGTATGTTGCACTTGAACTCGATCCATGGCATCGAATACACACAAAGAACATGCTGCTCTTACCATTAGCCTAGGTACTTTCTCCAAATAACTCGAACTTGCTCTTGTATGTTATTCTTCCAACGTCACAATAGTTCCCGAAACAACCAACCAACGAGGGTCGTGTATTACTACTTTTAGAGCCATTACCTGTGTTTGGCTTTATTGATATTTCTTATTCCAAGTCTTAGAGGTACTTTCAATCACTATGATACCCGAAGGTGCTCCAATTATTTTGAGCCTTTCAGTTCTTTCAACTATTCATTCATTTCAGACCTCGAGGGTATATCCATCATTTTAGATAAATTGTCAATTAGTACCCGAGAATATTCCGGTCTTCTGGTCATTACGTTCATTTCAATCAATTCAGCCTTATCGATGTTTTCAATCTTTTTACGCCACTTTGACTAATCCAGACATACGAATAGTTTTCCGTAAGCTTCTCTTTGGAGACTTATTCAAAATTCAAGAAAATCTGAGTATTTTACAATTTTGGAGGTTTAAGCTTTGTTACCAAAACTTTTCCAAGCAAAACGAGATTTGCAGACGAATTAGTTGTTTTACCAGATTTAGGGTAGATATTCTAGATCGCTTTCATGGCCAAGGGTATTTTAGTCATTTTCATACATCAAGGGTATTTTTGTAATTCATTAGCCAAAGTAATCAGACTTGGAGATCAACTGCTTTTATTTATTGTTTACTAAACTTAGGAGACCTTTTAATATATCAAACCTCTTATTCGAATATTTTTGCCTTGGACATTAATATTCTTATTTCTTAATTGATTGACATTAGCAAAACTAATCATATGTTCAATCATGATCGTGCAAGCATTATCTGAATACCAACAAGTTTTGAAAGCATGCAAAAGGTAGTAATGTATTACCTTAACTCCGAGCTGCATTGATCGATTCATTATACCCCATTCGGTTGCACTCGAATCCGAATTCAATGTCCCAAAACATTTCGGATACAAAGATACATGGATACCTTCAATAAACAATACCCTTAATCAGTCCTCATTTACATTGCTCTTATACTGAATATTTAACTAATGCATTCTCGGGTTCAAAGTAAGATTCAGAGGCTCTCGGGTTAGAATTTTACAAAACGGGCTTCAAAAACGGACTCAGGATGCCGAAAAACATAAAATATGACTTTTTGGAAAATTTGACTTTTTTTGGGTCAAAGTCAACGCTGACGTCAGCAACAGAAGGTCAACTGAGTTAACTCGGCGAATTCACTCAGTCGGGTCGGTTCGGATCAAAGACGAGTCGGGTCGACTCGGATTCGGACCGGGCCGATTCAAGTTTGACCATGATTAAACTGGTTCACTCACCCTAGGGCCTTATTAAACTTTGCTAAACGAAAGGACTTATCTATTCTAGTTAATTAATAGATTTGATTTGAAGATTGAAGCTAATAGCTAGAATAGCTTATGTATAATTTAAATAATTGTTTTTTCTTCAAATATATGGGATTAATACATATGTTTTAAATATAATTTAAAGTTAATAATTAACCAAATTATATTAAAAGATAATTATATAAATAAGAAATTAGTATATAAATCTTTTAAATATACTCAATGATGTTATATTAAAAAATTAATTTTCATAATCAAATTAATATTAATAGATTACAAAATATTGATAACCAATAAACTTTTCAAACAAGTATTGAATATAATCATGTCATTATATGTCATTTTTCTTGTTCAAATAATCAAAAAACTATCATCTATCCGCTAAAAATCCAACATGTCCTTAAGTGTCAACTGCTTGTCGCCCATTCCAAGACTTCGACTTCTACAATCTAAGACATTGTCTAGGTTGCAAATATAAGCGATCTTGGAAATTATTTCTGTAGCCCCCTCGTCCCGGTCCGGGCGGCTGACCGGTCTGAGTGGGTTACACGGGGATAACCGAGGCGAAACTCGTTAAGGCTCCACTTCGGTTAACAACCCAGGAAAAACTTTTCATTTATTATTATCTTATCTAGATGCATTATTACGTCCTATGTGAAAAAGGCAACAACGGAAGCAACAAGCAAGGCGATCAACCCAAACAACATACCAAAACAACCCATTTTTAACTGAAACTGCAGGCCGTATCGAAACGCCCAAAGGGTGTATCGATACGCCTTGACTAGGTCAACTAGCTAGAGTCAACCTGAGGAGACCGTATCGAAACACCCTCAACGGTCAACTTCTCGTGGTCAACGCTACGAAGACCATTCCGAAATGCATAGGACTGTTTCGATACCCTCAATTTCTCGTCAAAATCTCAGATTTCCAGTAGCAAAATCGTATCGAAATGCCCCCTCTGCATATCGAAACGCCTGGCCTAAACCGTATCGAAACGGGACCAACCGTTTCGATGCACCTGCTGCGAACATACAAGTTTTAGCTGGTTTATGGCACAAGGCTGCCACAAACCCCAACTAAAACCTCCCACAACCAAACAAACATCACACTAAGGCAAAACCACACACAACAAGCATCCTTAACACAATCCCAACATATAGAAGCCATTCATTAAAAGGATCAACAAAACAACATATGATTCATACATATCATTCAAGATAACATGCTTAGACAAGAACATACACTTAAACATTCATAAAGGCACAAGGCCAACCTTAAACATAACATCCACATAACAAGGAGTCTAAACATGCTCCTAAAACAAAATAGTCACAGAAGTCCCCATTGCTTGACTATTACATCATTAACTTTAAATAGTTCATACTTGAGGATAGCAAAAGCTCAACTAGGCCCTTTCCTTGCACAAGAAACCCACAAACTACGATTTTGCATTGTCGAACAAAAGAGAGCGTAAGCATAAAGCTTAGTGAGGGTAAGATCATAAAACAAACCTCGACAATGCAGGGTCCAAGCACGAGCAACAACCAAGGTAGAATGCATGACCTTACCTTCAAACCACATGAGCCAAAATATAAATGATGCATGAACACAATTATCAACATCATGCCATGCTCAACAACTCATAAGCTCAACACATGGAAATGCATATATCAATATATATCAAACACATTCCATAATCCGTATTGGCACCTAGCTATGACCCGAATACGCAGATAACCGTTGGAACTCACATCCAACAACTCAACATTTACCTTACGGCGGGATTACACTCATCACCATTTCACGCGGAGGAGATTCCACTCATCCTCACGCCCCGTCGATGGGATTCCACTCATCACCGACTAACATATATTAGAAGATTTCCGGGCGAACCCGTACTCCATCTTGGTGACTACCATCACCAAGACCACGCGCGCATTTTGACTCTCATGTGCACACTAAACATCCTAATGATCGATCATTGTACCCAAGCATACTAGTGCCCATACTAACACATTTCATAACCTTTCACAACATCATTTCATATCAACTTCTGTGCTTAGCACGCACTCACTATGACTTACCGTCATGCACAAACCACATGCATATAAAAATGCATCAATATCATGCCTCAACATACATGTATAACACAATATACATAACCACCATAATCACAATTAACATGAAACAAGAGGCATACTCAACATTCAAGTTCAACCAAAGTCTCTAACATGAAACGTCCCCTCTACGTATCGAAACGCCTGGCTTGAAACAAGAGGCCGTATCGAAACGTCCCCTCACTCATTTTCATCTCTGACGACCCTCCGTTCGCCGTCCGTGGCTTGCTCGGCCAACACCATCGCAACCACCATTGTCGTGCGAACAAACCCCAACCCTTGGCTCTTTTCCATCGGCCATTGTTTGCTCGGAAATGATATAAACCCGTTCGACTCTCCTTTGCGCCATCGTCGTCGTCGATCTGCGTCCGTCGTCGCCCTCGGTGTCCTCGAGTATCTGTCGTTGCTACATTGTCGTACCGCCGTGAAGTTGAACTGCACTGCCGTCGTTTCCTGTTGTGTTTTTGTGCCGCCCTGTCCCACCTTTGCTCCCCTCAGATTTGGCTTTATTTCATCGCACCGCCGGTAAGCACTCAGAAACCCTAACCCCATATATGTTGAAAAGGTTAGAGTGGGTTGTGTGTTTGGGCAAGCTTTTAACTTATGTTTTCATGGTTGTGGTTATAGGCGTTAAGCCATCTGAGATCTTTGTTGCCATCACGTTGAACTGCTACCGCCGCCGCTATGTTGAACCGCCGCCGTTTGTGCACCAGTCACGCCGTTGGTTGCGTTTGGAAACCCTAACTGCTTGGTCTGTTGAGAGGAGATAAAGTTTGGGTTGAGCCCTATCTGTGAGGCCCAAGTGTTGGTGTTTGTGAGATGGTAAACCCAACGAGTTTGTGAGTGTGGTTGAATGGAGTTGGGTGTTGTGGCCTGTGTGTGTGTGTGTTTTGTGAACCCATAATTATGAGTAAACCGAACCCATGATCAGACCGGACCATGTGACAAACCAATATTGAACCGAACTGAACTAAAAACATTTTGAACCGTTGACTTGAACCAGTTTAACCCATTGACCTATGGGCAGTTGACTGGACCCTTGGACCGGCTTTGACCAGAGTTAACTTTGACCTAAGTTGATCGTTGACCTTGAACATGTTTGACCAGTTGACTTTGACCAGAGTTGACTTTTTCGAGAAACGTTCCTCTTGACCTTTTTCGACGTCCTGAGTCCGAATCCGCTGCCCGTTTTGTCAAATTCAAACTCGAAGCTCCGTTTCGCTAAGTTTAATTAATTATTCATAAAATTTGGTTGAGTTATGGATTTCAGAATCTGATTCAGAATATTCATGTGTTCAGGTGATAACGTCTTCGAGGTCGACGAGTTACCTCTAGTTGTACAGATCGACCGTACACGTTCTCCAAGATCTTCATGTGAGTATATCTTCAGTTTAGTTCTTAGTGTTTTAGTCGGTGGCTTAGTGTTAGTAATAAATACTAATATAGTATTCATACCTTCATAGGTTCTAATTCAGCTAGATCTGAGCATGAGATGCGCTTTCTCGGCATTAGAGCTTCTGTTGCTTAAGGTGTGTCTCTTTCTGTTTTATAAACTTGTGTGTTTCTCTCTGTGCTATAAATTTTATGTGCTTCTTCTGGTATTAATATAAGTAAATGTTTTGTACATTTTGTGTGCATACTCTGTTGTGATTGTGTGAATATTTTCAGAAATCATTTATAACATGTCATACTGTGATTTAAATGAGAAATCAGACTTACCAAATTTTGAAATATCAGATTTTCAGAATCGTAAAACATCAGATTTATAGTATTGCGCAACTTGAATTTTCATGATTCAAGTTTCGAATCAGACTCGGATTTTAAAATCTACATCATATCATTGTGGGTATATGGTTTCGGATTTGTTCGGGGAAGTTCAGTGGTTTCACCCTTCGGGCTGAATTCCGCTTCGGATCAGTGGTTCCACCTTCGGGCTGAGTTCCACTTTGGATGGTGACGATGGAGAGAGTAGGTTCTGGGGAACCTTAATTTTCGATGTATCGGAGATGGGTACTGTGATCATGTGCATCAAGCATCATATCATGATTCGGTTTTGTTGTATTTTCAGAAAAGTCTTTATCAGGAAATAAAATACTATTTTTGTTTTATTTTGTTTTCGGTTGCACTTTAGAGACACACTAAGCTCTTTAGCTTACACCTCTTAGTTTTTACTTTTCAGATATCTCAGACTTTTTAGGCGATCGGTACTTGGAGCATCTCTTGTTTATTCAGATAACTTATTATTCAGTACGAACTTTTCCGTTACCTCAAAATTATTATTTTAATATTGTTTGGGACATTTGTGTAATATGGACATTGGGATTGTCTATAATTTGGGATTTATTGGATGCATGTATTTACAAATTTATTTTCAGAGATTTTAATTAATTATCAGAACGTCGTTCAAAAGATTGAGTTTTATTTTAATCGAAATATTTGGTGAGTTTTACTTATTTAACCGATTCTTTTGAATTACAAAATATTTTAACCTATATTTTTTCTTGAGGGACAAGTTTCCAATCGCTACTTCCTAGATTCGACCCATTTCTTCTAGGCTGGGTTTAGGGGGTTACACCCTCTCCTTGCACAAGCAACCCACGAACTACGGATCTGTATTGTCGAACAAAAGAGAGCGTAAGCATAAAGCTTAGTGAGGGTAAGCTCATAAAACAAACCTCGACAATGCAGGGTCCAAGGTAGAATGCATGACCTTACCTTCAAACCACATGAGCCAAAATATAAATGATGCATGAACACAATTATCAACTTCATGCCATGCTCAACAACTCATAAGCTCAACACATGGAAATGCATATATCAATATATATCAAACACATTCCATAATCCGTATTGGCACCTAGCTATGACCTGAATACGCGGATAATAGTTGGAACTCACATCCAACAACTCAACATTTACCTTACGATGGGATTACACTCATCACTATTTCACGCGGAGGGGATTCCGACTAATATATATAAGAAGATTTCTGGGCGAACCCGTACTCCATCTTGGTGACTACCATCACCAAGACCACGCACGCATTTTAACTCTCGTGTGCACACTAGACATCCTAATGATCGATCATTGTACCCAAGCATACTAGTGTCAATACTAACACATTTCATAACCTTTCACAACATCATTTCATATCAACTTCCGTGCTTAGCACGTACTCACCATGACTTACCGTCATGCACAAACCACATACATATAACAATGCATCAATACCATGCCTCAACATACATGTATAACACAATATACATAATCATCATAATCACAATTAACATGAAACAAGAGGCATACTCAACATTCAAGTTCAACCAAAGTCTCTAACTAAAGCTTGGGATTAGACTACCAATCTAATCCCAACTCTAGGTGGGTCTACCAAGCTCAACCTAGTCCACATGCTTGAACCAACACTTGAAAACCATTTAAAAACATTTAACCACTCACCGACTATTCCAAGCTCAACCACACTAGCTGATCAAGCTCCCAACGGTTCCAAATTCGTTCCCGAGGCTTCACCAACACAATTCCTTGCTTCTAAACATCCCAACACAATCAAAACAACTACAAACCAGTCCACAAATCAATGTAGCAAACCTGGAACACTAACCAAGCACAAAACACATGTTTTCAAGCTAAAGACAACCCCAAAACCTTCATTCCCGAGCAGCCATGAAGCACAGCCCAAAACCATTGATTTCAACACTTATATTACTCCCAAAAGCTTTCAAAACAACCCTTATACATAGCCTAACCATCAGCCAACAAATTCTCACATTAAACACCCCCAAAACACAACATTTAAACTCTCTAAAACTTCCTTAAAACCCAATTTCGGGAAACATCACAAAACCATGTAAAAATCAACTATGTTGGACCTTTTAGATTGTAAAAATCTTATCTAACATCAACAAACCGAAAACTTAAGTTAAAGCTAATAAAGTTCACATTTTTAATCCAAACTTTCAAAACTCCAAAATGAGAAATCATGAGTTTTAATAAAAATAAAACTATAGACTTGTAGAGAATGATAAGGACAAGTCAAAAGTGGGTTTACCTTTGAAAAATCCCCAACAATAATCAAGAGGGGTGATGGAACAATGAACTTGAAGGGTTTTGGGTTTTGACGTGAAAATGAAATGAAGAAGAAGAAGATGACCTCTTTTTTTGTCTCAAAAAGCTCATCTTTTCCTAACTTTGAAATATTTACAAAAACGCCATTAATGAGATGGCTAAAATTCTCATCTCCTAAAATCTATGAGATTGGATTTAAAAGATAGGCCCAACATAGATTTTAATTATTTTGAAAATGAAACCGAAGCCCGAAACATTATTTTAATATTATTTTCACCCGACCCCCAAACCTGAGTGTTACAATTTCAAACTTTAATTGGCATGTATTGATATCCAACTCTATCTTAAATTTTTTAAATTTAAATTTCATAACATTTTTAATTAATTATTAAAATTAATTGATATTTAATTATATTTTTAGGTAAACTACAACGGAGGTCGCTCAATTATGAGTAAGATTGCATTTGAGTCACTTAATTATGGGTAAGATTACATTTGGATCACCATTCCTATTTAAAAAAATATAACTTAAGAAGTCTGTTTTATAATAAAAATGACTAAATTGAATTATTTTGAATTATATATATGACGAGTTACATTTATTGAATTATATATATATATATATATATATATATATATATATATATATATATATATATATATATATATATATATATATATATATATACGACGAGTTACATTTATTGAATTATTTTGAATATAGACTAAATTGATATGATATAAAAGCTTCAAAGACTAAAACTGTCATTATACCTGATTAAACGACAACATTTAACATATGAGTAACCCAAATGTAACCATAATATTAAATTATTAAATGAGTGACCCAAATATAACTTTTAAGAATTGGATGACCCAAATGTAACCTTAACCATAATTTCTAATAACTAAAAAATTATTTTTAATGGTCTAAATGTGATTACAAAGTAGTATTTGTTCATACATGTTCTTTAACCTTTTGACAATGCACATACAGCTTGTAGACAAAACAGATTGAACCCGTATTTCCTAGGATGAATATCATCTGCTTTTCTACTGAGACACATGTTGGGTTCCAACTATAAATTTATTTATTTTTATTTTTTTGAATAGATTTTTTATTTATTCTAATCAAGGCTAAAACGGAATAGAAACGCCGCAATAAACAACCTTCCCAACATTTGTCAACCAAACGCCATCAATTATCAACCCTCTGCGGCGTTTAGAAAAAAACGCCACTATATGGAACCTATTGTGGTGTTTGTATTTAGAAACACCACTACAACTCATACCTATTGAGGCTTTTGGTCCCAAGCGCCACTATTTCGTGTTCTATGGCGGCGGTTGTGCCACAAACGCCGCTAAAAGTGTAATTTTTTGGCGTTTTCACTATAACCGCCGCAAAAAACGTCGATACAGACCAGTTTTGATGTAGTAGTTGATATTGAATAAAAAAGAGTTCAAGTTTAATTCAGATTGGTTCAATTTAGTATAAGAAGTTTCATTATTTAAAAGGAAACCATTGTATTGTATGATAATCTAATAATATTTTTAAGTTAGTTTCATTATTGGGATTTAGTTTGATATATTTATTTCTGAAGAGAGTTTAAATGAACTCCCGTTCACCTTTCCTTGTTACCACCTATTTAAACTTTCATTAAGTCAATAATCTCTAAGGTAGGTGGTTAAAACTCTTAGTTGACACTCTCCTATTTCCCAGGTTTTAGGTTCAAATTTCAGTATGAGTAAAATTTTTCTTCCCCATCTCCTAGTTAGAAATTGTTAAAAAAAAATAACTTTTATTAAACATAGCGTTAAAACCTTACCAATGAACAGTCTTTTCCATTTCTTTTATTCAAATTTAATTATGTTTAAAATTCTTATCATAAGCCGACCTTAGCTCAGTTGGTAGAGCGGAGGACTGTAGTGGGTTTCCCTCAGTGTAATCCTTAGGTCGCTGGTTCGAATCCGGCAGGTCGAATTTTTGAATATAATTTTGCTGTACGATCCGTTTGAATATTTTTGACATTTCGATAGAATTTTCATGGTAATTCAATTCAGAATTCATTTTTAATAATTAAATAATTATATCTGTTTTGCATTAATATAAATATTAAATTAGGAATTTAATCTAATTTCATGAAACGTAAATAGAAATATATTTTAGCATTATAAAACATCTATAATTAAAAAAAATAATTATATTAACTCTTCTTTACCATGTTAATTATGGTTCTAACCAAAAAAATAATCTATGCCAGTTATGGTTCAACACAAAAAATAATCTGTCATTTTTTTTTCATATCATTGTTTAGGTGTGAATCCACACTTTTTTTTTTCACATCATTTAAAAATAATCATTTAAAAGTTTTAACTTGAATGGAATGATTATATGAAGGAAAATGATGATGTAAGAAGTTTTTAATGGTTGAGACTTGAGACTATGGTTGACATGGTAAGAAAAGTCTATGGAATAAATTTTCTATTAATTAAGTGAATTAAGTTGATTTTGAACGGGATCAATTTAATTTTTTTTTGGATAAATTAAAAATACGGAGAGATTTTTTTGGATCAATCTAGATCAGGTCAATTTGAGTTGTAAAACTTTCAAATCATTTAAAATTCGTCGATTGAGTTATTCAAGTTCAAGTCATTTTAAGTTTTATCATTTGATTTTGGGTCTTCCTTAGTTACTTTTTGGGTCATCCTTAGTTACTTTTTGGTCATTTTCGATTTGGATAATTTGGTTCGGCTTATTCTATGATAAATAAAGTTTGACCTTTTGACAATGCACATACACATAGTAGACAAAGTAGATTGAATCCGTGCCTCCTAAGATGAATATCATCTGCTTTTTTCACTGAGACACTTGTTGGGTTTCAACTAAAAATTTATTTATTTTTATTATTTTTGAATAGATTTCTTTATTTATTCTAATCAAGGATAAAACGTAATAGAAACATGAATTATTATTTTTTAGAATAAAAACAAAACTGATGAATCCCATAAAATTCTTTTCCCAACAAAAAAAAATCAGAATTGTTCTAAAATCCCCAAATCGTGTGAACCTAGCGGCTCTCATATAGCAAAACAAACACCGAATCACGGCAAAAGAGGACAATACCTATTATTAGCCAACCATTTATCTATGCAAAAGTGATGGTATAAATGTTTGCAGTAAGGAAAAACGCTATAAGAATGATCGTTTTTAAACTTTTCCAATCATATATCACAGTCGATCGAGAAGGTACTTACAAGATAATATCTGTTCATAAATATTTTTAATCTTTTAACAATAAACACGTCTTAGAGACATTGTGATTGAACCAAAAATAAATAAGACATGTAAATGGCAACATGACCTATTATTAAGAAAATAAAGCACAATTATACATGATATCTCAACTGCTGTGGGACTTGAAAGAAGCTGGAAAAATATTGTTCGAACATGACCATACTCTTGGTGTAACCGGAGAACAAAATCAAGCGCTAGAGAAGGAGGGCTTGAACTTCTAACCTTGTGGTTAACAGCCACACACTCTAACCAACTAAGCTATTATAGCTAATGATTCATGGTCTTCATATTAAATTTACTAACTAAATAAAAAGGATAAATCCTTTGGTTTAGCAAAGTTGTACAAGGGCCGTAGAAGATTAAAGTTTTTTAGTGTAATAATATTTGTATGAAAAATTATTTTATGCATTGACTATGAAAAATGGAGTTCTATTTTTTTAATAAGTTGAGTATTTTTAGAGTTTAGGGGATATAATTTTAGAGTTTAAGGTTATAATTTTAGGGTTTGAGAATAATTTTTAAAGTTTTAAATTTAAGATTTATATTTTAGTGTGTTGAGTTTAGTGCCCTAAAATAACACATGCCATTATTTGAAACCGCTTGTAGAAAAAAAAAAACGATATATAAAATATTAACCCATATGTATTCCTTTAAGCTATAATAAATAATAATATCATAACTTTAGAATACTTATTTTTTCAAAATATCAAATCAAATAACATCATTATACAAATAAAAAAGTTGAAGAAAACCACGTACGTATTACAGTTTTCACACCCCAACCTCGAATTTATGCATGAATTCGACTCGGATTAAATATGATTTAATATATATATATATATATATATATATATATATATATATATATATATATATATATATTGATAAAAGATAAAGTGATTACAAGTAATATCTGTTCTAAATATACTCTCAACCATTTGACGATGAACGCTCAATCACCCTGCTGCAGCTGTTAGTGCTCGAACCCATGACCTCAAGGAACAATAACCATTCCCTTAACCACTAAGGCAAGTTGGTTCA
This sequence comes from Hibiscus tridactylites, assembly GCA_958450335.1. Lineage (NCBI taxonomy): Eukaryota > Viridiplantae > Streptophyta > Magnoliopsida > Malvales > Malvaceae > Hibiscus > Hibiscus tridactylites. The sequence goes on from CAUDLX010000182.1 coordinate 61,708, forward strand.
TGCATTTAAAATATAATTTTAATAATATGAGTACATCTGATTCAATTATAATTAAATATTCAATTAAATGATAAAATAACGTTTCTAGGTTATGTCAATTTTGTGTCTAAACAGATAATTTCTTTTTCAAGCTTTAGTTGAAATCTACCAATATTTTCTCGGTTTATTATAGTGATTTTTCACTCACACGTCTTAATTAAGTTTGAACAAAGGGAATGAAAAATATTTTATTATTTTGAAGATGTCTTATTTTTAGTAGAATTTTACTCATCCTCAAAGTTTTAACTTTAAAAGTGTATTAATTTTTTATGTTAAGACAAACTATTTGTATGAGTAATTATACCGTGCATTGGCGGTGAAAACAAAAAAATTTCATGAGAGTCTTAGTTTTATGATTTAGAGATTTAGTTTAGGGTTTATATTTAGAGTTTAGGGTTCATAGGTTAAAACCTAAATCCCTAACCATATTATCCTAAACATTAACCCTAACCTCTAAACCATAAATTTTAAGTATAACACCTAAATTCAAGCCACTAACCCTAAATTCTAAACATATAAACAGTACACTAGATTCCTAAACCCTAGAATTAAGGCACTTGTGGAAACTTTTTGTTTCTACCGCCAATGCATGAAATATTTTCCCCTATTTGTATAAAACTCTCTGAGTAATTTCTTCTCATCAAACAATTCATTTCCATCCACATCAGATAACTTATCTTTCCTAAGACCATTTTTAAAATTATTACAATAAGATAACTTATCTTTCCTAAGAGCATTTTTAAAATTATTATAATAAGATAACTTATCTTATTAATTTTCCAAAATACCTAATATCGTTAAAACAAGATTTGCTGGTATTTTTTTAGAAAACAACATCAGCAGCAACAACAACTTATTCTGGGGCCCTCTTTTTTCGAAGCCTTATGCGGCCTCACATGTTGCACATGCCCAAAACCACCTTACCTAAATGATAATTAAATTTTTATTTGTATTAATACGGAGTCAAACGAAATATAAGTGTAATTATTAACATGCATGAATAATTGATTGAAATTGCTAGATGATAGAATTGAATAACTCATCTTATAGATACATACACTCTTGTCAATGTAAATTATACAAGTCGCCTACACTTCTTAAAATATTGCATGAACAAGTGATTTGATGCTAAATCATGCAAAGAATATGCTTATTTAAAAAAATTGTGACAATGAGAGAGGGAAAGAGGAATTTTCAAGAGATAGTGGCTTGAGTAAGTGGAAATGTGTTTATGGTTATAATTGCTACATATACGAGGATTTGATGTGTTTGCTTCAAGTGGAAGGCAAGGGTTACCCAATTCACACCCCCCAATTTATATCTTTCTATTTTAGTTATGTTGGAAAAAAAACTATTTTTGGTATAATTACTAGTATTCACATAGACCGACTAATTCAAATAAGGTATTATAGAGGCCTAATATGGGGGCGACCCTCCCAGTGTTGTTTGCTCTATTTACAACGTTAGAATTTGAATCTCCAACCTTATTTAAAGAGCCTAGCTTTTCATCTTACTAGACTAGTTGGTAGTTAACTTTTTCGATATGAGTTGATATTGAATAAAAAAAAAATTCAAGTTTAATTCAGATTGGTTCAATTTAGCATAAGAAGTTTCATTATTTAAAAGGAAACCATTGTATTGTATGATAATCTAATAATGTTTTTAAGTTAGTTTCATTATTGGGATTTAGTTTGATATATTTATTTTTGAAGAGAGTTTAAATGAACTCCCGTTCACCTTTCCTTGTTATCACCTATTTAAACTTTTATTAAGTCAATAATCTCTAGGGTAGGTGGTTGAAGTTTTTAGTTGACATTTTCTCATTTTCCCTAAGTTTTGGGTTCAAATTCCAGTATGAGTAAAATTTCCCTTCCCCCTCTTCTAGGTAGAAATTGTTAAAAAAATCTTTTTTATTAAACATAGCGTTAAAACCTTACCAGTGAACAGTCTTTTCCATTGTTTTTATTCAAATTATTTATGTTTAAAATTCCTATTGCAAGCCGACCTTAGCTTAGTTGGTAGAGTGGAGGACTGTAGTGGGTTTCCCTTGTTGTAATCCTTAGGTCGCTGGTTCGAATCCGGCAGATCGGATTTTTGAATATAATTTTGCTGTACACGATCCGTTTAAATATTTTTGACATTTTGATCGAATTTTCATGGTATAATTCAATTCTGAATTCATTTTTAATAATTATATTTGTTTTGCATTAATATAAATATTAAATTAGGAATTTAATCTAATTTCATGAAACGTAAATAGCAAATATATTTTAGCATTATAAAATATCTATAATTAAAAAAATAATTATATTAACTCTTCTTACCATGTTAATTATGGTACCAACCACAAAAAATAATCTATACCAGTTATGGCCCCAACTACAAAAAATAATCTGCCATTTTTTTCATATCATTGTTTAGGTGTGAATCCACATTTGTTTTTTTTTCACAAAAAATAATCTATACCAGTTATAGTCTCAACTACAAAAAATAATCTGTCATTTTTTTTTCTTTCATATCATTGTTTAGGTGTGAATCACACTCGTTTTTTTCCACATCATTTAAAAGTTTTAATTTAAATGGAATGATGATATGAAGGAAAATGATGATGTAAGAGGTTTTTAGTGGTTGAGACTTGAGACTATGGTTGATATGATGAGAAAAGTCTATAGAATAATTTCTCTATTAATTGAGTGAATTAAGTTGATTTTGAACTGGATCAATCTTTTTTTTTTTTGGATAAATTAAAAATATGGAGAGGTCTTTTTGGATCAATCTAGATCGAGTCAATTTGAGTTGTAAAACTTTTGAATCATCTAAAATTTGTCGATTGAGTTATTCAAGTTCAAGTCATTTTAAGTTTTATCATTTGAATTTGGGTCAACCTTAGTTACTTTTTGGGTCATTTCCGATTTGGATCATTTGAGTTCGGCCTATTCTAGGATAAATAAAGTTTGAATTATTGACTTCTATGATAAATAAAGTTTGATCTTTTGACAATGCACATACACATAGTAGGCAAAGTAGATTGAACCCGTGTCTCTTGGGATGAATATCATTCGCTTTTTCACCGAGACACTTGTTGAGTTCCAACTAAAAATTTATTTATTTTTATTATTTTTGAATAGATTTCTGCATTTATTCTAATCAAGGATAAAACGTAATAGAAACATGAATTATTAACTTTTAGAATAAAAACAAAACTGATAATCCCATAAAATTCTTTTCCCAACAACAAAAAAACCATAATTGTTCCAAAATCCCCAAATCGTGTGAACATAGCGGCTCTCCTATAGCAAAACAAACACCGAATCACGGCAAAGAGGACAATACCTATTATTAGCCAACCAATTATGGTATAATTGTTTGCAGTTAGGAAAAACGCTATTAGAATCATCGTTTTTAAACTTTTCCTATCATATATCACAGTCGGTCAATAAGATACTTACAAGGTAGTATCTGTTTATAAATATTTTTAATCTTTTAACAATGAACACATCTTGGAGACATTGTAATTGAACTGAACATCATTCGCTTTTTCGCTGAAACCAATTGCTGGATTCACTTTGTTATTAAGATTTTGTTGGTTGTTAGAATTAAAATTATATATGACATGTATATCAATAAATATACAATTTTGGAGAAATATCGTACATATTGTCACGGGCCGCCAGTCCGAGCCCATGCCATATGCGCATTTGCCGAGAGAAGGGGTTTAGACACAGACTTGGACCTCGAGAAGACCGCCAGACATAGCCTGGTCCGTGAGAGATTTTGGAAGGTTCCAGAATGTTCTGGAAGATCCTGGAAGATTTAGTCAACATTATCCATTTGAATTGATTTTATTTAGATAATGTTGAGATATTTAGAGATTTTGTAAAGATATTATGTAAATCTCGTCCGTCGATGTAAATCAGTTTTGACCGTCAGATCTAGGGGAGTTCAACTATAAATAGAGACTCCCCATCTTATTTGTAAATCACTCAGTTTTCTATCTTCAGAGTAATCAAGGCATTCACTCTATATCCTCTGTGTTGTTCTTCGTGTTCTTAGTTTTCTTCTTTCAGAATTCAAAGCCATTCGTTATAGTTTGCTTTTGCTTAGAACGATCTTGCGTTCTTGAGTGCTTTGGAAGTTTGATCTTCCGGAGTTGGAATTTAGGCTGACTTAGGCATTTGTGTGGTGAAATTCGCCTAAGGCCGCACGGTTCGCTGGTTCAGAAATCTAGCCCCGTGACAGTTGGTATCAGAGCGAGTGTTCGAGGAAGGCACTGATCGTGATGGCACCAAAGAAAGGAGAGAATACTGCAGTGCAAAAGGGTGCGGAGACCCAGGCTGCTGACGAAAAGCGAGCAAGCTCGAGAGATATCCTCACGTCGCTAGAGGGGAAGGTAACCCGACTTGAGGAATCGGTGAAAGACTCGGGTGAGCGACTCGACTTGGTCGATTCACGCTTTGAGGATCAAGACAACAAGAGGGACCATCTCAAGAGAGAGATGGAGGAACTTCTGACGGATATATTCGAGAAGTTGGGTAACAGAGGTGATGTGCTTGAGGCCGAGTTAAAGGCTGTGAAGTTAGAGCTGGAGGAAATGAAGGTAGGCATGGCGATGTTCAAAGCTGCCTTGAAAAATGTGACCGAGCCAACTGCGTCCTTGCTGAGGAAGGACATCCCAAAGCCGAAGGAGTTCAAGGGGAACAGGTCGGCCCAAGATGTTGAGAACTTCGTTTGGGGCATGGAGTAGTACTTTCGGGTCATGCCGTCATGGGCATCACAGATGATGCGGAAAAGGTAACTGTTGCTTCTATGTATTTAACTGACGTCGCTCTTTTATGGTGGCGACACAGATGCTCTGAGGAGGAGAGCAAGGACATTCCTATTGAGACTTGGAAGGAGTTTCAAGTTGAGCTGAAAGATCAGTTTAGTCCGACCAATGCTCAACACGAGGCTCGAAAGAAGTTGCGGGAACTGAAACATGAGGGTTCCATCCAGAGTATGTTAAGGAGTTCATTGAGCTCAAACTCTAGATTCCAAATTTGAGTGAAGCCGAGGGCTTCTTTACTTTCACACATGGACTTCCACGATGGCCCCAAATGGAGTTAATGCAGAGGGGAGTCAAGGATCTCTCCAATGCCTTGACCGCAACTGAATCTATGGAAGAATTTGAAGTTGGGAAATCCAAATCTGATAAGCCACGAGGCAAGGACAATGGTGGGGGAGATGAGGATGATTACTGTGGCAGTGATGGTGACGAAAATCCCAACAATTTCGTCAAACCATTGGAGAAACGAGGGCATATAAGGTGCCACCGTTGTGGTGGTCCGCACGTGGTGAGAAACTGTCCCAAGAAAGGCCGCCTCAATGCTATCGCCAATGAGGACGACGAAACAGAAAAGGAGGAATGTCGACTTGGTGCGATTGCCAGTGTCAAAGTAATCAAACCAAGTGTAGAAGGGAAGCATGTGAAATGTTACCGGTGTAGGGGGGCTCATATTGTGAAAGAGTGCTCGGATTGGGTCAAGTCGTCTAAGGGGGATGACAAGCCCGAAGATAGTGATGCTTTAAAGCTTGGTTCGATGTTGTTGAGTTCTGACAAGGCGAGTAAGAACCAGAAGCAGAAAGGGTTGATGTATGTTGACATCAACGTGGCGGGTCAGAAGAGAAGTGCTCTTGTGGATACATGAGCATCTCATTTGTTTGTGTCGAAGAAAGCTGCCGACGAGATTGGTTTGAAGGTTGAAGATTCAACCGGGGTGATCAAGACCGTCAATTCCAGAAGTGTTCCGACAGTGGGAATGGCACGAGGCGTGGAGTTGGAAATTGGAGAATGGAAAGGCAAGGAAAATTTCGAGGTAATTCACTGTGATGACTATGATTTTGTCATTGGTTTAAGTTTCCTTGACCGGGTTAATGCACTCCTTGCCACTTTTGCCGATTGTGTTTGTATTTTGGAGCCTCGCAAACAATGTGTTGTGCCGATTCGTCGGGTTGTGACGTTGCTATTTTGTTGTGCCTCGCAACCAAGGATGCTGACTTAGTTGCTGCCACTGAGGAAACGACCTTGGAAGGGCTAGTGGAGCTGAAGTCTTTGGACGACGTGGGATTCGTCGAGTGTCCACCAGTGAGTAAGGTGGATGGGGCATTGAGATTCGTGGACAAAGAAGCGTCAGTGCGAGCTGAAGTGTCGGACTTGCAGATTGAAGAAGTGCCGACATTGTCGATGAGCGACGAGTTGCCGAAAGGCGATGGTGCATCAGAATTCGCGAGGAAGGAAGTGTTGATGAGCGTTAGAGTGAATGCCAGTCGGAATAGTCCGAAAGAGGTATATCTCGAGCACAATTATGGTGTTTTACAATTTAATTTGCCTGACTTGCTGGGTGTAAGAAGTGGAAAACCTAACCCAACAGATGGAGTTGCCAAGAGTTGGCGAGAACCCAAGCCACCTTTCAGAGTTCTGAAGGTCCGTTCGGTGTTCAATGTGATGGGGTCCGAGTACTCGAGCAAGGATCAAGTGGATCCGAGTAGATGCAATTTGCAACTGGTAGGAAAGAGTTCCTATGATCGAGATGTACGTGGTGGATCGACGAATAATGTTACATGACGGAGAGTGCCGGAGCGAGCAGTCCTTATGGGGGGACGATCGAGTCAGAGTCGAGTGCTCTTTATGGGGAGAGCGGTCCTTATGGGGGACAACTGTTGAGTGTGTAAAAGTTCTATTATTTACACCCTTTTAACCCATATTTCTGCTGCATTCAAGCATCATTTCATTGCATTTAGGATAGTTTTCAATTAAATATCACAATTATATAAAAGGCACGGATTCTACTAAAAGATGGTATATTTTGCAGGTAGCTGCCAAGGTTGACGATGAAGGCAGGCGAAGGGCAGAGAAGCAGGAAGGCGGAACTGAACAAACAGCTGAAGATGACGAACCTGTCATGGACCCGTCACGACAGCATGGTGACAGCAGATTATTGAAGAGGAAAAATGAAGTGGATATCGATAGATAGAGAAAAATCTGCTCGTCTGTCGTGTGGCAGCCAAATAATTTTCCAAGCCCCGGATCAAAAGATATGTCAAGCCAAAGCTCAAAAGAGAGGAAATTCCTAAAAGCAAGGAGGCGGCTAGAAAGTAGGATACCTTAGAGATTTAATCTTTATTAGAATCTTACTTTTAATTAAAGTTGTAATCCTTGTTACCTTAGATAACTTGAGCCCAAAGCTTATATAAAGGGCATAGATTAAACCTAGGGCATAAGCCGACTACCCCATAACCGAAACCAAACCCTGCCGTTAACCTGTCTCCGACATGTTCTAAATTCCCCCTAGGGTTACGGGTTGTTTTGTAAAGTAGTTGCAAGGGTTGCTTTGTTTTAGGATTTTTCAGTTTCAATAAAATAAACTTCAAGTTCTTTTATCTTGGTTTTAACATCTTGCAAGAGCATCGGGAGAGCATTGTGAGGTTATTTATTTACTTAGCATCGGGAGAGTTAAGTATACGAAAGAGATAAAAGCGTGTTCTCTAGTTTATAGTTGAACCATCTCGTGCTTAGGGATAAGGCGAGGTTAAGTGGCTAAGGAAGAATTCATACACATCGGTGTTCATCCTTCGATTCACGCCGGGAGGTATCATCAAAGACGTGTTCATCGACAGACTTGTGCCTAGGGATAGGGCAAGGCAGATCTGGGATTCTTGCCAAGCTTGAAGTACTGAGTTAGTGTCTGCTGCCGCAACAACTAACGGACAGACGCCGCGACAGGTGCTGTCGGCGACGGGAGCGACGACAGAACTGGAGATCCTAAGCAATTCAATACCTACACTACCGAGCAATTCAATACCGGCCCATTCTTTCTATCTTGATTTCCCAATCTTTTTATTTAAGTTTTACTTTATTATTCGTGACAATTCTCTAAAATATTTCTTTTACTTCGTGCAGTAAATCAAGGTGAAGTCATTAGCCCAATCCCTGTGGAGACGATATCCGATACTTCGTATCACTTTATTACTTGCGACGTGTACACTTGCACTGCTATTGCGATATACTATTTACACGCAACAACAACCAAGCCCGATTCTGAGTAGGAGGCGAGACAAGGTGCGGAAACGAATCCAGGATCACCGAGTCAAGCTTCATCCTGAAGGCGCAACGAGGGCGTCGCCAAGTTTGGTGGGGGAGATTGTCACGAGCCGCCAGTCCGAGTCCGTGCCATATGCGCATTTGCCAAGAGAAGGGGTTCAGACACAGACTTGGACCTCGAGAAGACCACCAGACATAGCCCGGTCCATGAGAGATTCTGGAAGGTTCCGGAATGTTCGGGAAGATCCTAGAAGATTTAGTCAACATTATCCATTTGAATTGATTTTATTTAGATAATGTTGAGATATTTAGAGATTTTGTAAAGATATTATGTAAATCTCGTCCGTCGATGTAAATCAGTTTTGACCGTCAGATCTGGGGGAGTTCAACTATAAATAGAGACTCCCCAGCTCATTTGTAAATCACTCAGTTTTCTATCTTCAGAGTAATCAAGGCTTTCACTCTATATCCTCTGTGTTGTTCTTCGTGTTCTTGGTTTTCTTCTTTCAGAATTCAAAGCCATTCGTTATATTTTGCTTTTGCTTAGAACGATCTTGTGTTCTTGAGTGCTTTGGAAGTTTGATCTTCCGGAGTTGAAATTTAGGCTGACTTAGGCGTTTGTGTGGTGAAATTCGCCTAAGGCCGCACGGTTCGCTGGTTCAGAAATCTAGCCCCGTGACAGTTGGTATCAGAGCGAGTGTTCGAGGAAGGCACTGATCGTGATGGCACCGAAGAAAGGAGAGAATGCTGCAGTGCAAAAGGGTGCGGAGACCAAGGCTGCTGACGGAAAGCGAGCAAGCTCGAGAGATATCCTCACGTCGCTAGAAGGGAAGGTAACCCGACTTGAGGAATCGGTGAAAGACTCGGGTGAGCGACTCGACTTGGTCGATTCACGCTTTGAGGATCAAGACAACAAGAGGGACCATCTCAAGAGAGAGATGGAGGAACTTCTGACGGATATATTCGAGAAGTTGGGTAATAGAGGTGATGTGCTTGAGGCCGAGTTAAAGGCTGTGAAGTTAGAGCTGGAGGAAATGAAGGTAGGCATGGCGATGTTCAAAGCTGCCTTGAAAAATGTGACCGAGCCAACTGCGTCCTTACTGAGGAAGGACATCCCAAAGCCGAAGGAGTTCAAGGGGAACAGGTCAGCCCAAGATGTTGAGAACTTTGTTTGGGGCATGGAGCAGTACTTTCGGGTCATGGGCATCACAGATGATGCGGAAAAGGTAACTGTTGCTTCTATGTATTTAACTGACGTTGCTCTTTTGTGGTGGCAACGCAGATGCTCTGAGGAGGAGAGCAAGGACATTCCTATTGAGACTTGGAAGGAGTTTCAAGTTGAGCTGAATGATCAGTTTAGTCCGACCAATGCTCAACACGAGGCTCGAAAGAAGTTGCGGGAACTGAAACATGAGGGTTCCATCCAGAGTATGTTAAGGAGTTCATTGAGCTCAAACTCTAGATTCCGAATTTGAGTGAAGCCGAGGGCTTCTTTACTTTCACACATGGACTTCCACGATGGGCCCAAATATCACGAAGGTCGCAAGTTCAAGACTTGTATGGGCAATCAATTTCTAATTTTTCAAACGTCGCCATTTCCTCCAAATCCATCCTTTCATTTTTGTTCCACTTTCCAATTTTCTTTCATATTGTCTTGTTTATTTGATCTTTTCCCTTCCAAAACAATAAAAGCAGCTTTCCATTTTATTTTATTTTTTCTCCTTTCCATGTTACAGACCCATAAAGAATACCATAACCCTAGTTCAACGCTAGTATTGGAATTATAATATTCTTTGGAAATTTCAAAGCATTGGCTTATTAGCTTAGCTGGTTAGAGTGTCGTACTAATAACGTTAAGGACGCAGGTTCAAGACCTGCATGAGCCAACTAATTATTAATATATATTTCAAACGTTATTGTTTCCTCCAAATCCATCCTTTCATTTTTGTTCCACTTTTTACTTTTCTTTCATCTTGTCTTGTTTATTTTTTCATTCCTCGTTCAAAACAATAAAAACAGCTTTCTATTTTTTGTTTCTTTCTCCTTTCCATATTAGAGACCCATAAAGAATACCATAACCCTTGTTCAACGCTAGTATTGGAATTATAATATTATTTGGCAATGTCAAAGCATTGACCCATTAGATTAGTTGGTAAGAGTGTTGTATTAGTAACGCTAAGGTCCCAAGTTCAACACTTGCATGGCCCATCCAATTCTTAATTTTTCAAACGGTGTTGTTTCCTCCAAATCCATCCTTTCATTTTTGTTCCACTTTTTAATTTTCTTTCATCTTGCCTTGTTTATTTGTTCATTTCTCTTTCAAAACAATAAAAGCAGCTTTCATTTTTTATGTTTTTTTCTCCTTTCCATGTTACAGACCCATAAAGAATACCATAACCCTAGATGAACGATGGTATTAGAATTATAATATTATTTGGCAATTTCAAAGAATCGGCCTATTAGCTCTGCTAGTTAGAGTTTCATGCTAATAATGCGAAGGTCGCAAGTTTGAGACTTGCATGGGCCAACCAATTCTTAATTTTTCAAACGTTGTTGTTTCCTCTGAATCCACCGTTTCATTTTTGTTCCACTTTTTAATTTTCTTTCATCTTGGCTTGTTTATTTGTTCATTTCTCTTTCAAAACAATATAAACATCTTACCTTTTTTATGTTTTTTTTTTCTCATTTCCATGTTACCAGACCCATACGGCATACCATAACCCTAGTTCAACAGTAGTATTGGAATTATAATATAATTTGGATAATTCAAAGCATTAACCTATTAGATTAGCAGGTTAGAGCGTCATCCTAATAACGTGAAGGTCAGAGGTTTAATACCTGCATGGGCCAACTAGTTCTAAATTTTTCAAATGTCATCGTTTCCTCTAAATCCATCCTTTCATTTTTGTTCCACTTTTTAATTTTCCTTCATCTTGTCTTGTTTACTTGTTCGTTTCTCTTTCAAAACAATAAAAGCAGCTTTCCATTTTTTGATTTTTTCTCATTTCCATGTTAGAGACCCATACAGAACACCATAACCCCAGTTCACCGCTAGTATTGGAATTATAATATTATTTGGACGTTTCAATGCATCGGTCTATTAACTCAGTTGTTAGAGCGTCGTGCTAATAAGGTGAAGGTCGCAAGTTTGAGACTTTGCATGGGTCAACCAATTCTTAATTTTTCAAACAATGTTGTTTCCTCCAAATCTATCCTTTCTTTTTTGTTCCACTTTTTAATTTTCTTTCATCTTTCCTTGTTTATTTTTCCATTTCTCTTCAAAACAATAAAATCAGCTTTCCTTTTTATGTATTTTTCTCCTTTCCATGTTACGAGACCGATACAACATACCATATCCCTAGTTCAACGCTAGTATTTGAATTATAATATAATTTGACAATTTCAAAGCATTGTCTTATTAGCTTAGATGGTTTGAGCGTTCTGCTAATATCACAAAGGTCGCAGGTTCAAGACATGCATGTACAATCGGTTTTTAATTTTTCAAACGTCATCATATCCACCAAATCCATCCTTTTATTTTTGTTCCACTTTTTAATTTTCTTTCATATTGTCTTGTTTATTTTATCATTTCTCTTTCAAAAAAATAAAAGGTTCTTTCCATTTTTAGTTTTTTTTTCTCCTTTCCATGTTACAGACCCATAAAGAATACCATAACCCTAGTTCAACGCTAGTATTGGAATTATAATATTATTTGGAAATTTCAAAGCATCAACCTATTAGCTGAGCTGGTTAGAGCGTCGTGCTAATAACGTGAAGGTCGCAGGTTCAGACCTCCATAGGCCAACTAGTTCTTAGTTTTTCAAACGACATCGTTTCCTCCAAATCCATCCTTTCATTTTTTGTTCCACTTTTTAATTTTCTTTCATATTTTATTGTTTATTTGTTCATTTCTCTTTCAAAACAATAAAAGCAGCTTTCCATTTTTTTTGTTTTTTTTCTCCTTTTCATGTTACAGACCCATACAGAATACCATAACCCCAGTTCAACGCTAGTATTGGAATTATAATATTATTCGGCAATTTCAAAGCTTAGACATATTAGCTCCACTAGTTAGAGCGTGTGCTAATAACGTGAAGGTCGCAAGTTCGAGACTTGCATGGGCCAACCAATTCTTAATTTTTCAAACTGTAACACCCCAATTTTGGGCTTGGAAGTTTAGGGTCTGAACCGGACCGGTTTAAATTACGGTTCGAATATAAAAGGTGGTTTTAGGGGAAGACTAGTTCGGGATGCATTAAAAATATGGAAAAATATCTTAAAATCCTCTTTTATTATATATAAGAGAGTGGTGAAATCAATTTTACAAAATGGGGTTTGGAAATATGACATTCCAAGTTAGTGACTAAAATGTAATTTTTGAAAAGTTGGCGACTGCTTTAAAAGGATTGAAACTTTGGATCTTTAAGGAGCTAATTTACCCAAGGGAGGGTTTCTCCAGATTTTTCTAAAATTTTAAAGATTTATTAAAGGTTATTTAATAAAAGAAAAGAGGGAAAAGAGATATTTTAGTTTTATAACTAACTTTTGCCAAATTTTCCCATTTCATTTTCTCTCAATTTTCCCTCAGCCAAACACATTTCCACAGCCACTTTTCCTTTGATTTCCACACCTAAGGTTGAGATTTAAATCTCCAAATGATTTCTACACCATATCCTCATCATTTGCTTATTGAATTTTCAAGGATTTTGGCTCTAAACAAGGAGAAACTCACATTTAGAGGTATGAATGTCCTTCTCCTCTAAATACTAAGTTCTTTACTGAAATTCCCAAGTTCTCAATCCTTAAATTGAGTTTTAATAAAGGTTTTTATGTTGTGTTCTTGATTTTGGCTTAAAATGCAAGATTTGGATTTAATTTTGAAGAAATTCGTAATAAGTTATTAGGCTCTTTTTGGATGTTAATTGATGTCTAAGAATGTTTGGAATTGATGGATCTTGGCTGGGTAATGTTGTAGAGGTGTTTGGATGTGATTTCGGTTGTGTTTGGTAGCCGAAATGTGAGTTTTGATGAGAGCAGCGAGTTTAGGTGTTTTGGCTGGAGATTTTAATGCATGATGATGCATTAATCCTCTGCTTTGATGTGTTTAAAACAAGGGAGATATCTTCGGATCCTTGTGGTGTTGATCCGGAGGCTTGATCGGCGTTTCGGCAAGCTTGCGAAACGGAATCGGTGAGTGAAGTTTGGTTTTCAGCTTTGAAACCAATGTTTGAAGGTTATGGGAGCTTAGGTTAAGTCTAAACAACTTAGCTAAGCTCAAGAGTAAGTTTTCGGAGAAACTCACTTTTTGAAGAACCATGAGATGGTTGAATGCAATGTGTTTATTTTGCATGTTTAAATTCTGTTTTGAAAGCATATTTTAGCATGTTTAATGCTGGTTTTGTAAGCCATGTGTTGGAGGATGCTCAAGGTAAGAGATCCTTGGTTTGACATTGATAAATGTGGTTTTGATGCATAGTGATGCATGATGGTTTAATGGCTTGGTTAAATGCTTTAAAACAGTGGATTGATGATGTTAAATGATGTATATTGGCAAGTGATGTGTTAGTTTAAAAGTACTTGAATCGGATATAGTTAGCCGGCTATAGGATTGGGTGCACCGTGAATAAAGTCGCCTTGGATGTTGAGGGGTTGTGATTGTACCGTAAACTCCATCCAAGTACACTAACGAGATGGTTAAGATCACAATGGTGGTTAAAAGTCCATGTGTAGATCTTGTGTTGTGTGTCCCGTGTTCTCGTTAGTGATGTTATACAACTACCAACTAGTGATGTGGAGGGGTTGTGATTGTACCGTAGACTCCATCACGGGTGTTGAGGGGTTGTGATTGTACCGGTAAACTCCACCTTGAGTGTTGGTAGTGTGTAGGAAGCGTATGGGACAACGCTTGTAATCCGCGTATCCGATTGTGTTTTGAGTTGAAAAATGGTTATGGATTATCACTTGAAAGCCAATATGACATGTTGTTGAATTGAAGCATGAGATGCTTGTTTTGTATGCATAGATGCATGATAAATGTTGTTTTGAAATTAAAGGCCTTGGAAAGGTGTTTTCACAAAGTGCATTATTGTGTTGTTTTATTAGAGCATTTCTCACAAAGCATACGTGCTTACACTCTCTCTTTCTTGAACTAATAATGCAGAGCATTGAAGTGCTTAAAGGGCAGCAAGGAGGTCAAGGATCCAAGTGGAAGTCTAAGCTCATGTATGGTGACTATTTTCACAACACTATTAGCTTTTGGTATTTGGCAATGGGAACCTAGGTTGTGATTTTTGGGAGATGTTTTGGACTCCCTAAGTTTGGCTTGATGCCTATGATGTTTTGGTTATGTAATTGGCCACTTTGATGTTTGCTTTGATGACTTGATGTTTGGTTGGTGTTGAGTATTAGGTTGCATGCCTATAGTTTGAGGTTTTTCCTAATCGATGCTATGGATGTGTTTTGATGATGCTATTGTGTTCCTTTAGTGCATAATGACTTGTTGGCATGATTTGGGCGTCATAGGTATGCGTTTGATGGGTCGAATGCTTGTTAAACCAGTAAATTTCTGCAATTCTGGGCAGCCCGTATCGGAACGGGTGCTACCGTTTCGGAACAGGGGCCCAAAATGGCCTTAGCGTTTCGAAACGGGTAAGAGACGTTCCGAAACGTTTTTGCCACTGCCAAGCCCTGTTTCGGAACAAGTTTCGAAATGGTCCCGCGTTTCGGAACGGTCATTCCCCGTTTCGGAACACTCGACCGTTGGGCACTGAATTTAATGGTTATATGTTTTGAAATCCTTACGTTTTAGTCCTGATTTTTGTATGTGCAATTGCTTGAGTTTGGAATGTCCGTTTAAGATGTAATTTGGCAGAGAAGCATGAAACATGATTAATTTCATAATGGTAACTAAAAAAATTGGCAAGGTCCTCTTAATTTCCAGAATTTACAAATTGGTCCCTAAATTCATATGTTGTGCAATTGAGTCCCTTATTGTTTCCTGATTGCTGTGACTTTTGAATATGCTTATCTCAAGAGTACACCTAGGGTTAATATGTATTTAGACAAGATTAAAAAAAAGGGTCGTTAATCAAGGTTGACTTACGGGTTGACTTTGGTTTTCCCCGTGTAATCATCGTAGTTCGGGTCAACCGTCTAGGCCGGGCTAAGGGGGTTACACAAACGTTGTTGTTTCCTCCAAATCAATCCTTTCATTTTTGTTCCACTTTTTAATTTTCTTTCATCTTGCCTTATTTATTTGTTCATTTCTCTTTTAAAACAAAAAAAAAACAACTTTCCTTTTTTATGTTTTTTCTCTCCTTTCCATGTTACGAGACTTGTAACCCCCTCGTCCTGGTCTAGCCGACAGGCCGGTCCGAACGAGTTACACAGGGAAAATCGGGGTGAGACCCGTTAAGGCTCCATTGTGGTTAGAAACCCTAATTTTTTTTTTCATTTAATCCTATGTGCGAAGGTGACATCGGAAGACGATAACGAAGCAATCCAAACGGGGCATAATGCAACTTAAATTTACCAAGTAACATATTAGTCCAATTTCATGCGAACGAAGCAAAACCATTCATAAACGGTACATACGAACTCAACAAGGAAGCAAACACATATTAGGGGCTAAAACACAACGTTCAAGAACCTTTGAAGATGCTAAAAAGCCAATTTACTACCCTACATTTCGAATCAAGCTTTCCCGTTTTGATATGCGGGCTCCAGTTTAAAAGTCAGACCAAGCCGTTTCGATATGGTCCGTTTTGTTCCGAAACGGGGTCAAAAGTGATAAAACATTTCAGAACTTGTTCCGAAACATGCACTCATAGTGGCAAATCGTATCGATACGCATACCAAAATGGGAGCTCACAGTGTCAAATCGTATCAAAACGACACCACCCTGCTCCGATACGAGTATCCCTAAAGCTACAACCGTTACGAAACCTCTTCAAGCGTTTCAAATCGCATGCACACAGAGTGACCTGAAAACAGGTTTCTGCATCCTCAAACATCCCCAAACTTGCCCCAAAACATCAAAGATCACAAGCAACCATCATACCACCAAATCTAGAGGCAACACATCCTACTACGGAGCATAATTAAACAAACAAGCATGCATAACAAATCCATTTAGCCATAAGAAACATGCATCAACATAAGCATCACATAGACAAGGTTTACATGCCTTCCACACCAAAAACATAAGCAACCAACAACAACATTAAAGCCAACACATAGGAGTCTAACAAACGCTCCTACAACACGTATCATCTCCATTGCTATCTATTCCATTATTTAAGAAAAACCATACTTGAGCAACAACACAGGCTCTTGGGTGCCCCTTTCTTGCTCCTTGCTAACCTCCACACTAATGATCTGCATTGTCAGAAA
Organism: Hibiscus tridactylites; assembly: GCA_958450335.1. NCBI lineage: Eukaryota > Viridiplantae > Streptophyta > Magnoliopsida > Malvales > Malvaceae > Hibiscus > Hibiscus tridactylites. Next base: position 78,215 of record CAUDLX010000182.1, read on the forward strand.
TAAGAGCGTAAGCTTGAAGCTTAGTGAGGGAGCTCTAAAATAAATAACGACAATGCATGGTCTAAAGCATGGTATCCACAAATCAACAACAAGGCATGTATTATCACCAACATAACAACATTGCCAACTGCTACAAGAATGCATGAACTTGGGATCCTAACTCATGTTATGCTAAACATAGATATAACAGAACATCTTACCACACATAAACAAGGTATATTGGCAACTATATAGCTTACTCGGATATGCGGATAGCTTCCGGTGGGATTTCACGCATCACTGTTTTCTTTTACGAGTGGGATTTCATTCATCATCACACATAAATACTTTTCGGCGGAATGTTACTTCATCGTACTCCTCCTTGGTGACTACACATCACCAAGCCACACGCGAATTTGACTCTTACCATGTGCACACTCATCCTAATGATTGATCATTTATATCCGGTAACGTAACTAGTGCCAACATACTAAACGAGTACACACCATGATTTTACCAATCATGCAACATAACTTACAAACCACCATCATGCAATATAAATACCTCATAACATACATAGTCGGTCACATATCACACAAGATCACATTATGCACAATTAGCAAGGAATTCATAAAGTCAAACAAGAGATTAAGCAAAATCTAATACCTCCACAACATACTTTGAACCAATTTAAAACCATTGAAAACAGTCCACTCAACAAACACTTCAATACAAGCCAAGAATGTCGGTCAAGTTTCCAAATATCCCAGTATCGAGCCCGAAGCTTCTCCAACGGTTTCCCTTGTTTCTAACCAACTAAAAACAGCGTATTACTCATCAAAACATCCACAAAATCATTGCCACAAATCAGATTACAATCTCAAGACCATTTCACTACATTTCCAAGCCAAGAACTAACCAAACTCTTCATTTTCGGACTTGAACATAACCCAGCAAATACTCATTGATTCCATCACCCAAATCATCACTAAACACATTCAAAACAACCCCCAAGCATAACCATACCATCAGCCCAACTTTTCCTCACAAAACTACCTCAAAACTCGAGATTTCTACCCTTAAACACACCCACAAATACCCATTTCGGGATTTCAACAAAACTCCACCATTTTAAGATATGTAAAATTTCCACCTTTTATGTAAATTTTGAACATTTGAAACTTCACAAAAATGAAGATTAGGAAAATATAAAACCATAGAAACGTTAAGGATGAAGATGAGAAGTCAAAAACATAATTACCTTGATGAAAACACTTGAAAACGTGGAGTAAGTGGATGGAACGGTGATTGGGGTTGAATGGAGGTTCTATGTCGTGAGTTTTGTTTGGAGGAAGAAGAAGATGGTGACTTTCAAAAAGGCTCTTTTTACTTGTTTTATTTTTCCTTATTAGAAAAACCTCATTTTACCCTTAATGAAAACTCAAGCCCTTTTTAATTTAAAACCAAGCCCATTTTATTTAAACCAAGCCCAAAGTATACCTCTTCACTTTCTCATTCAACCCGTAACAGAAACGGTCACATCGTTCCCTCCCCGTAGGAACTAGCTCGGATGCGTACTGACTCAATCTGACAAACTGTACCTCATTCAACCTATTTCGAAACGCATGCACACAGAGTGACCCGAAAATAGGTTTCTGCATCCTCAAACATTCCCGAACTTGCCTCAAAACATCAAAGATCACAAGCAACCATCGTACCACCAAATCTAGAGGCAACACATCCTACTACGGAGCATAATTAAACAAACAAGCATGCATAACAAATCCATTTAGCCATAAGAAACATGCATCAACATAAGTATCACATAGACAAGGCTTACTCGGATATGTGGATAGCTTCCGTTGGGATTTTCGCCCCAACGTACTCAAACAATAATATTACCTTCTGGTGAGATTTCACACATCACCGTTTTCTTTTACGAATGAGATTTCACTTATCATCACACATAAATACTTTTCGGTGGAATGTAACTTCACCGTACCCCTTTTTGGTGACTACACATCACCAAGGCCACGTGCGAATTTGACTCTTATCTTGTGCACACTCATCCTAATGTTCGGTCATTTATATCCGGTAACATAACTAGTGCAAACATACTAAACGAGTACTCACCATGATTTTACCAATCGTGCAACATAACTTACAAACCACCATCATGCAACATAAATACCTCATAACATACATAGTCAGACACATATCACACAATATCACATTATGCACAATTAGCAAGGAATTCATAAAGTCAAACAATAGATTAAGCTACCAATTTAACCCCACATTAGATTGGCCTATCAAGCAAAATCTATTACCTCCACAACATACTCTGAACCAATTTGAAACCATTGAAAACAGTCCACTCACCAAACACCTCAATACAAGCTAAGAATGTCGATCAAGCCTCCAAATTTACTAGAATCGAGCTCGAAGCTTCTCCAACAGTTTCCCTTGTTTCTAATCAACCAAAAACAATGTATTAATCATCAAAACATCCACAAAATCATTGCCACAAATCAGATTACAATCTCAAGACCATTTAACTACATTTCCAAGGCAAGAACTAACCAAACTCTTCATTTTCGGACTAGAACATAACCCATCAAATACCCATCGATTCCATCACCCAAGTCATCACTAAACACATTCAAAACAACCTCAAGCATAACCATACCATCAGCCCAACTTTCCCTCACAAAACTAACTCAAAAACTCGAGATTTCTACCCTTAAACACACCCACAAATACCCATTTTGGGATTTCAACAAAACTCTACCATTTTAAGATATGTTACACTTAAAGGCAAGATTATAACATATATTAACTTTACAAATCAAAAGCTCAATAAAAACCCAACAAAGTTTCCACCTTTTATATAAAATTTGAACATTTGAAACTTCACAAAAATGAATATTAGGAAAATCTAAAACCATAGAAACGTTAAGGATGAAGAGGAGAAGTCAAAAACATAATTACCTTGATGAAAACACTTGAAAACGTGGAGGAAGTGGATGGAACCGTGATTGGGGTTGAAGGGAGGTTTTATTTCTTGAGTTTTGTTTGGAGAAAGAAGAAGATGGTGATTTTCAAAAAGGCTCTTTTTATTTGTTTTATTTTTCCTTATTAGAAAAACTCCATTTTACCCTCAATGAAAACACAAGACATTTTTAATTTAAAACCAAGCCCATTTTTATTTAAACCAAGCCCAAAGACCCGAACCCAATTTACACACGTAACACCCGACCCCTAAACCCGGGTGTTACAACTCTCCCACACTTAAGGAAATTTCATCCTCGAAATTACCTAACGGAAAAAGATACGAAAACTGTCTCTCCATATCTTTCTTTCTCTCCCAAGTGGCCTCTTCCACGCCTCGGCGTTGCCACTTCACTTTAACCAACTCAATCGATCTACCACGCAACACTTTGCTCTCTGATGCCAAGATCTCAACTGGTTTTTCATCGTACGTCAAGTCTGGATTCAACTCAATCTCTTACACATGCATAACGTGCGATGGATCTGATCTATACTTTCGAAGCATCGAAACATGGAACACATTGTGAAGCTTCTCTAACTCGGATGACAAACGCAACTGTTGAGCGTGTAAAAGTTTTATTATTTACACCCTTCTTAACCCATATTTCTGCTGCATTCAAGCATTATTTCATTGAATTTAGGTTAGTTTACAACAAAACATCACAAATATATTAAAGGCACAGATTCTACTAAGAATGGTTGTTTTTGCATGTTGATGCCGTCGCAGACGGTAAGGGAAGGCGTTGGGAAGAGAAGCAGAAGAGCTGAACTGGACAAGCAGACAAAGAGGACGATGTTGCCATGGTGCTGCCGTGACAACAGAGGACGACAGCAGTTTTGTGGAGAAAAAGCAAAGTGGACCTCGACAGATAGAGAAAATTCAGCCCGTCTGTCGTTTGAAAACCATATATTTTTCCAAGCCCCGGATCAAAAGATATGTCAAGCCCAAAGTTCAAGGAGAGAAAATCCCAAGAAACAAGGAAGACGGCTGGAAAGTAGATTCCTTGAAGATTTAGTCTTTATTAGAATCATACTTTTAATTAAAGTTGTAATCCTTGTTAAATTAGATAACTTGAGCCCAAAGCTTATATAAGGGCATGCATTTTAACCTAGGGCAGGGCCGAATACCCCATAACCGATAACCAAAACCCCTAGCCATTTTCCCGCCGCCGACATGTTCTAAATTCCCCCTAGGGCCACAGGTTGATTTGTAAAGTAGTTGGAAGGGTTGTTTTGTTTTAGGAATTTTCAGTTCAATAAAATAAACTTCGAGTTCTCTTATTTTGGTTATTAATATCTTGCAAAAGCATCGGGAGAGCATTGTGAGGTTATCTATTTACTTAGCATCGGGAGAGTTAAGTATACGAAAGAAATAAGAGCAAGTTCTCTAGTTTATAGTTGAACTATCTCGTGCCTAGGGATAGGGCGAGGTTAAGTGGCTAAAGAAGATTTCATACACATCGGTGTTCATCCTTCGATTCACGCCGGGAGGTATCATCAAAGACGTGCTCATCGACAGACTTGGACCTAGGGATAGGCCAAGGCAGATCTGGGATTCTTGCCAAACTTGAAAGTACTGAGTTGAGCTTTTGCTGCTGTGACGATCAATGGACTGCTGCCGCGACAGGTGCTGCCGCGACGGGTGACGACGACAGAACTGGATTTCCTATACTCTGTAATACCTGCACTACTGAGCAATTCAATACCAGCCCATTCTCTCTATCTTGATATCTTTACTCTTTTATTTACGTTTTCTTTATTATTTTCGTGACAACTCTCAAATATTTCCTTTACTTTCGTGCAGTGAATTTAGGTGAAGCTATTAGCCCAATCCCTGTGGAGACGATATCCGATACTTCATATCACTTTACTACTTGCGTCGTGTATACTTGCACTACCATTGCGATAGACTATTTTACACGCAACAAGTTTTTGGCGCCGTTGCCGGGGATTGGCAACATAACTCTACCTTTTCTTTTACTGCACTTTTCGTTTTGTTTTTATTTTTATTTTTCTGTTTTTCTTTGGTGCATTCAACTCTTTCTTTTCACAAGGTTACTTGTTTATGCGCAGATCGAACCGAGGTAAAGTTCCTGAGTATCCATTAGACCCGGAAATCGAACGTTAATTCAATCTCAAGAAACAGCTTCGTCACTTACTAGCCAGGAACGAGTACCTTGAGGAACAGCTAGAGAAGATGGCCCACATTGGAGACGACCCGCCTGTCACCGATATTATACCGCCTGTCGGTAACCCTGCCGCCGCTGGACGACGGTCCTGTCGTGACTACATGTTGAACAGCCATGTAGAGCTGGAAACCACGCTGCCGGATATTGATGTTGACAACTTCGAGCTGAAACCTGTTATGTTTAGTATGATCAACAATGTCGGTCAATTCAGTGGTGCTGTTACAGAGGATGCTAGGGAGCATCTAAAAATGTTCCAGGAGATCTGTGGTTCGTTTAGACTGCGAGGAGTTAATCCGGAGATACTGAGGCTTCGGTTATTTCCCCATTCATTGAGGGACAGAGCAAAGACTTGGTGGAATAAACTTACGCCGGGTTCAATTAGAACTTGGGCAGATTTATCTCGTGAATTTTTATCTCGTTTTAATCCTTCGCATTTATCTGAACGATTACGTAATGAAATTGCTACTTTTCAATAGGAAGATGACGAGCCAATGCACGAGGCCTGGGACAGATTTACTACTCTTCTACGGAACTGCCCAATGCATGGATTCCCCGTCTGGAATCAGGTAACTAAGTTCTATAATGCTGCCAACTTACAAACTCGTATTCGGATTGATTCAGCAGCAAATGGACTATTATTGGATAAAGATCCGGACGAGGCAATGCAAGTTTTGAAAAATCTGGCTAAGAATAAGGAGCAGTTTCCGACAGCAAGAAGAGGGGGTAAATGGGTACTAGCTGTCAAGGATTATGAAGCCGACAACACGATGAAATCACAGGTAGCATTCCTTACTAACGCAATGAAAAGGTTATTGAATGATGATGCACAACATGGATTTGCTGTTGAGGAGGTATGTGAAATCTGTGAGGGAAATCATAGTTCGGATGAATGCCCGATACAGTTAGAAGAGGGAAAATATGTTGGAAACTATAAGCCTAATTACAATTCCAACAACTATAATCCCAATTGGAGAAAGGATCCCAAATTTTCTTGGAGTAATCCTAATAATGCCCTGAATCCTCAAGCACACAATCAAAATCAGGGAGGACCTAGATTGCTGACGCGACAGCAACTGCCGCCGCACCTGCCGCCGCAACTACAACAACAACAACCAGCTGCCACGAGCAGTTTACTGGAACAGACTCTGGCCACTTTTATGTCTCAGACAGGTACATATATTGAGAATATGAATCAGTTTGTCAAGAAAACAGAAAATTTCATGGATAAAATAGAGATGCAGATGACAAATCATGAAGCTACTCTGAAATCTTTGGAGACACAAATGGGTCAGGTTTCACAACATATTAAGCCAAGGCAGACTGGAGGATTTCCTAGTAATACTGAAAAGGAAGCTGAAACAGTAAAGGAACCAGCTTTGGACAAACCTGCCGAGGAAGCTGCCCCGACAGGTAACAAACAGACTGCTGCTGATGAACCTGTCACGACAACAGAAGCGACAGAGGAGAAAAACGATGAACCCAAACCTCCTCAGATTCGTATGCAGTGGGAAGGACGTATTGCTGATTATCGTCCCCCACATCCTTTTCCTCAACGGATACAGCAAGCTAAGCAAGAATCTCAGCTCAAAAAGATTTATGATATTTTTAAGTAGGTTCATATTAACATTCCGATGTTAGATGTCGTTAGGGAGATGCCCGGTTATGCCAAATTTCTCAAGGATGTCATGTCGAAGAAATCTAAACTTGGGGAATTTGAAACGGTAAAAATGACAGAAGGTTGCATGAGTATTCTTCATCGGCAGCCACCCCAGAAAAAGAAGGATCTGGGGAGCTTCATCATACCTTGTGTAATCGGAGATAAATATGTGGGTAAGACACTTTGTGATCTTGGTGCTAGTGTTAATTTAATGCCAAAATGTGTTTTTCAGAAATTAGGCATTGGAAAGGCGCGACCCACGACAGTAACTCTACAGC
>CAUDLX010000182.1:85568-141494 GCA_958450335.1 Hibiscus tridactylites
CGTCGAGACAGTCTCAACAGGGTACAGTCCACGCAAGGTTTCAGCCCCTAAAATTATTGCATCAGTCCCTGAACCAAAAAGTAGACAAAAATAAGATTCCAATCGAGTGAATCCATATTGGAAGTCATTTATTAAACAGGGATCCAGGAGATTAAGAAATAGTGACAATATAATTAAGAGATTCCATCGAACTTGACACAAAGGGCCCAGAGAGAGAAAAAAGAAAGCATTATATAAGTGGACAAAAATAGACCATCCAACACAGCATTGGCAACATCAGTTGCTTCAGCACGAGTAGGCCTTAGGTTGTCTGTCATACTGTCCACGACACGAGTGACCACTGCAGGCTTTCCAACCATGTTGCACTTGTAAACAGCAGCTTTTTGAAATAGAAACACCTGTAAATTCCAAATGGAAAAACAACAAAAGAAACAAGTTGGAAGTGCTTATGTAGTTCCATAAATTAAAAGATGGAATAACCATTCTTATGAAGAACGATTCCATAACTCGGAGAGCGATCTTAGGAAGAATCTACTTCATATGTAGGGATGCATTATTTTGCCTACAATTTACTAGTCGATATTTGATGATGAGTGAATATATGCTTTCAATCAAGTTATAACACTGAACAGATACAATATGCTGGCTGATACCTCCTAGTTATCAGCGAAACCATCAAGCCTTTTAACTAGTGAAGATGCAATATCCATTTTTTGCCTGTCAGCACATTTCTATACTCTGCTCCTTAACATTTTATACAATAGTTTGGAAGCAAATAATGCATATAGAAGCATGGTCCCATTCTGATAAATATTTGTGATAAAAAATAAAAATAAAATCTAACCTTCTCAGGTGGGAGATCTATCCCCAGATTTCCCCGAGACAGGATGATTCCATCTGCTTCTTGTAAGATCTCATCAAAATGATTTAACCCCTACAAGTAATTCATAAAAGACAAGGTTCTTATTCAAAACCAAATCACGTCTCAAATACAAATCAAAAGCGTGCTAAAAATTGCCTTTTTATACACCGACCTCTATATTTTCAATCTTCGCGTAAATTTGAGTCTGATTGAGCTCACCCAGTTTAGAGAGAAAAGAACGAGCCTGCACACAGAAACGTTGAAAGTAAATAGTAAGATGGAAAGAAATCGCAACTGCAGGGCACATTATTATGAAACAGGGACGGACTTCAAAGAAATCAGAATGATGAAGATGCATAGGGAGAAACTGAAATAATTAAACAAATATGAGCTCGAAGCAGGAAAGTTCTTACATGACGAACGTCTTCTGCATGTCGAGTATAAGACAAAGAAAGGAAGTCAATATTGTTTCGAACACCCCAGGTGCTTATAACCTGATATTAAAAAGAATTTAACAAAATCACAAAGTGTGCCTTCAAAGCAGAAATATCATGCCATTCTTTTTTTTATTTTGTAGTTAGATCAAAACAATCTGCTGGAGACAAAATGTTCATATTCTATATGAACTGTGTTTTGTACCTTTAGTGAAAGTAAAATATTTTTTTTTTAAAAAGAGAGTAAAACATGTGCATCTATTAATAATGCTACATAACAAGTCAATCGTCAACATGGATAGTACAAGATCTGGAATCCAATGCCAGAAGACGCGACTTCAAGCAAAGTGATAATAGACAGATCAGCCTATCCTTATCAGTTAAAGTAGGCATCTAGTAGAAGTAGGAAATTACCTCCTTATCCTTATCGGTTAAAGTAGGCATATCAATATGAATTTGAGAGACGTGCAAGGTATACAATGGCCCAGACAAGGTAGCAGAATTCTTGATTAGGCAAACCACATCTTCGCCATTCAACTCATCAACCTGGAACATGACACAAATCACATCAATAGCCCTTAAATTTCTACACCTTTTTAACTTCTCATCCTCTAGGCAATATATTTTTCATTAGCAAGGGATGCAACCTTTTCCCTGCTCTTATAAAGTGCCAATAATCTTAAGAAATGCCCAATACGGGCTGTAAACCACTATTCTGTCTAGTCAGAATGAGCTCATCCCTTCAACTTTCCCTTACCTCTAACCACACTGAAGTAGTTTCATTTCCGGTAAACAGGTATTGGCCAATAAATATAGTATCTCCCTTCTTAACTGCCTGCAAATACCAAATAGAACAGGTTCAACTATTGGAAGTAGAATAAAAAAAAGGTACCACACTACCTTCTTCCTTTTGATGATACAACCTAGAGGAAGAGAGGGGAGCTAGAGAACCAGGAGAAAATGGAAAGTGTATGGGAGATAATAAAGTCCCTTGCAGTATACTAATCCAGAAAAGAAAAGACCACATCCACCATGGATAAAGAAATTCCGTTAACTAGTACGTGTAGAATGGATGATGAACAAGCAAATCCCCTTCTATTAATGTACAACCTATACAGACAAGAAATATTGAGTTTAAAGGAACATAAGAATGCCATGGGAAACAGAGTTCACCCATATGCTTGTTACCCATTTTATAGCCACTTCACAAGGATTCTTCACTTGGTCAAACCACTATGTTTAAATTAGTTCCTGTAAATTTGACACTTAAAACTGATCATTTATCTTATTTAGAATATTTAGCAGCAAAAGAAGGTTCTCAGAAAAAATTGTCAAACTGAACCATTCCTGATGATAAAAACACTAATGTGGAAAAAATAACAAGTTTTAGTTCAACAAAAACCAACAAAAGTTCCCTTTTATCCATATGTAAGACATTGAAAAAAATAAAAAAGAAGATAACATGAGATGCAAAAGTGAGACAGATAACAGACTCAGATAGTCCAGGAAATTTATAGATTTCACAAAAACGTTGCTCACCTTGGATAGCCCATGAAAATTTATCGGTAGCAGATTTGAAGTAGCTTGTTTATCTTGATCCGGGGTTAGGATGACTTTCGTATCTGCCTCAAGGGAAATGGGTTGCTCCGTTTTATTAACCACTTGCAATTCTGGACCCCCAGTATCAAGCATAACCTGAAATCCAAGGTCCAAACTTGTGTGATCATATCAGGTAAAGGACTTTAATGAAGTAATATAACAGAAGCATAATAAAGGGTCAGTTTTAAACTAAAGAACAAAAGAAGCTTACAGCACAAAGCTTCCTGGTACTCTTAACAGCAGTCTTCAAATTTTCCAATGTCTCTTGGTGAAATTCAGTATCACCCCATGAAAAATCGAACCTCGCCACTGAAGAAACAAAGCACAATCACCTCAAAGGCATATGAAATTCTAATATATTAGTCAAGCATGTAAACAACTATAAATGCTTTGTTTATTTCACTTCTAAATTCAGAAATCAAATGAATCCGATGCAAATAGAAACCATACATAAGCAACAAGATCTTGCTTTCAATGAACAAAAATACAGCTAAAAGAACTAAGGTTTGATGAAAATTTTATCATCCACAGCCTAAGCAAAGAAACAACATTAACCAAAAATTGCATTTTCAGACCATGATCACATAAAATCAATATACTACAAAAGGGGGGGAAAATGTAATACCAGACATCCCAGCCTTAAGGCAACCAGATATTATTTCAACAGTTCGCGACTTCGGACCGAGTGTCCCCACAATCTTTGTCATTGCAGGAAAGAAACTCTGCAATCAACATTCAAACCAAGAAGTAGTTTTGGTTAACTACTAATAAATCCCACTAAAAGCTAACTGCGGCGTATTATTCTATATATGGAGTATATATTTGGTTTAACCATCTAATCCGGATTGGGTTTTGCATAGGCCCTCCCAACCCAGTTTTCTACACTCAAAACACCAGGATTCGAAGCCGTGACCTTGCTTAAGGGACCTAGCGACTCATCCCGAATCATCTTTTATTCTAAGTCCCGATAAGTTTAACTAAATCGAAGTAGAATTCTTCGGCTTTCTTCAAATTTTCTCATCAAACAAACAAGCATCTAGTAAAAGTTTCCCACCATACCCAAGTTCTATTTTGCTTCAAACTTCATTTTCCCCTTTGGAAACCCATTCATTAGGCCACATAAATTCAAATTCAGTAAAAGCCATACATAAATTCAAAAAAAAATAGGAGAGTAACTTGAACTTACAGGCTTTGATGGCTCGAGAATGGAAGCCATTCTGATGGGCTCTTCAAGAAGTAAGTGATTGGAATTCATTTTCCACTTGGAAATCAAATTCAAGGGGAAAAAAACAGGGAGAAGAAACTTGACTCAGATTTCAGAGATAAAGCGTGGTGCTTTTACTTCTTTAGATTGCGTTTGTTGTCCATTTCCTTTCCTTTTTTTAATGATTTACGTACAATGACAGAAACCGATGATTATATATATATATATATTTTAATGAATTTAAGCGGCGGATGGGTGATGACGTGAAAGTTTGCTGTTTGAGGGGGACTACACAACTCTATGGGCGATTTTTTTTTCTCATGTGAGTATTCGATCCAATCTGAGATAAAAAAAATTAGGATAAATTATGTTAGGTACCACCGAATTATAGAGGGCGACTCGTTTATATAAAATTGCGGTTATTTTAATACTAAATTGCCTAAAACGACGTCATTTTGTTAGAGGAAAATATAAAAAATCATGCAAACAATGAACCTTTGGAATCAAAGGCATCATTTTGACCACTAAGCCAACTTATCATCTTTATTTTATTTTCAGCATAAATATTATATACTCTAAATTGTAGTTTATCATATAAATAATATTATTTCTAATATAAATATATTAGAAATATATTACTATATAAATAATAAATAAAATAACAAATATATAAATATTTTTTATATTGTAACTAATATTAAATGTATAAATAGATAAATATATATTATAAAAATAAAAGACTAATTTTCAAAACTCTAAAATTTTTAAAAAGCTGAAATTCTAACAAAACTTTAAATTCTAAACTCTAAATTATTTATAAATTTTAGGGTTTAAGATTTTGTTGGATTTTTGGGGTTTTGAAAATTTTGGGGTTTTGAAATATTATTATAAAAACTAAAAGACTAATTTTTAAAACCCCGAAATTTTAAAAAAACCCAAATTTCAAAAAAAACTTCAAACTCTAAACTCTAAATAATTTATAAATTTTAGGGTTTAAGGTTTGTATTTTAATGTTTAGGGTTTAAGATTTTGTTGGATTGTTGGGTTTTTAAAAGTTCGAGGTTTTGAAATATTATTATAAAAACTAAAAGACTAATTTTCAAAACCCTAAAATTTTCAAAACCCCCAAAAATCCAACAAAACTTTAAACCCTAAACTATAAATCTTAAACTCTAAAATTTATAAATAATTTAGGGTTTATAGTTTAAGGTTCGGTTGGAATTTGGACTTTTTGAAAATTTCGGGGTTTTGAAAATTATTTTTTTATTTTTATAATAATATATTTATCTATTTATATATTTAATATTAGTTATAATATAAAAATATTTATATATTTTTTATTTTATATAAAAAAATATGTATATATTTAATATTAGTTATAATATAAAAAATATTTATATATTTAATATTAGTTATAATATAAAAAATATTTATAAAGTTTACCCAAAAATTAAGTTAGTTGAATTGGAGAATCGTATTTTACAACTCAAATTTTAGTTATAATTTTTTGGTTAAATTATTCGAGTTTTTGTACAAATTTAATTATAAATATTTATAACGACATTATACCAATTGGTTTTAATTTAAACATTTTTTACAATAAAATAAAATACACATATATCAGTTAGAGTCGAGGGATTTGAGTCAAACTTGAAAAACAACCCACTAATTAGTAAAAATTTTAAATTATTTGAATATCGTTTTATAACTCAAATTTGAAATTTTTTCAAGTCAAACCGATTTAATGAAATTACAATTTGAATTAAATCTAGTGATGTGACCACAACCAACAAGAATCCCAATGAATTTCCTAGAGGTCCTATGACTCGTGCAAGAGCTAAAATGATTCAATATGTTGTGGAAAGTTTGCTTTGCCAATGCTGAAAAATAAAAGAAAAAATGACATCAACAATTAGATCTTGCAACGTTTTGAGTTTGTTGGAAAATTGAAATAAGTTGCATAAGAATTTGCATGAGTAGTTGCATAATTGTTCATTCATTCCATGAGAATAAATATGCTTGTTGTTGCAAGCACTTCATTTATGAAAATACTTCACTTATGTATGTGTTTCATTTAAGCATGTAGGTTCATTAATTAAACTAGTTCATTCATTGAACTTGTTCAATTAATTCTTTAAGTTTGCATAACATTTTTATCATATTTTGATTAATATTTTATGTGTTTTAGTGTCATTACACGTTAAGATTAAAATGGAAACAATTGAAGATTTTTCATCTTCTTCAAGGAGACATGTCATCTTTATCATCATTCAAAGAGAGAGTCTTTTTGAATTCCATGGAGGATGAAGTATTTAGAAGACTTTATTATGCTTTTATTCAGCCAATAAAGTTGAGAAATAAATAAAGGGAGTGGAAGAGACACATACACTTAGATGCAAAGATGGGCCGATTCATTCCAAGTCATCTACATGCACTTTTAAGAGCAAAGCAAGTGGAATATCAAAGGATCCATCACTTGGACGTGTATAAGTCTTCATTCAAGCCTTATTATTTCCAAATTCATTCTAAAATACACAAATGGCCAGCCACACTTGATAGGATTGAAGACAAACCATTGAATGTCATAAATTGGAGCCTTAATGCATTGTTTTGTCCATTCAAATTCTAGGTTGCCATGTACTATAAATAGGATGCTCATTTGCCTTTGTAAGGATTTTTTTTTGCATGAAAATATATGAGAGTGTTCTCTTCATTGTTCTTTAAGAACTTTATCAGCTTTCAAGCTAGTCTTTTGGCAAATTTCCCCTTTTCATTCTATTCTGTTTATAGCGTTGGTTCCTAGCTTTCTAGCTAGCGGGTCGCGTTCCACCCTTCCACCATCACTTCCATTTGATTATATTGTGTGTCCTTAGCTCAATTATAGCTAAATGGTCACAATCCAACCTTCTTCCATCATTTCACAAAGGGTAAGAACGTGTAAGGTTCGGGTCAACATTCATTATCTTGTTGGTTCTTCCTTGTTCCACGTTGATTCTATTCTATCCATATCAACTTCTATCCATATTCCCCTTACATCTATCTTTCAAACCATAATCACCAACCATTCCAGCACCTATTAAAACAACAACTTTCACCATCTTCATTCCAAATACATCACTTCCATACTCAAGTTTCAAGTTTGCAACTTCATACTAGAATCACGATCGGGCAACATCACACACGAATTCGGTCATCACACAACCGGATACGTATCATTTGGTATCAGAGCTATTTTGATTCAGTAAGTTAAGTGTTTCTCTCTCCCAGTTTGCATAAAAAAAGAAAAAAAAAAAAGAAGTTTGGTTGTTGTTGGTATTACTCAATTCAGCAAATTATTATTTCCTATTGCCTTGTTATTTTCTAATCATTCTATTTTTCTACCTATAGCCTTTTTTTCTAAACTCTTCCTTTCAGCCAATTTCCACAAGCAAACTTGTTAAGTCTTGAGTAAGTTCTCTAAGGACTTTGATAGGAGAACAAGAGCGGTAAAAGCCATCCCGAGTGAAACACGAGTGTGGGTGTTTTCCTTAGAGTGTAACAGTGAGAATTTGTGCTAGTGAGGTTTATTAGTTAATCATGTCTCAAAATTCCGTGAGAAACACTATTGGTGCTAGTAATAATGTTAACGTAGATGCAGCTAACTCCAATCTTCAAGATATTATCCGAGAGATGGACAGGTTGTTGCAACAAATGTTGGGGCCGATACGAGAACGAATAGATTATTTGGAGGAAAGATCTCAACGAAGGCATAATTCAGATCACGAGGAAGAGTATGAGGGAGAGATGGACGAAGAACTCATAGACGAGCGAGCCTCCCAACAAAGTTTGAGGCGTCAAGAACCTAGGTACCAAAGAGCTCGACAAAGAGTTGATGATAATCTTAGCAACATCAATAACCATTTCTTCTTTCCAAGGAAGAACGGATCCTGAAGCTTATCTTGTGTGGGAAAAAAAGTTGAGCACATCTTTGAGTGCCACAACTACTCCGAGCTTAAGAAGGTAAAACTCACAACCAATGAATTTACAAATTATGCACTAATATGGTGGGATCAGTTGACATCTAGCAGGAGACGCAATGGCGAACATCCAATTTCTACTTGGAATGAGATGAAAGGTGTTATGCGTAGGAGATTCGTTCCAACTCACTGTCATAGGGAGTTGTTCAACAAGCTTCAAAATCTCACCCAAGGCAACCGTAGTGTTGAGGATTACTTTAAAGAGATGGAAGTAGCCATGATCCGAGCCAACATTGATGAGGATTGGGAAGCCACCATGGCCAGATTTCTATTCGACCTTGATCCTAATATTGCAGCCACTGTTGAGTTGCAACATTATGTGGAGATCGAAGACATGGTTCATATGGCCATGAAGGTTGAGAGGAAACTCAAAAGGAAGGGCACAACCCGTGCCTATGGAGGCTCTTCTCCTAAATGGGGGCAGGGTACCTACAAACAAAAAGCATCCTTTACGCCTAAAGAACGAAGTGTTCTAACAAAGAATGCCAAACCCATTGCCCGAAACTAGTAAGGGAAAGAGCACCGCTATGCCAGTTCGATCCCGTGATGTGCAGTGCTTCAAATGTTTGGGGCGAGGTCACATTGCTAGCCAATGTCCAAATCGCAACACAATGCTCATTCGAGAAGATAGAGAGATCGAAACTGACCAAGAGGATGAAGAAGATGATGTTCCTATCCAAGAAGAAGAAGAGATGGAACATGCTGTAGATGGTGAGGTTCTTGTTGTGAAAAGAAGCCTAAGCGTGCAAGCCATAGAATGAGAAGATCAACGCGAGAAAATCTTCCATACTCGCTGCCATGTAAACGAAAAGGTATGCTTTGTCATTATTGATGGAGGAAGTTGTACTAATGTTGCTAGTACTTTGATGGTAGAGAAGCTTAGATTGGCAACAACAAAGCATCCTCATCCTTACAAGCTACAATGGCTCAATGATGGGGGAGAACTCAAAGTCACCAAGCAAGTTCTTGTGCCATTTTCCATTGGAAAATACAAAGACGAGGTGTTGTGTGATGTTGTACCAATGCACGCTAGCCATATCTTGATGGGGAGACCGTGGCAATTCGACAAAAGGGCTATCCATGATGGTTATATCCACAGTTACACTTTCACCCATCAAACCAAAAAGATCACTTTAGCCTCTCTTTCACCAAAACAAGTCCATAAAGACCAAATCTACTCGAGAGAGAGTTTCAAAACAGCCAAAGAGAAATAAAGAGAGTTTAAATCCAAAGAGAGTGACAAAAATGAGGGAAAACAAAGCATTCTTTTTGCAAGAGAGAAAGAGATCAAAAATTGTTTGCTTTTAGAGAAATGGGCACTTATATTCATGTACAAGGAAAATATTTTGAACACTAATGATCTTGATCCTGGTTTGCCATCTTTTATTGCAGGAATTTGAAGATTTGTTTTCGGAGGAGATTCCGAAAGGGCTTCCACCTATTCGTGGAATAGAGCACCAAATTGATTTCATTCCCAGAGCCATCATTCCAAATCGACCAGCGTATAGAAGCAATCCGGAAGAAACTAATGAGTTGCAAAGACAAGTATCCGAGTTAATAGAAAAAAGGCTATGTGAGAGAGAGCCTTAATCCATGTGCCATGCCGGTTTTACTTGTACCTAAGAAGGATGGAACTTGGCGTATGTGTGTGGACTATCAAGCAGTGAACAAGATATTGGTAAAGTATCATCATCCTATTCCTAGATTAGATGATATGCTTGATGAATTAAGCGGTTCTAACATCTTTTCCAAGATTGATCTTAAGAGTGGGTACCACCAAATAAGAATGCGAGAAGGAGATGAGTGGAAGACAACATTCAAAACCAAGCAAGGTTTGTATGAGTGGTTGGTTATACCATTTGGCTTAACTAATGCACCAAGTACATTCATGAGGTTAATGAATCATATACTTCGACCATTCTTGGGTAAGTTTTGTGTGGTGTATTTTGATGACATACTTGTGTATAGCCAAACTTTGAATGATCATGCTCAACATTTAAGGTTAGTATTGGATGTTTTGCGAAAAGAAAAGTTGTATGCTAACCTACAAAAATGTACATTTTGCATTAACAAAGTTGTGTTCTTAGGTTTTGTTGTTAGTTCAAAGGGTTTGGAGGTTGATCAAGAAAAGATTAAAGCAATTGAGGAATGGCCGTTACCTACTAACATTAGTCAAGTGAGGAGTTTTCATGGACTTGCTAGTTTCTATCACCGATTTGTTCCCAATTTCAGCACCATAGCCGCACCTTTGATCGGAGTTATCAAAAAGAACTCTAGCTTCTTTTGTGGAGACGAACAAGAGAAGTCTTTTTGTTTGATTAAACAACTTTTAACCAATGCACCCTTATTATCTTTACCTGATTTTGATAAAGTTTTTGAAATTGAATGTGATGCATCATGTTTAGGAGTTGGAGCTGTATTATCTTAAGAAGGACGGCCTATTGCATATTTCAGTGAGAAATTGAGTGGAGCAACTCTAAATTATTAAACTTATGACAAGGAGATGTATGCTCTTACAAAGGCATTAGAAACGTGGCAACACTATCTATGGCCTAAGGAATTTATCATCCACACAGATCATGAGGCGCTGAAACACTTGAAGGG
Source organism: Hibiscus tridactylites (assembly GCA_958450335.1). Lineage (NCBI taxonomy): Eukaryota > Viridiplantae > Streptophyta > Magnoliopsida > Malvales > Malvaceae > Hibiscus > Hibiscus tridactylites. Next base: position 96,288 of record CAUDLX010000182.1, read on the forward strand.
ACAACACAAGCTTAATAAGAGACATGCCAAGTGGGTTAAATTCCTAGAAACATTCCCATATGTTATCAAATATAAGAAGGGTAAGGAAAATGTTGTTGTTGATGCTTTATCAAGAAGGTATACTATTCTTAACCTTTTGGATTCTAGATTGGTAGGTTTTGCCTTAATCAAAGAGCTTTATGAATCTGATTATGATTTTGGTGAAATTTACAAAGCTTGTGAAAAAGGAACATATGAGAAGTTTCTTAGGGTTGATGGGTATCTTTTCAAGGAAGGAAAGCTTTGTATCCCTCAAGGATACATTAGAGAATCGCTTATCAAAGAGGCCCATTGTGGAGGACTAATGGGACACTTTGAAGTGGCCAAAACGCACTATATATTGCAAGAACATTTGCATTGGCCAAAGATGAAACGAGACGTGGAGAAGTGGTGTGAGCATTGCATCACATGTAAGAAGGCAAAGTCCAAAGTCATGCCCCATGGACTTTACACACCATTACCAATTCCAAATGCACCATGGGAGGATATTTCCATGGATTTTGTGCTAGGACTTCCACGCACAAGGAATAACAAAGATTCCATTTTTGTTGTAGTAGATAAATTCTAAAAAATGGCTCATTTCATTCCATGCAACAAGACTAATGATGCTTCCCATATTGCTAATATGTTTTTTAGGGAAGTTGTGAGATTACATGGAGTTCCGAGAACTATTGTGTCTGATCGAGATGTGAAGTTCTTGAGTCACTTTTGGAGGATGCTATGGAGTAAGATTGGAACAAAGCTATTGTTTTCTACAACTTGTCATCCACAAACGGATGGCCAAACTGAAGTTGTCAATTGTGTATTGTTCATGCTGCTTAGGACAATTATACGCAAGAATCTAAGGACTTGGGAAGAGGACTTGCCACATGTTGAGTTTGCATACAATCGCTCCATGCATACCGCCACTAAATGTTCTCCATTCAAAGTGGTATATGGTTTCAATCCTTTGACCCCAATTGATTTGCTTCCTTTGCCTATTGATCAATTCAAAAATAAGGATGGGCAAAATAGAGCTGAATTTGTGAAGAAGCTTCACCAAAAAGTGCGGGAGAACATTGAGAGGAGAACAAAGCAATATAAGCAACAAGCTAACAAAATGAGGAAACGAATAACTTTTGAACCCGGAGATTGGGTTTGGTTGCACTTGAGGAAAGAGAGGTTTCCAGCCCAACGCAAATCGAAACTTATGCCTCGAGGAGATGGTCCATTCCAAGTGGTCGAGAGGATTAATGATAATTCTTATCAAATAGACCTTCCCGGTTAGTATAATGTGAGTGCTACTTTCAATGTTGCTGATCTATCTCCTTATGATGCAGGTGACGATTTGGGGGGAAATCACTTTCAAGAGGGAGGGACTGATGTGACCACAACCAACAAGAATCCCAATGAATTTCCTAGAGGTCCTATGACTCGTGCAAGAGCTAAAATGATTCAAGATGTTGTGGAAAGTTTGCTTTGCCAATGCTGGAAAATGAATGAAGAAATGACAGCAACAATTAGATCTTGCAACGTCTTGAGTTTGTTGGAAAGTTGAAATAAGTTGCATAAGAATTTGCATGAGTAGTTGCATAATAGTTCATTCATTCCATGAGAATAAATATGCTTGTTGTTGCAAGCACTTCATTTATGAAAAAACTTCACTTATGTATGTGTTTCATTTAAGCATGTAGGTTCATTAATTAAACTAGTTCATTCATTGAACTTGTTCAATTAATTCTTTAAGTTTGCATAACATTTTTATCATATTTTGATTAATATTTTATGTGTTTTTAGTGTCATTACACGTTGGGATTAAGATGGAAACAATTGAAGACTTTTCATCTTCTTCAAGGAGACATGTCATCTTTATCATCATTCAAAGAGAGAGTCTTTTTGAATTCCATGGAGGATGAAGCATTTGGAAGACTTTATTATGCTTTTATTCAGCCAATAAAGTTGAGAAATAAATAAAGGAAGTGGAAGAGACAAATACACTTAGATGCAAACATGGGCAAATTCATTCCAAGTCATCTACATGCACTTTTAAGAGCAAAGCAAGTGGAATATCAAAGGATCCATCACTTGGACGTGTATAAGTCTTCATTCAAGCCTTATTATGTCCAAATTCATTCTAAAATACACAAATGGTCAGCCACACTTGATAGGATTGAAGACAAACCATTGATTGTCATAAATTGGAGCCTTAATGCATTGTTTTGTCCATTCAAATTCTAGGCTGCCATGTACTATAAATAGGATGCTCATTTGCCTTTGTAAGGACCTTTTTTTGCATGAAAATATATGAGAGTGTTCTCTTCATTGTTCTTTAAGAACTTTCTCAGCTTTCAAGCTAGTCTTGTGGCAAATTTTCCCTTTTCATTCCATTCTGTTTATAGCGTTGGTTCCTAGCTTTCTAGCTAGCGGGTCACGTTCCACCCTTCCACCATCACTTCCATTTGATTATATTGTTGGTTCTTAGCTCAATTATAGCTAAAGGGTCACAATCCAATCTTCTTCCATAATTTCACAAAGGGTAAGAACGTGTAAGGTTCGGGTCAACATTCACTATCGTGTTGGTTCTTCCTTGTTCCACATTGATTCTATTCCATCCATATCAACTTCTATCCATTTTCCCCTTACATCTATCTTTCAAACCATAATCACCAACCATTCAGCACCTATTAAAACAACAACTTTCACCATCTTCATTCCAAATACATCACTTCCACACTCAAGTTTCAAGTTTGCAACTTCATACTAGAATCACGATCGGGCAACATCACGTACGAATTCGGTCATCACACAACCGGATACGTATCATTGTCTAGTAAAAATTTTCAATTTTTTTAGAGTCGAGTCTTTCTCACCCTAACTGAAATTGATTATTTAAATTAGATAAAAAGTTCGAGTCATAATTAGAAATGTTTAAATTTGATTTTACTCGATAGAATTAGTGCTTTTTAGTTCAGATTTGAGTTTTTTTTGAAAGGTGACAACGATCTTTTATTCATATAATAAGCACTAATTCGAGCCTCGTTAAAAAACCTCTCTAACCTAGATGGAGAAAAAAGAGTGCATCGAATTAGCGCCTCTACACTTTAAACATTTACAACACAATTCTCATACTACACATACAAAACTCACCCACATACTAAACATAGCCAGTGCATCTTAGACCAAGCAAATCCAACATTATCATATCAAAATATGACAACACTACACACACATCAACTGAATTCCACAAATGATAGTAACCTGGGCATTCAGGCTCTGTAGTAGCCATCCACCAAAGACTCCCAAATCTACAGGACCACTCACAAATCACCTAGGAACCTCGACATGCCCAACATCCATGAGCCATACAAGGTCACGCTGACTTTGACAGTCTAGTTTGGACATCTTATGCGCTTCCCCATTCATTTCCCTGTAAACAAAAAACGAAATTCCAATTGAACTTTCCCTTGAAGCTCATGACATCCTTAACAATTTTTCTAAAAACAATAGGAGCTGAGCAACAAGCATTGATCCACGATATTGCCAAAAAATTATCGGATTCGATCGTTAGTGAGTGAGACTCCCTCCAAGGAGCAACAAAAAATAATTGGAAAGCAAATAAAATCCCACTTAACTCGGCGAGAATTGGATTAGTTGGGTTGTGATCCCTGAGAATACCTCCGATACCTGCAAAACCAAAACCACCATGGACCGCTGCGTCCACATTGAACTTCATAGATCCAATAGGCGGCTGGACCCAAGAGACAGCTACTCTAGTCTGAATCTCCCGCAAAGGATAAATCGAGGGATACTTGATAAACTCAGAGATAGAAGGAACGTCAGCATGCTTTTTGCTTTTATACCATAGACCAATCCTTACCAAACGCAAGATCAAACATTTGAACTTCATTAACAATAGAATTTTTAAACACTCTCTCATTTCTACTCAGCCATATAGTCCATACGAAACCAAAGAAAGACATATGCCATAGGGATTTAAAGGAATGGTGTATTGGTTGACTAACCCATTGCAAAAGAAATAGTCGTGTGTTACCAGGAAAGACTACGTTGACCTTTCACATCTCGCTCCATCTCTGCCATATTCTCCACACCGTCATGCAATGAACAAGCAAATGATCAATTGTTTCATGTTCTTTATTACAAAAGACACAGAATGAGCAACCCATATTAGAGATTCCACGCTTAGCTAGTGTTGTCGAAGTAGGTAGTTTGTTTAGCACAACCTTCCAAACAAACACTTCCACCTTTGGGGGTGCAAGACCAGCCCAAACAAGCTTTCATATTGAGTCATTTCCAACTTCATTAGTACATGATAATTAACAGTAATTTTTAGGTGAATACAACGTATTTGAAGCACCAACCCATCTCAAACTATCCACTGTAGAACTTTCATTCGTAGCACGATTAAGAACTGTCAGAAAGTCATTCCATATTGGAATTTCCCACTCAAAAAAATTCCTCACGAGCTCAACACTCCAAGACCAAACTCCATCTCGTTTCGTCCCAAACTCAGCTACTTTGCCCTGCTTTTTAGTGGCTATCAGAAATATTCGCGGAAAAGCAATACATAAATTTGGTACTTATGTCCAAAATCCTCCCCAAACTCTAAAGACTTCCCACCCCCCACAACATCTAATATTGCTCAGAAATTTATCGTTCACCGAAGTTACAGCTTTTAGCACGTTTTGCCACAACCACAAATGTTTTCTTGTCTGATTCGGCTTTGGGAGCAGTGAACTCTGATCGTACCCATATATAGAAACCACCACTTTTTTCCATAAACAATTAGGATCATTACCGAAATGTCAGATCCACTTATTTAATAAAGATCAGTTTCTATCTCTTACATAAACCACCCCTAAACCTCTTTGATTAATTGGTTTGCACATATTGTCCCATTTCACCCAATGAATAGGCCTCACTGATGATGCTCCCCATATAAAGTTTGCAATTAGTTTGTTGAACTTAGTTGCTACTGACACATGCATCTAAAATAGAGAAAGATAATACACAAAAAGATTGCACAAAATGGATTTAGCCAGAGTTAACCTCCCAGCCATGGACAAAAATTTCCCCTGCCAACCATCAAGTTTTGCAGTAACCTTATCAAAAATCGTCTTCCACAAATTTGCGACATTCCTCGATTGGCCAATCGACAAGCCTAAATACTGAGTAGGGAATTTACCACATGACCATCTCAAAGCTTCTACCCAAGTCTGAATCGGCTGATCCGCCACATTAATACCGAACATCTTCATTTTCTTTGGGTTTAAACTTAGACCCGAACTAATTAAAAAATCCGAAGAATCATTTTGACATTTTTCACTGACTCTTCATTTGCCTCTACAAACACTATAAGGTCATCCGCGAATTGGATGTGAGTTAAGCATAAACTACTATTCCCCACCGTTGCACCTTTGATTAAATCAACTTCTGCAGCTTTGTATAAAAGACCACTCAATGCTTCGCCCACAAGGTTAAACAATAGCGACGATAGAGGACATCCCTGTCTAAGGCCTCTCTTGATTCTGAACAGCTTCGAAGGATAGTCATTAACCAAAACAACAATCGATGAAGTAGAAATGCACATCTCTATCCACCTCCTCCATTTCACCCCAAATCCCATTCTCTCCATAATTAAATCCAGAAAGAACCAATCTACGGAATCATACGCTTTTTTAAAATCAGCTTTTATCACAACTGCTTTTTTTTCTTGCGACTCAAATCATCGATGAGCTTATTAGCTATTAGAGAACAATCCATTATTTACTTACCAGGCATAAAAGTGAATTGACTACCTCCAACCACTTCATTTATAATTGCAGATAATCTTCTGGACAACACTCAGGAAATGATTTTATAGAGACTCCCCACCAGCGATATAGGCCTGTAATCATCAATACAACTCGGGGCATCCTTTTTGGGGATCTGAGTAATAAAAGACTTATTGATCTCTGTGACATCCAGATTACCATTGAAGAAATCCTCAACTATCCTCATCACACACCCTTTGATAGAGTTCCAGAACTTCTTAAAGAAATCAAAATTGAAACCATCAGGGTCGGGGGCCCGTGATCCATCTGCTGACTTAATTGCATCCCAAACCTCCTCTTCAGTAAATGGAGCTTCAATACTCACGGCAGAAACATGGCTCAACTTACTCAACTTCACATCAAACCTTTTTACCGGAATTGTGATGATTTCATTATAGCTCTTCTGAAAATAATTAGCAAACACCTCCGATATCATATGTTGTTCTAATAAAACTGTATTACCCACTTTTACTTCCGAGATATGATTAGCATTCCCTCTTATGGCAGCTGATAATTGGAAAAATTTTGTGTTCTTATTGCATTCTTTGAACCACCTAACTCTTGATTTCTGAAGCCACTCTCGTTTCTCCCTTCTATACCTCTCCCACAAACGAGCTTTGAGATGTTGTAATTTCTCCATTTCATCCTTCGAAAAACCATTGATTAGCATAAATTCCTCCAGGGATGCAATCGACTCTTCAATAATATCTTTTATTGACTCATTTTCCTTCACGATTGGCTAGCATCACGAGCTTCCAATGCCTCAATTTGACCCAAAACATCATATTCCGATGCATCAAAGCAAACACCTAGTTTAACCACGACCCTATACGTTTCCACTGATTCAGCACCGTGGGCGGCATGACTATCAGAGACTAACAGCCCAGCAACATGAAAAGTCAACTCAACACCCAAATTTTCCATATCCACACTTCCAGCAGCTGGATTCCTTTTGCTTCTACCCTTCGACTTGGGTCCGGAATTGAATTTCTCCTTCACATTCGGCTTCCACCAATTAAGGTTTTCAAACCCATTACTAATTCCTCCACTCAATTTGCTTATTTGTCGCACCAGATTTCTTAATTGCCCCTGTGAGTGTATCAAGGAAAACGATGATTTTACTTCACCAGACGATACCTCTTCTAATTCAGAAATACCTCTGATAGGAACATCCAGTAGATTAGACCCATTAGATAGGACTAACCCAATAGCAGATTTAGAGCCCAAACATTCCTTTATTGCTTTTTGATCTAGTGACCTATTGTCAGATACAACAGGGACTTCTATTAGCGCGTTTCCACTATAATCAGACGGAGGGACATCCATTAAACATGCTTCCTCACTTGGTGAGCTGGCAACAACTTTGCAACGCTGCCATTTCTAAGAATTGAAGCACGACTAAGAAGCCATACCATGGGCTAACTTTTACGTTAATGCCTTCAGTTTTCAATGCTTCCTGAACTATGTCTGGGTTATACATTCCTTTCACAATGCCGACCAGACATCTCCTTCTCCACCCATCTTTCGATCTAGGAATTGGTATCACATTCACGTTCATCCTCGGGCCATTATCTTTTAGGTCAGAATCATCCACATGCAAAACAGTGATCCCTTTTTCAACAGTGTGTTCATTCTTTCCCACCTCGTCAGTATGGCAGGATCCAAGGAGAGCTTCTTTATATGATCTTGCATCCTTAAGGGCTGGCTAAAACGACATTCTCCTCTTAGTTGGCACTAAAACGTTTTTCTTCTTTTCTCCATTCTCTAGGGACCCTTTTGGCCTCTTCTTATGAAGAAACACACTGATAACAAACCCATCGATTATCCTTCCATCACCCACGGCAACAGCAAGATTGGCATCTTTTTCATTCCTGAACCTTACGAACGCGAACGTTGTCCTCTTTAGCTTCCTTTTGACATTCCAATAAGCAATATACACATCTACCACGGGTCCATAAACCCGAAAAACCTCTTTCACGGAAGATTGGTGAACCATTTTGCTAATATTATCAACAAAAACTGTAAAACCCTGGTCGCAATGACTGACCTTCTTGCTCCCAAGTTCCTCCGCTCCTTCGCTCTCTCATTTTGGAAATTTTGAGTGATTCGCTCTTTCGAGTTCACATTTGAGTTAAAGATGAAAATTTTCGAACTAATTTATATAATTTTCCTCTATATATTTAAAGATATTTATTATAATATATTTTCTTTATATTTTTTCAATTATTTTCTTATTTTATCAAATAAAAAAAAATATTTGTATCGAATTAGGTTGGGTCAGAGGTAGGGTTTTACATAAATTAAGATTAATGAAACACCACTAGATGTTAATCAAATTAGAATTTAGTGGAAGCTTTCCATTTTTAAATCAGGATCCAAACGGTTAAAAATTCGATCCGATCATATCAATCCTTGTTTATATTGTTGATAATATGACGTGTGTGAGTTTATGGATAAAAATTCTCTGCCTTTTTCGATGCCACTACTTATGCCCCAACACTACAAAATTACTACAAAATTAAATTTCAAGTACTAACCATAAATTCTAAATCCTAAACCCTACACCCTATACCCAAAAATACACTCTACCCTAAATTTCCTAAACCATAAACTTAATTTTGAGCGTAGAGACATAAATAGGAACACCGAAAAGGGACAGAGGATTTCCATCTGTGAGTTTATATTAAAATGATTTTCATAAAGATGAGAAGAGTTATAGAGACCGAATTCATTTTAATATGGTATATATTACTCTCTCTGTCCTATTGAATATGCTCACTATTGATTTTTTTGTTAAATTTTTTAGCTTTGGCTTCTTGTTGCTTTAAATTTATCAGTGTGATAATATATGAAAAATATATTTTAAAAACCTTCAATCAAGTAATTTAAATATATATATATATATATGATAAAATTATTTAATTAAAATATATGATGTCAAAGTTAAAAATGTTTGACTTTTTAAAAATCAATACTTGATAAATTTAGTGAGACGAGAGAGTAATTTTTTAACTTAAAATATGGTAAGGAATAATTAGAGATCAATTATTCTAATCGAGTTATTTAACTTTTAAAATAAGTGGTCTAAGTAAAAAAAAATAGATGATATAAAAACAATTAAGTTATTTGATTTTTCAAGCTCAAATTGTTTTGAAATCGAATAGTTTAAATAATAAATTAGTGTAATTATTATTTAAGTCCTATCATTTTCAAACGTGTGAATTGGTTTCTATCAACAAAAATTTCTATAAACTATAACAAAAACTTTAAAATTTTATAAAAGTTGTAAAAAAATTACATATATATAGTTCTAAAATATTATTTAAAAGATATATAAAAATATGTTAAATAAACCCAAGGTATTTTGTTTTTGAATATGTTAGTGTGATTACAAGGTAATATCCGTTTAATTTTCTTAGCCCTTTAATAACGCACACACACCGTGCACACATAATGCTCGAAGCCAGGTCACCTGTATAAAATACATCATCCTTTACCACTGGGATCACTCCACAAGTTCAATAAACCCAAGGTCTTAAATAAACAAGTTATCAAAGTTTTATCATAAAGTGTTTTGATTTTTTTTATTTTTAATAGAAGCAACTAGTTTTATTAAAAAGAGAAAATATCCAAAGTTATAATAAACGTTTACAATAACCATTGTAAATTAAATATATAATTTGGACATTTTCTTATAACATTGACACAAGAAACTAGCCACTTTATATCATACAAGTACCATACATGGAAAAGGTTAAAAAACCCAACCAAAATACTCGAACAAAAAATAGATACAAACAAATTTGACTGCATCCGCAAACGAACCACAATAGGGGATTAAGCTATTGAAAGACCACCGAGAACCACAAATCAGAGCCGAGCGTCGTGAGAAACTATCCACGAACGCAAATCGCGTATCCAAATTCAATCTGAGGGTCCAACGCAGGGAAGATCAGCATGATTACAAATAAGCGCCATCTTGACTAGTCATGGCATCATCAAATCTAACTCTGAAAAAATATAAAATAAAAATAACGGCCAAATGACCGAAAAAGATGAAAAACGTACCAAAAGACGAAGATAAACGCGCTACAAAAGTAGAGAAAAACGTGTTATAAAGATAAAATTATTCTTACTAAAAACTAAAGAATAAATAAAAAGAAACCGACAGTTGACAACCAACATAAAAACCAGTACTGCTGCCGACTAAACAAAATTAAAAAAGAAAGGTTGTTGTGCTCTATAGGAGTTGCGGTGCAAACCCTAATCCAATCGAATACAAATACTATCTTTGTTTTGCTTTAAAAAGTTTTTAAATATATATGGTCCCAAAGTCTACGTGCTCTGATTTAAAATTTAATCATATTATTAACAACATTTTTTTATAAGAAAGGGGAAGTGATACCATATGCTTCATTAAAAAACTTCTCTAAATCTAAGCGGAGGAAAAAGAGTGCTTATGGTAACACCTAGACAAACAATAGAAAACATAAAGAATAACAAATAATATAACAAACTATAGCCAAACTACCCGAAACCATCTAAACTTGTAATCCCCTCGACCCGGCCTAGCCGATAGACCGAACTGAACGGATCACACGGGGAATATTGAAGTAAACCGGGGAGGTTTACCTCAATAAACGACCGTTTTTTCTTTTTATCTTGTCTAAATGCAACTTAGGCTCCTATGTGTATGCACACAAGCAGCGGATAAAACATCATCACAATCGCCTATTAATTATAGCCAATTTAAGGTTTAGGGACCATTTTGTAAATTTGACAAATTAGGAGGTTTATCACCAAATTTGGTTTACTGACCTTTAATTAGGTCATTACATGCTTCTCGGTAAAATCTCAGCTTAAAATGACCACTAGAACTCATGCAATTGCATACAAGGCAAATAGGGACCAAAATGTAAGAAACAGAAACTCAGAATAATACAAAAGCTGCACTAACTGTCGAACGTTTCGGAACAGATAGCTCTGTATCAGAATGGTCGTTTCGAAACATAGCTGATCGTTTGATACGCGGGTTCTTTTCGAAACCCCTTAAGACTCGTTTCGGGATGATGGTTCACAGAGGCAAAATGTTTCGAAATAGGCCTCACCGTTTCGAAACACCAAGGCCATTTCAAGCCACCGTTTCGAAACAGACAAGGGTGTTTCGAAACACCTGTGCCTGCAATGTTTTAAGATGCTATTTAAACTCGATTTAAACCATCTGAAACCATTCCGACACATGCCCAAATCTACCACAACTCGATGCTCATTCAACCAATCCATTCCAAGAATTACGCCAAAACCATAAAAAGGCAGTTTCATCAAATCGATCGAGAATTCATGACCCTGAACAGACAATGGACATCTCCTATACAATTTCCTCGTAACAACAGTCTCACAAAAAGAACTTGTTACTTGCATCCCTACATCTAGCATCTCAACAGGAATATCAAGCAAATGTGCATGCTCACTCAAGATGTATGAATGCGTATATCCAGAATCAATCAATGATAACAAAGACAAGGATTGCAAGGTGAATGTACTTGCAATCACATCGGTGTCGTTACGTCCCTCGCGATGTGTATACACCCTTGGTCCCATTGTGCCAATTAACATTAAAGCATAAACATAAAACAAACAAAAGATCAGGCCAACTCTTGACAAGAATCCAAGACTTCCAAAACCAATTTAAAACATTTCACTAGGTAATAAGGCAATGTGCATCCCAATCCCCCCCCCCAACATAGCATAAAGCATACTGCATGCATATCGCAACTATCATGCGACTCAAGCATCAAGATTCAGTCCAATCAAACATCATGGTACAACTCACATTCATATTCAATCATCATATATATCACATCATCATCACATACTTAACATTAACATGCTTTAACATTCATACTTCACCAAAAACACATATTCACCTCACATGTACTTACCAACAACTTATCGTCTTCGCAATCTTTCGTAACCTGGCTCTGATACCACCAAATGTAACCCCCTCAACCCGGCCTAGCCGATAGACCGAACCGAACGAATCACACGATGAATATTGAAGTAAACCGGGGAGGTTTACCTCCATAAACAACCTTTTTTTTCTTTTTATCTTGTCTAAATGCAACTTAAGTTCCTATGTGTACGCACACAAGCAGCGGATAAAACATCATCACAATCGCCTATTAATTATAGCCAATTTAAGGTTTAGGGACTATTTTGTAAATTTGACAAATTAGGAGGGTTATCAACAAATTCAGTTTACCAACCTTTAATTAGGTTCATTACATGCTTCTCGGTAAAATATCAGCTTAAAACGACCACAAGAACTTATGCAATTGCATACAAGGCAAACAGGGACCAAAACGCGAGAAATAGAAACTCAGAATAATTCAAAGGTTGCACTAATGGTCGAATGTTTCAGAATAGGGAGCCCTGTATCGGAACGATCGTTTCAAAACATAGCTGATCGTTTCGATACACGGGTTCGTTTCGAAACCCATTAAGACTCGCTTCGAAACGATGGTTCACAGAGGCAAAATGTTTCAGAACAAGCCTCATCGTTTCGAAACACCAAGGCCATTTCAAGCCACCGTTTTGAAACAGGCAAGAGTGTCTCGAAACACTTGGGCCTGCAATGTTTTAAGATGCTGTTTAAACTCAATTTAAACCATCTGAAACCATTCTGACACATGCCCAAACATGTTTGCAACTCAAATATACATCAACCACAACTAATACGAAACATAAGCATCATCATAGCATCATTCACAATAGCAAAGAGACTAAAGGCATGCTTCTTAAGAGTTAAAAGTACCAAAAGGTCAAAATCCAATTTAAAGCATGAACAAGAACTTAAAGGCCATTTACACCACCAAATATGCATATTAAACTTGCACCAAAATAGAAAATACTAAACCAACACCGTTCTTAGCATCGGATACCCGCATTGCCTTCATTACACTAGTTCATGAACTCAACATACTTTTAAAGTGTGTCTTGGTAGAATCCCTTGTAAATGCTGCCTCCAAAAGCTTAATTGTCTGCATTGATGAACAAAGAAAGCATAAGCATACAAGCTTAGTGAGGATTGCTCAAAACCAAATACATCATCAATACACAAAACCATTTTTCACTCTTTTCAAAACCATCACGCTTCCTTTGACAAAACATGCACTTTATCATCAAAACCATTGTAATTAACATCATGCAACATGATCCATAAAACTTTAGCAATTAAACCATTGCTACACAAATTCCAAGCCTTCCAAGCATAAACACCATTATGCTAAGCTTAAACCAAAACATGAATATTTCAAAATATGCGTCAACCACAATTTCCATAACCTCACATTTCATTATATTGGCTCACAAGTGATAAACGAAATTCATAAAAACAAATCAGATACACGGATTACCAAGGGTTGTCCCACACCCTTCATACACTCTACCGACATCTCAAGGCTCACACATGAGAGCAACCCTCCATCATTGTGACGCCCGTGGTGGAGTATTCGGTACAATCACAACCCCTCAAAACCACTCATCGGTAGATGTATAACCCACTAACGAGAGACGGGACACACACAAGGTTTGCACCCAGGAGCTACCCTCAACCGTTGCAACCTTAAACAGTCCTCAATCATTAGGGTACTTGGATGAAGTTTTCGGTACATTCACAACCCCTCAACATCCAAGGCGACTTGTTTATAGTGCACTCAATCCTATAGCCGGCTAACTATATCCGATTTCATTTAGAAAACACTTTATTCAACATCACTTGCCAATATAATCCATAACTCATACATACCTCACTGTTTTTACAAAGCGTTCATGATAAGCCATAACTCAAGCATTAAACCATGCTTCAAATCTCATGCATCAACACATGCATACAAGGACTGCTTACCTAGTGCGTCCATAAACCACATGGCATCATCATACACAATTTATACACTCAAAACATGCTTTAAAATAGTAGGTAAATGCAATATAAATCAAGAGCAACCAAAGGCTCAAAACTAGCACAATCTGAGAGAAACTTTGATTTACTTACTTCCGAACTTGGTAAAGTATTTCAAGCTCTTACTAAGTTCCCAAAACCTTTTCTAAAACGTTTCCACGCTGGAAAACTAAGTTCCACTCACTGACTCGCGAAAACACACTTGTCGGCGCAACTATCGATCGTCTGAAGCCTCCAAAATCACTTTGTTTGATTCCAGAATATTATCCCTTGTTTTCAAGACATTAAAATAGAGGTTCAGTGCATTAAAATGCATCCAAACACCATCACTCAAAAGAATTCCCGCAGCCCTGCTCTAAAGCACCAAAACACCCATCCGAAATAACCGAAAACTCAATTGATTGACCTCTAACCTCAGCCCAGCCATTACCCAACACATCCAAAAAACTTTAGACATTAATAAACATCCAAAACAACCTAAAACCATCCTTATACCTCCAACAACTCGGATTCCTCAAGAACACCCCAAAAATCCAACAAAAAATACTTCAAAAACCAAGGATCTCAAAGATTTCGGAATCTCTATGATTAAGACTCCACTTCAACACCAAAAAACTTTCACAAATCATTTAGAAACAATCTCAAACTTGCCAAATCAATCAAACTCCGAAAATCACATTTTAAATCAGTTTCTATCAAGATTTCAATAGTTTATCAAACTAACAACAAAACCTCAATCAAAATCATTAATATAGAGTTAATTATATTTAGAATTTCATTAAAGAACCATGAATAGAGGGTTAACACAAAATTTACCTCCAATCATTGCTTCTCCTCTAATTTGGCAAGATTAGCTTGAAAGAACTTGAAGGAAAATGAGAGAAATCACAAAGGAAAAGTTGGAAATCAAAAGAGAATTTGAGAGTGAAGAAAATCTGGAGATTTGAGAGAAAATGGAGAGTGTTTGGCTGAAGTGAAGAAGAGAAATGAAAATGATCGTGAAAAACTTTTTAACCGATTAACTAACTTTTTAATTAAACAAAATTAAAAGCCTTTTTAATTTTTAATAAACATTTAAAACACATGCAAAATTAGAGAAAATGCCTAACTGCCAAATAGCTCCCTAAAGATTCTAATATTTCTTACTCTTCTTGAAAATCACATTTTCCCCAACTTTTAAATCTTTACATTTTGGTCACTGTCCAAAATGTACACTTTTGAAAACCCATTTTTGCAAAATTGATCTATCCAACCTCTTAAATATAATTTTAGAGGATTTAAGGAATTTTTATCTTATTTTTATCCCATCCAGAACCTTGATTTCTCTAAAACACCTTCTAACGGTTCGAACAACTAACACCGGTCCCACCGGTCTAACCCGACCCGCAAAACACCTAGGCCCAAAATCGGGGCGTTACAACTCTCCCCCACTTAGAAAATTTCATCCTTGAAATTTTACCTGAAGGAAAAAGAAGCGGAAACTGCCTCAGCATGTCCGCCTTGCTATCCTACGTGGCCTCCTCAACTCCTCGGCGTCGCCACAACACCTTCACAAGCTCAATCGTCTTGCCACGAAGAACTTTGCTACTCAAATCTAGAATTCTCACCGATTCCTCATCATAGGATAAATCCGAATTTAACTCAATTTCCTCAATTGACATCACATGTGAAGGATCCAATCTATACCTCCGCAACATAGATACACGAAAATATCAAGCTCTCAACATAAAGTGTAATAATTCAGTATATTGTTTATGAACATTGATGATCTTAAAATGATTGAATTGTGTGATTGTTAAACTGAACATCATTTTTTATATATAGTTTTATCGTTTTCTTAACTTATTACATGATATACCATAGATTATATCAATTAATATAGGAATGTGACTTATGTTTGCCGCCTGCAAAAGATTATATCAATTCAAATATAAGAATGTGACTTATGCTTGCCGCCTGCAAAAGATTATATCAATACAAATATAGGAATGTGACTTATGCTTGCGGCCTGCAAATTTGTTTTTCTTCCTTTGATTGGTGGTCGGCAATCACTTTTAATATTTATTGTCGACCACCGATTTTATAATTTTTCTTGTTTTTTTTTTCTATTTTAATAAGAATTTATGCCTTTGTGGCACGCATTTTCTCTATCACTGTGACACGTTTTCTTTACTTTTTTTGTGGTTTATTTCATCTGTTCTTGTGGCATGATTTCAGCATACCTTAACGGTCGGTTGGTGCTTGTACATAGATCTTTACGATGCTAATCTCTGATTATGGTTCTGTCGGTGGTCTTAGAAAGATGGATCCCCACTCGATTGATGGTTGGTTGTCAATGTAATAAGGCCTGGGTAGCGGAGCAATATGCATGATAGCTTGGTTCGCTCACCACTCCTTTTTCATCTCGTAAAGCGTCTCATTTGGATAGAGACAAGGAGATTCAAGAAGGTTTTTGGATTTTGGTATGCTAAACTCGATGAAAGTATATGTTTTTCTTTGCTCCATTGTAAAAGATTTTTAGTGGACTTGTCTCTTTTTTCTCTTTTTGATGCATTGTATTGTATTCTCTTTCACGATAATTAATAAAATTCAGATATCATTATTCAAATAAAAAAATGTCGCTTATGCCATATAAATTACTCTTAGATCCTTTCACTTTCCCTTGATTGTCCTTTTTCTTTTCCCATTCTTTATCAATTTCCTTCATTTCTTTAAGCATTTTGCTCTGCTCATTTAGGTAAAGCATCTCACTCAGGAAAACAAGAAACCACACACAAATATAATTATTATTGGCAAAATAATATTTACAAATTTTTTATCCAAACCTTTAACTCAAAAAAGTCTTTAAATGAGATTTTTTAAAATGAGAGGTTTCACCTCAATCCGCTATTTCAGTCCTTTATTTACTAAACCTCCAAATTAAACACACTCTGACAATAGTTTTTGTATAAACAAATGTAATGTAAAACAATATTTCGTTAACATCTTCTATATACTTGTAGTCCGTTTGCCAACCTCTAATCTCTCAATTTAGAGTAGACCAAAATCATCTAAAAAGAATTGTTCTATTCTTTTTAGATACATTGAAATCTCATGTTTTGGGCGATCAATTCTAGAGCCGATCATGAGCCCAGGTAGCAGGCGCGTCCGCCGAGAGCTTATAAATTTTAAAATTTTTAGCATTAATATCCCATATTTTTTGATAATAAATTAAAAAAAACTATCAAGTAAAATAATGGGCCCATGACTTTATTAACATGCCAATAACTATTATTAGATTTTTTTATCAACGTTAAAAATGATTCCACTTCCCATAAAATACTAATTAAATATTTTCTTTCCAAAATTAAAAAATAAAAAACTCCTATTAGCGGACATTAAAAAAAGTATGAGAGGAGAGGAAACGTCGCACGAGTGGAGGGAAGTCCGGAGGTCTGCTCCGTCGATTGCCAAGCCGGCAGCATCCAAGGGTATTCACAGTGGGGATTCGTTCCATAGGGCATCCAGTTCGACGGAAGGTGAGTGGAAGGTTTTCTTTGACAATCTGAGTCGAAGAATATCTAGAAGCACTCTTAAAGATTTCTTCAACCGGCATGGGGTGGTGACTAGGGTTTACATTCCAGTCTATAACACAAAAGCTAAATACCAGTCTACTACCTTCGCTTTTGTTTCTTTCACCTCTAAGTTGGATATGGAGAATGTTATTAAGATGACGGATAAAACTCGGGCGGATGGATTCATTATCAGTGTATCTGTTGCAAAATTCCCCAGACCAGGCAATCCTTATAAGGGTAGGTTTGAGGAGCCGAGACAGAAGGCTGGTTACCAACGTGCTTTGGAAAAGGCTCCAAGGAACGGTTTTCAGTATAGAGAGGTGAACCACGGGGTTTCCTTCAAAGATGTGCTATTGGAGAAACAGACAGAGAATCAAAGTCTTCTGGAGATTAATGGCCACTCTAACCAGGGGAACATGGCTGGCAGGGCTGGGGATTGCTTATTGAACTTTAGCGCCCCGAGCGATGATCTTAAATGGCTTAATAGGTGCATGGTTGGTATCCTGAAGAATGAATTAGAGTGGAACATGGCGAAACAAGCCCTCCAGTATGATGGTTTTAAAACGGAGATTGTTAAGTGGGGTTTTAATGGGGACTCTTACATCATTATCTTTGAAACGATAGAGGAGATGGAAGAGGTCCGGCGAACGAAAATGGAGATGTTGCTTTACTGGTTTGAACATGTGGATCTTCTTTTGGTGAACGGGGTTCCGAGATACTTTGTTTCAGTCCTACTCTTGGGGGTTCCACTTATGTGCTGGCACGATAGTTTCTTTGAGTTGCTGAGTAAGAGATGGGGGGACTTTGTCGGTATTGATCCCATGACCAAGCACAAAAAAGATTGGACATAGCCAGGGTGGTGATTCGAGTGCCGAGCTTAATCGATATACCAAACAGTATTGTCATTACATCTCTCGGGTACAGTTACCGTATTGTTATCAAGAAGGGGTTGATTAGAGAAGATATGTCTACACAAGATCCTTGGAACAAAGGGGAACGGTGGCCGGAAGATTGGTCGGCGTCGGAATCAAGGGAGGTAGAGGACAGTGATGATGTGTCAACACAGAATCAGGGAAGTGGCTTTTCGGTTCCTGGCCAAAACCTTTTCTCGGATGGGGAACAGGAACCTCAGACCGCACATCCCATCAATGTTTCTAATGATGAGGCTTATCCCAACGGTGTGGAGAATCTGGGGAATACTTCCAGCCGTCTTGACAACGCAGAGGTTGTTTCTTGGGATGATTCGGCTGATCTGGACAAAGCAGGTGGTGGGCCTAGTGCCCAAGCAGAGGGGGGAGACGAGTTTCCCACAAATGAAATATTGAGCCCAAATGGTCTGGGCCAAATGGGGCCAGTTAGTGATATTGCTGTACATAATGAGAATGGTTTGTCTTTCGCTTCAGACATTGGAGTTATCAGCTTAGTTTCCTCTGGTGAGTGCTCACAAGAATCATATGAGGTGGTGCCCGACAGTTTGGAAATTATGGATCGAAGGGAAGCGGCTTTATCTTCTTCATCGTTCCTTCCCCGCAATCCTTCCTTCTCATTGGCATCGCCGTTGGTTATGGGGTTCTTCCGTTCCAGTTCAAGGCGCATAATTCGTCGGATTATTAGAGACTCGCTGGAGGTCAAACCGGAAAATGTGGGGGCGGAAGGTGATGTCTCAAACCAGCCTTCATTGGAATCAGTCGTGGGGTTGGAGGCGGAATCGATTTGGGCAATTAGCAACATGTTGGAGGTGTCGTTTAAGGGAGGTAAGTCTGCAGTTATTAGAAGAATCTATGAATTGGAACAAGAATTGGCGGAAGGGTGTTAATTGGTTTTTAGGGATTATAACTTAGTATTACATGGAGTTATCTATAATTTCCTAGAGCGTAAGGGGATTAAGGAAAAGAGAAAAACTCAGAGCTGTTAGAAATTTTGTAACCAAAAATCAGCCTAAAATGATCTTCATCCAAGAAACCAAGTTGGAAGCAATTCACAGGATTATGGTGGAAAAAATATGGATGTCGAGTAATGCTGAATTCTCGTTTTCTCCTGCGGTTGGTTCGGCAGGGGGGATTTTATGTGTATGGGACTCCGACTTTTTTCAAGTATCTAGCTGTATTGTCCGACGAAATTTTATAGCAATGAGAGGAAGTATTGGTTCTGATAAATTCAAATGTGGGATTCTAAATGCTTATGGCCCGTCGATAGATGGGGAAAAGGAAGCATGTCTGCAGGAGATTCTAAGCGTGATGAATGACTGGAATATCTCCTGGTGTTTAGGGGGTGATTTTAACCTCTTCCTAGATCCAGATGAAAAGTGTGGCATGGCAATTAATCTGTCTAGGATTGAGAACTTTAGGAATTTTGTTGATGATGCTGGGGTCTTGGATTTACCACTCATTGGCGGGAAATACACATGGAGTAACAAGAGAGACCCTCCCTCTTTGGTCCGACTGGATAGATTCTTACTCTCACCAAGTTTTCTTTCGGCTTTCAAGGATGTTTCTCAGCTTTTGCTTCATAAATCGCTCTCCGACCACAATGCTATTATGCTGAAGTCGCAGGTTGAGAAATAGGGTCCCAGGCCTTTCAAGTTTTTCAACTCCTGGGTCTTTGAAGATGGTTTTGAAGATGTGGTAGTGGACACTGTCAATAATTCGCGGTTGTTAAATCCCCATATTCCAATCGGTGGCATCCTCAAGAACTCGAAAATTGCTTTGAAATCCTGGTATGTGAATTTGAGAAAGACCGCGAAACTGGATAGTGCTAAACTAGAGGAGGAAATCTCGGCAATGGAAAAACTGATGCAAGAAGGTAAGGCCTGTGCTGGTGCCGCAAGCATCCTGAGAAGCTTAAACAATCAGCTATGGAAGGCGTATCGGAAAGAGGAAGCGGATTGGCTTCAAAAATCTAGAATCCGGTGGTATAAAGAAGGGGATAAAAATACGCATTTCTTCCATCTTGTTGCCTCGGTTAGAAAGCGGTACAATTCGATCAAGTGCATCAAGTGGGGTGGAGAATTTGTGTCAGAACCGGTTAAAATCAAAGAAGCAGCTCGCACTTATTTCCATGATCTGTATAATTCAAAGGAGGCTCTAGAAGTTAATGATATAAACCTTGATTTTAAGTCAATTGACGAGTCTCAAAGGAACCTACTGCAGTCGCCTTTCTCCGAAGAGGAAGTTCGCTTCGCTCTTGACTCCTGTGATAGTAATAAAGCCCCGAGGCCGGATGGATTTAATATAGGGTTCCTGAAAAAATTCTGGTATCTGTTCAAAACCGACATAATGAAGCTGTTCGATGACTTCTACCATGGGAGGACATGGGATGGTGGGATAAATCATTCTTTTATTGTATTGATCCCGAAGGTCAAGAATCTGGAAACTTTGGAGGAATTCAGGCCCATCAGCCTGGTTGGTAGTCTCTACAAGCTGGTTTCCAAGGTTTTAGCAAGGAGGTTGCGAACTGTTATGGGCTCACTGATAGGTGAAACACAATTTGCCTTCATTCAAGGAAGGCAGATACTGGATTGCTCATTATTGGCCAATAAAGCAATTGATTCAGTAGACAAGTCAGGTATGAAAGGTATTGCCTTTAAAATCGATTTTCATAAGGCCTATGATTCGGTGTCATGGGAGTTTTTGATGTTAATAATAGAGAAATGCGGGTTTGGTGAAGTTTGGCGCACTTGGATCTTAAAGTGTGTTTCCACAGCATCAATATCTGTAATGGTGAATGGGGTGCCAACGAAAGCCTTTAGTATCTCAAAAGGGCTGCGTCAAGGGTGTTCTTTATCACCCCTTCTTTTTAATTTAGTCGGGGAGGCGCTCAGTTTACTTTTAAGTAAAGCAGTATCGAAGGGTCTTTTTTCGGGCTTCTCAGTAGGTAAGAATGAAGGGAGGGTAGACATCTCTCATTTGCAGTTTGCAGATGATTTATTAATCTTCTGTGGTGGTTCGGGTAGGGAGATTCGAAATGTAAAAAGAGTCCTCTGTGTCTTTGAATTAGCGTCCGGGCTCAAAGTAAATCTAAAGAAGAGCAAGCTGATCGGTATAAACATTGAGAAAGAGGTGGTTGGTAATTGGGCGAGTGAAGTAGGATGCAGCCAGGGGCAGTTTCCGACGGACTACTTGGGACTACCGTTAGGTGCTAAGCGGAACTCTGCAGCTCTTTGGGAACCGGTATTCCAAAATTTCCATCGAAGGCTTGGAGGGTGGAAAACAAAATTTTTATCGATTGGCGGGAGACTGGCCTTGGTGAAATCAATATTAACAAGCCTGTCAATTTATTTTTTTATCTCTTTTCAGAATGCCGTCGAGTGTTGGGTCGAGGCTAAATAGACTTATGTCTTCTTTCCTATGGGGAGGTGACAGCGACACGAACCGTATCCATTGGGTCAGCTGGGACAATGTGTGCCTTCCAAAAAGTCTCGGGGGTCTAGGGGTCAATAACCTAGATACTCCAAACAGAGCTTTGCTTGGAAAGTGGTGTTGGCGCTTTGGTAATGAAGTTAGTAGTCTTTGGAGAAGAGTCGTGGCAGCAAAAACACTAGGTAATGTATCTGGTCTCAAACCTTTACCTTCGATCCCGAAGTTATCCTCGTGGGTATGGAATGGCATATCGAAATCCTTCTTTGCCCAAGACAATATGAGCACAATTATGCAATCGAACTTATTGCTCCAAGTAGGGGATGGGAAGCGAATTGCCTTCTGGACTGATTTGTGGATAGGTAATGCTCCACTGATGGTGAATTTCTCGAGGATCTTTGCTCTAGCAATAAATAAAACAAGTTTGGTGGCGGATTTCGGTTACAAAAATGACTCAACATGGTCGTGGGAGATACCCCTTCGATGGCCATTGTTTGACTGGGAATTGGACCAGTGGAGGGAATTACTTGACTTATTAGAAAACTTTCAATCGAGCTATGCGGATAAGGACTGGCTACTATGGGCAGCTTCAAGCGATGGAGCTTACTCGGTAAAATCCTTACGCTCACTTGCTGCCCCGCACTGTTCCTGTTCCTTCGAATGGAACAAAAATGTCTGGTTGGGTCTAGCCCCTCCAAAAGCTGAAATTTTTGTTTGGAGAGTGATCAAAAGACGTGTGCCAGTCAAAATGGAATTATTGAAGCGTGGCGTGAGTTTGGGAGGCGATAACATGTGTCCTCTTTGCAAAAGTCAACCGGAAACGGTCGACCATCTCTTTTTTTCATGTCATGGTGTTTGGAAGTTGTGGATGAAATACATTAAAATTCTGGGTTTTCAGGCAGCCCTCAGCTCTGATCCGATGGTTATTATAGAGGAGTGGTTTAATTCTTCTCATCTTCGACGCGCTCAAAAAGGTTTGTTTATTCCCTTTGCAATCATATGGTCGGTATGGCTTTTCCGAAATGAGCTGGTGTTTCATAAAAAGACTGTGGATTGGTTACAACTAGATTTTCTGGTTGCTTTTAGATTGGCCTCATGGATTAAAGCCAAATTCAATGAGTTAGAATTGTCGATTGGAAATATTATGGCTGATTTTGCTTTGGTTTTGGTGACGGAGCGGAATCATACTCAAGGTTTGGCCCAAGCTTGGCAACCTCCACCGATGGGATTCTTGAAATTTAACGTGGATGGTGCTCTAAGCCATGCTCGTGGAAGAGGTGCAATTGGTGGTTTGCTTCGAAATAATGAAGGGAAGAGACTGGCTCAATTCTCAACCCAAGTCGGGATGGATCCACCGGCGATTCTGGAGCTTGAAGCGGCAGGAAGAGGGATTGAAATTTTCATAAATTCGGAATGGGCTGTGAACCATCGTCTAATTATGGAACTTGATTGCGAAGAAGTGGTTAACTGGTTCAAAGGTGTGGTTAATCCCCCGACTCATCTACAGGAAAAGATTTCCTCCTTGCTGGAAGTTACGCAAAATAGGGGGATAATTTTTCGTTGGGTACCAAGAGTGCTAAATTCAGAAGCGGATAATCTCGCCAAAGCAGGCATTGGCTGACTCTATGGGCAGCGGAGATCCGAAGATTGAGGACGATTATTTCCTCAACGACGAGGAGGCTCGGGAAGGTCAATACGTACAGGGGGTAGAGGTTGTATGCGATGCATAGACGTCTGACTGGAAGGTTTAGTTGCTGGGTTTTTAAGTCTTAATTTTCTGAGTTTACCAGTAACCTGGATGTATACCTTTATTACTTGGCTTATAATGTCTGTGACTATGGAGTTGTTTTGAATCCAATATCAAGTGCACTCTTTTTCCTCCATCTAGGATTTAGGGAGGTTTTTTAATGAGGCATTTGATATTGGCGGTTTACATCAATAAAATCTACCATTTCAAAAAAAAAAAAATTAAAAAAATACAATTAACTTGTTAAACTTTTGTCTTTCCAAGTTCCCACCATCAACTCATCAAATCCATTTCCCGATTTTCTATATCAATGAAAAATTTTAATAACGTTATTTTTTCACTTCAATACTAATGGGTGGAAAAAAAATTAAGAATAATTAACCTACATCTCTTCTCTTTCATATTTTACAATTCATCTGAAAATTATTATTCACTTTTCAATTTCTCATATTTCTCACAAACACAATCACAATTGCTTATCATCAACTGTGGTGCTTGAATCCTATTGAAGTTTGTTCTTATAATTCTTGGTAAGATCATGTTTCCAATTTCTTTTTTCTTATTTTTATATATTTTCAAATTCTAGGTGAGATTGTTCTTTTAGTTTTGTTTAATAAGTTTTGGGTATGAAACGTGAATATACAAATTTTCCATCTTCATCCTTTGGTCCACCTTAATTTAATTCTAGGTTCAAACATAACCTTGAAGGTAAAATTCTGTTGGAATTTATTTCTTTTATGTGGGGTTTTAACTTTTGATTGGTTTTCTTATGTATTCATTATATTTATCGGCACAAAGTTGTTAAGTTTGTTTTTAAAATATATTTATTAAATTATAATTTCGTTTGGTTCAAGAAAGGTACTACGATAATTGCTCGGTTTAGTTTTTTTTTAAGGTTATTTGGTTTGAATGATGGTTTTTGCCTCTTTTAATAACGAGTTTTGAAGTAATAAAATCTCATTTCGATTGTTAAGTGAAACATTGAGTAGATAAAATATCTCTCTAAATAAAATAATTAAGTACAAATTTGTGTTAAAAAATTGCATTGAAACTGCCAAATTATCTCTTTTGGTAATCAAATAAAGATAATAGGCAAGTGAAAACTAATATCTCTTTTGGTAATCAAATTATTTGTGTTAAAAAATAATAGGCAATTGAAATGGTGTATTTAATTAAATAATGTTATATAATTAAATATCACTATAAAATCAACGAGGCACCAGTGGTCTAGTGGTAGAATAGTACCCTGCCACGGTACAGACCCGGGTTCGATTCCCGGCTGGTGCACCATCGAAGCCATGACGAAAACTGCGCCTTGCTGTGGAGAGTTGGGTTCTTTACACTCGTCTGATTTCCAGACGACACGATGGCGCTTCGGAGCTTCTTTTTTTTTTCCAATTGATCTCTGATGTGTGTGTAGACATAGTTTCATGCGAAGCAAATCAATACATCACTTACCCGCTTTTCCCACCATCTTGTACAAATCCATGGACGGCCGAACCATAACATTAGGCCTGGAAAAAACACCTGTTTTCGACAACAAAGCTGTTCCATTTTGCTGTATGCATAAATAAATCCGGTGACATGGACCATGCACTCAAACTGTTCGATCAAATTCCTGAACCGAAAACTGTCTTTTTTTGGAACACAATGCTCAAAGGTTATTCTAGGTTTTATTGCCCCAAAAAACATGGTAATTTATAAAATTCGTCACTAAACTTTCTTCTCGCTCCTATTTTTGTCACCGAAGATTATATTTTTTTATTGTTCATGTTTTAGTCGCTTTGCGGTTTACCTTTAAATAGTTAATGACCTTATGGCATGGAAGATGAGACTAAAATGACGCTGTTTGAAAATTTTAAATTAACATTAAAACCACGCCATTTTTAGATGCATATAAATCGTAAAACCAATGTGATTATACCAAACACTACATGGTTTTGTCCCTGCCTGGTGAGAACAAATGGAAATGGCACGTCGGGTTTTCAATATTAGTCGTAAAACCAATGCGATTATAAATCGGATAAAATAGAATTAAACGATACGATGAAATAAGTAAGTTTTTCGATGAGATGAAAAAGAATAGACTGGTTCCTTTTCGATGATTTCGGTTTCTTTGTTGTCAGTCTACTCTAAATTGAGAGATTTAAAGGTGGCAAACGGAACGACAAATATATAAGAAGCTGTGAGATAAACTGCAAGTTGATTTTGAAAAATGCTCATGGGTATATATGATTTAGAGAAATTGATTTGGCAAGAAATTATTATTGCTTTGTCTTATAACTTTATAATTTTTTTAGAAAAAATAAATTAAAATTTTATTATCTAAAGGATCAGAAAATTAATTTTATCATTATCTTTCTAAAAAAAACTTTAAAATCCAAAGGAATTAAACTAGTAATTTCTTTTATGAAGAACAATGTTTACGAATTCTGTGTTTCATATTAGGTTGATACTTTTACTTTAAAAATTTCAATTTATTTTTGCAATAGGGTAAATTATAAAATTCATCATTGAAGAAGTTTTTCGCTCTTATTTTCGTCATTGGAGATTATTTTTTTTAATTTAATTACTAAAATTATGAATTGTTCATATTTTAGTCACTTTACAGTCTGACTTAAATAGTTCGACTACTCAGTGGTAAGTCATGTGGTAAAACAATGAAGGCGACTGTTCAAATATACGATACAATCAGTATTTGGAAATGGTACACGTGAAGTGTATACACCTGAATGTTTGGTAAGTATTGCAAGGATGAAATATGTTAGTTCGAATGGATTGGGAGGCTCGATAAACCGTTGGAAGTCCTAAATTTTGCAAATCATCATTTTATTATTATTGGGCTAAATTACAAAATTGCCCATGACAATGAAATGACTAAATTGCCCTCGTTGGCCAAAATGATCGAACCATCCTTAATATATCTGATATCCTAAATGAACTTAATATAGCATTTCTCGAATTGACGGTTAAAACGAGTCAATCGAACCGGCTCATACCGGCCATAAAAGTTCGGTTTTGTTTGGTTGAAACGAGTGTGGGTCGGCCTGTTAGGCACAACCCAGAGTCCGACCCATTGAGTCCGAGCCCAAGTGGAGTCCGGTCGTATGGCCCAAACTTGTCTGTTTGAACCCGAGCCCAACCTGACCCAGTCCGACACAAATCTGCCTAACCCGAACCCTTGAGCATGACCTGACCCGAATTGACGGTTGACCCGTGGAACCGACCCGGAGCCGTTTGACCCGTACCCGACCCGAACTGAGTGAACCTGTTCGTGTCAACTCAGTGAGTCAACTCGTCCAAGTCAACTTCTTCTGAGTCAACCCAGTTGACCACTATCGTCAGCGTTGATCGTTAATCTCAGATGTCAGCATTGACCATTGACCAGTTGACTGATGGCGTCAGTGTTGACTTTGACAAAAAAGTTAACTTTTTTCCAAAAACCCCTATTTTACATTTTCGACGTCCTGAGTCTGATTTTGAAGCGCGCTTCGTGAAATTCTAACCCAAAAGCCTCCAAATTTGATATTGGACCCAAACATGCTTATGTGTTTCACCATTCAGTTTGAAGGCAATTTGATTAAGGACTAATTCTGAATTATGCTAAATTAACGGTATTGACATATCTTCGTATCTGTGATGTTGATGACGTTGAATTCAGGTTCGAGAGTGATCGAATGGAGTATCATGGTTGACCGATATAACAAGGATTAAAGTTAATACTTTACTACCTCCTACATGCTTTTGGAACATGTTGGTAATTGGTTAATGTATGAACAATTAAGGTTGATCGATTGATTATTTTTAAAGTGGTGTTGTTACGGTAAAATGATAATAAATTGGTTAAGACTGAATGACACAAATAAGGAATTGATTATCGGTAAGAATTCCAAATTTAGTGAATGATCGATAAAACATTTCACCTCATGTTGAGTTGTTTGTTTTGATATAATTATAGAAAATTTGTTAGTATTTGGAAATGGTACACGTGAAGTGTATACACCTGAATGTTTGGTAAGTATTGCAAGGATGAAATATGTTAGTTCGAATGGATTGGGAGGCTCGATAAACCGTTGGAAGTCCTAAATTTTGCAAATCATCATTTTATTATTATTGGGCTAAATTACAAAATTGCCCATGATAATGAAATGACTAAATTGCCCTCGTTGGCCAAAATGATTGAACCATCCTTAATATATCTGATATCCTAAATAATTTTTCTCCCTCTAACTTTACCTCAGTGTAAACTCTTAGAAGGCTAGAGTTTACAAAGCTCATAGGTACACTCTGACAATAGTTTTTGTATAAACAAATGAAATGTAAAACAAAATTTCGTTAACATCTTTTATATACTTGTATTTCCTTTGCCAACCTCTAATCTCTCAATTTAGAGTAGACCGAAATCATCTAAAAGGAATCGCTCCATTCTTTTTAGATACATTAAAATCTCATGTTTTGGGCGATCAATCCCAGAGTCGACCCTAGGCCCTAGCAGCAGGGGCGCCCTCCTAGGGCTCATAAATTTTAATTTTTTTAGCATTAATATCCCATTATTTTTTGATAATAAATTAAAAAAATGATGGGCCCATGAATTTATTAACCTGCCAATAACCATTATTAGATTTTTTATCAACGTTAAAAATGATTCCACTTCCCATAAAACACTAATTAAATATTTTCTTTTAAAAATTAAAAAAATCCAATTAACTTGTTAAACTTCTGTCTTTCCAAATTCCCACCATCAATTCAGCAAATCTATTTCCCGATTTTCCATTACATTGGAAAATTTTAATAACGCTATTTTTTTTCTCTTCATGTAACCCCCTCGACCCGGCCTAGCCACCAGACCGAATCGAGCAGGTTACACGGGGAAAACCGAAGAGACACTCGTTAAGGCTCCGTTCCGGTTAGCAACCCTAAACTTTTTTTTCGATTAGCTTAATCTTGTCTAAAAGCCATATTTAAAACCTATGTGAGGAGACAAGCATTGGAAAAGCAAACACGAACATGAACCACACAAGAAAGGACATTTAAGGTTAACTTTTAGCAATTAACTTCAGGCCGTATCGATACACCTATGGCCCATATCGATACGCCTTCAACGGTCAAGTTTCCCAAGGTCAACTCCAAGAGACCGTATCGATACGCCCTCAATGGTCAAGCTCCCAAAGTCAACGTCATGGACCGTATCGATACACCTAAGTCCCGTAACGATACCCCAATTTCTCGTCAAAATCTCAGATTTCTAGTGATCAAAACCTGGTACCGGTACGCCCCCGCGTATCGGTACGATATGCTTAAAATAGGAGACCGTATCGATACTGCCCTTGAGCGTATCGATACCCCCTGCACAGAAAGATAGATTTCTGTAGTTTTAAGCACAAGGAAAGCCAACACATCACACTAAGCAAGCATTTAATTAACTCATAAACACACATACACCTCAAACCAACCATGAGCATCCATTTAACATGATAGACAAATCAACGCGACAAGATTCACATTGCAAGATTCATTTAAGGAAAACATTCAAACATAGCATTCACAAAAAGGGTCAAAAGCCAAACCAAGTCAAACTTCAACATGATGAGAGGCATTACAAGCCAAGCATAACTAAACAAATTTGTCTAAAGCAAAAAGGCATGACAAACAACCTCTTAAGCCAAAAGGTCTTATCCCATTGCTTAATACTATTT
Source organism: Hibiscus tridactylites (assembly GCA_958450335.1). Classification (NCBI taxonomy): domain Eukaryota; kingdom Viridiplantae; phylum Streptophyta; class Magnoliopsida; order Malvales; family Malvaceae; genus Hibiscus; species Hibiscus tridactylites. The sequence continues at coordinate 125,449 of CAUDLX010000182.1, forward strand.
ATTGAAGTCTAAAAACCATACTTGAGCAAATCAACCCCCTTGGACTCTCCCTTGTTCTCCGAGCTGCTTCGTAGGTCTAAGGGCCTGCATTGTTGGAAAAAGGAGCGTAAGCATTTAAGCCTAGTGATCGGTGCTCAAAACAGTAGCTACAACAATGCAGTTTTAAAAACCATAGTTTGCTTGAAACTAAAATCATTTCCCTCATGCTTGAACACGTAACAAACATGCATTTATCATCTTGTGCATTTACCGAATGCATCCTCAAGCCACAAACATACCTCATGCTCATTTTCATCATACAAACAATTAAACAACTACATGCATAAGCATAAATGGAAATGAACAAAATAACATGCTTAACATGAGAATTTAAAGCACCATGGGTATATTGACACTCATCACTTTTACTCGGATATGCGGATAGTTCTCAAAACCCGCTAGACACTTCCGGTGGAATCTCACATCACCGTACCCACTCGTCTTGTAAAACATAGCTTCCGGTGGAATCTCACATCACCATACTCCTCCTTAGTGGAATCTAGCATCACTAAGGACACACGCGACTTTTACCTCGAGTGCACTCACATCCTATTGCTCGACCAACTATATCCGGTAATAAGATTTCACCTTGACAATAACACACCAAACTAACACTTACCTTGTGTTCTCATGGTCACAACCATAATCAACATGGAATAAAAAAACAATCACATGTATAACATATTAATATTCAAGGAAACATGTACTATGAAAATCATTCAAAAGCATAGTAGATGTTATCGAAAAATAAGGATTAAAAACGCTTAAAACTTACTCTTGAGCTTAGATTGGATTATCAAGCTCAATCTAAACTCCCAAAACACATCCTTAAAACTGGTATCGGTACGCCCCCACGTATTGGTATGAAGTTAAGGCTTAGAAAACCGTTTCCACTCACCGATACAACCCAAACGTTAACCGAAACACCGATTCAAGCCTCTGAACTACCCGGTCTCGCGTCCAAAGAGCCCAAACTTGTTTCCCCTACTTCTAACCAATTCAAAAAATGGTGCATTAGACCCAAATCAAGCCCCCAAACTTGCAGCAACACAGAAACTCAACACCTATCACCAAAACCAATCGATTTACACCAGAAAGCACTTCGAAACACCATCAAAACGACTCAAACCAACTAGCAGCCAAAACCCAACAAATTTACCATCAAAACTACATCTTTCAACATCCAAAACACTTACCCAAGGTTTATAAACCATCAACTCTTAGTTCTTCATAAGAACAATTCAAAAACCCAAGTTTTCAACTCCAAAAGCCCCTCATTTTTACAAGTTTCGGGTTTCCCATAACTAAGACACTATCCCAACGTTATTAGTACATCAAAACAAGATTAAAACACCTTTTAAACATAGCATCAAACAACCCAAACGAAAATTCCTTCATTTCCCCCTTTTTCTAACACAAGCATTTTTGGAAACAAATTTAAACAATGAGTTTAATGAAATATTTCATCTACAATACGTTTAAGAAAGAGAAAATCAAAACGAAAGAAGGATTACCTTGAAAACTTGCTTGGATGGAGTGGTTGAAGCAATGGAATAGTAAAAATGGTGTCTTAGAGGAAAATAACGTGAAAAGAGAGTTTGAAGAAGATGATGGTATTTTGAAAAAAACCCTTTTTACTCTTCTTCATTAAAATCTTTTAATCAAAACCGATTATCTCACATGCACTAAACTCGGGCGTTACAACTCTCCCCCACTTAAGGAATTTAGTCTTCAAAATTTACCTGTCGGAAAGAGATACATAAACTGCTTCTTCATGTCATCCTTCCTCTCCCAAGTAGCTTCTTCCACACCCTGATGTCTCCACAAAACCCTGACTAACTCAATGGTCCTCCCACGCAAAACTTTACTATCTGTAGCAAGAATCTCAGTTGGTTCTTCATCATATGACAAATCCAGATTTAATTCAATCTCTTCCACTAGCATAACATGAGACGGATCGGATCTTTACCTTCGAAGCATCGGAACGTGGAACACATCATGAATCTTCTCAAGCTTGGAGGGCAATCTCAAACTATATGCAACATGACCGATCCTCTCAACTATCTCGTAAGGACCAATGAATCTCGGACTCAACTTACCATTCATACCAAATCTCATCACCTGGGGTCCAACACCTCCGACGTTCGCTCCACCACCCGAAGGAGGAGGAAGAGGAGGCAAGTTCCCCCTTGCACATCCTCGACATTCTCAATCTTCTCAACCCTCAGATTATCCATTCTAGGCATTCCCCTTGGTCTCACCATGTTAATAGATGCAAAACTAAACAACAAACACAATAAGGGAAATGATTTGGGGTCAGCAAGGAACAAGGTCCAAGGTGCTCAAGTTTTTAAACTTAAAACCACTTACAATAATAGTATACAAGCAATGAGTGCCTTTGACTATCTCCCAACCAACATAAAGAAAACCATAAGCATACTTACAACCACCGTGTATCACAACCAACTAGCATACACAATAAAACTTACCTCACTCACCTTTCGGCTTTGCGGAAACTCAACGAAACTAGGTGAAACCTAGGCTCTGATACCAACAAATGAAACCTCTTCGACCCGACTTAGCCATCAGACCGAGTCGAGTAGGTTACATGGGGAAAACCGAAGAGAAACCCATTACGACTCCGCTCCTGTTAGCAACCCTAAACTTTTTTTCGATTAACTTAATCTTGTCTAAAAGCCATATTTAAAACCTATGTGAGGAGACAAGCAGCGGAAAAGCAAACACGAACATGAACCAAGCAAAAATGAACATTTAAGGTTAACTTTTATCAATTAACTTCAGGCCGTATCGATACACCTAGGGCCTATATTGATACGCCTTCAACGGTCAAACTTCACAAGGTCAACTCCAAGAGACCGTATCGATACCCTACAAGTTGGTATCGATACGCCCTCAATGGTCAAGCTCCCAAAGTCAACATCAGGGACTGTATCGATACACCTAAGGCATTTACCGATACCCCGATTTCTCGTCAAAATCTCAGATTTCCAGTGTTCAAAACCGGTATCGGTATGCCCCCGCGTATCGGTACGACATGCTTAAAACAGGGGACCATATCGATACTGCCCTTGAGCGTATCGATACCCCCTACACAGAAGGACAAATTTCTGTAGTTTTAAGCACAAAGAAAGCCAACACAACACACTAAGCAAGCATTTAATTAACTCATAAACACACATACACCTCAAACCAACCATGAGCATCCATTTAACAAGATAGACAAATCAACGAGACAAGATTCACATTGCAAGATTCATTTAAGGAAAACATTCAAACATAACATTCACAAAAAGGGTCAAAAGCCAAACCAAGGCAAACTTCAACATGATAAGAGGCATTACAAGCCAAGCATAAATAAACAAACTTGTCTAAAGCAAAAAGGCATGACAAAAAACCCCCTTAAACCAAAAGGTTCTATCCCATTGCTTAATACTATTTATTGAAGTCTAAAAACCATACTTGAGCAAATCAACCCCTTTGGACTCTCCCTTGTTCCCCAAGTTGCTCCGTAGGTCTAAGGGCCTGCATTGTTGGAAAAAGGAGTGTAAGCATTTAAGCTTAGTGAGCGGTGCTCAAAACAGTAGCTACAACAATGCAGTTTTAAAAACCATAGTTTGCTTGAAACCAAAACCATTTCCAAATCATTTCCCTCATGCTTGAACACGTAACGAACATGCATTTAACATCTTGTGCATTTACCGAATGCATCGACAAGCCACAAGCTTACCTCATGCTCATTCTCATCATAAAAGCAATTAACCAACTACATGCATAAGCATAAATGCAAATGAACAATATAACATGCTTAACATGAGAATTTAGAGCACCATGGGTATATTGACACTCATCACTTTTACTCGAAAATGCGGATAGTTCTCAAAACCCACTAGACACTTTCGGTGGAATATCACATCACCGTACTCACTCGTCTAGTAAAACATAGCTTCCGGTGGAATCTCACATCACCGTACTCCTCCTTAGTGGAATCTAGCATCACTAAGGCCACACGCGACTTTTACCTCGAGTGCACTCACATCCCATTGATCGACCAACTATATCCGGTAATAAGATTTCACCTTGACAATAACACACCAAACCATCACTTACCTTGTGTTCTCATGGTCACAACCATAATCAACATGGAATAATAAAAGCAATCACATGCATAACTCATTGATATTCAAGGCAACATGTACTATGAAAATCATTCAAAAGCATAGTATATGTTATCGAAAAATAAGGATTAAAAACGTTTAAAATGAACTCTTGAGCATAGATTGGCTTATCAAGCTCAATCTAAACCCCCAAAACATATTGTTAACCAAGTTAAGGCTTAGAAAACAATTTCCACTCACCAGTACAACCCAAACGATAGCCGAAACACCGATTCAAGCCTCCGAACTACCCAGTCTCGCGTCCAAAGAGCCCAAACTTTTTCCCCTACTTCTAACCAATTCAAAAAAATGGTGCATTAGTCCCAAATCAAGCCCCCAAACTTGCAGCAACACAGAAACTCAACACATATCACCAAAACCAATCAATTTACACTCGAAAGCACTTGGAAACACCATCAAAACGACTCAAACCAACTAGCAGCCAAAACCCAACAAATTTACCATCAAAACTACATCTTTCAACATCCAAAACACTTACCCAAGGTCTATAAACCATCAGCTCAAAGTTCTTCAAAAGAACAATTCAAAAACCCAAGTTTTCAACTTCAAAAACCCCTTCTTTTTACAAGTTTATGGTTTCCCATAACTAAGCCACTATCCCAACGTTATTAGTACATCAAAACAAGATTAAAACACCTTTTAAACTTAGCATCAAACAACCCAAATGAAAATTCCTTCAATTTCCCCTTTTTCTAACACGTTTAAGAAAGAGAAAATCAAAACGAAAGAAGGATTACCTTGAAAACTTGCTTGGATGGAGTGGTTGAAGCAATGGAATAGTAAAAATAGTGTCTTGGAGGAAAATAACGTGAAAAGAGAGTTTGAAGAAGATGATGGTATTTTGAAAAACCTTTTTTACCCTTCTTCATAAAAATCTTTTAATGTTCATTAAAAATGGTTTTCCCCCAATTTAATTTAACCTGAACCAATTTAATCAAAACTGATTATCTCCCGGGCCCTAAACTCGGGCATTACACTTCAATACTAATGGGAGGAAAAAATTTAAGAATAATTAACCTACATCTCTTCTCTTTCATATTTTACAATTCATTTGAAAATTATTACTCACTTTTCAATTTCTCATATTTCTCACAAACACAGTCACAATCGCTTATCATCAACTGTGGTGCTTGAATCCTATTGAAGTTTGTTCTTATAATTCTTGGTAAGATCATGTTTCCAATTTCTTTTTTCTTATTTTTATATATTTTCAAATTCTAGGTAAGATTGTTCTTTTAGTTTTGTTTAATAAGTTTTGGGTATGAAACGTGAATATACAAATTCTCCATCTTCATCCTTTGGTCCACCTTAATTTAATTCTAGGTTCATACATAACCTTGAAGGTAAAATTCTTGTTGGAATTTATTTCTTTTATGTGGGGTTTTAACTTTTGATTGGTTTTCTTATGTATTCATTATATTTATCGGCACAAAGTTGTTGAGTTTGTTTTTAAAATATATTTATTAAATTATAATTTCGTTTGGTTCAAGAAAGGTACTACGATAATTGCTCGGTTTAGTTTTTTTTTAAGGTTATTTGGTTTGAATGATGGTTTTTGCCTCTTTTAATAACGAGTTTTGAAGTAATAAAATCTCATTTCGATTGTTAAGTGAAACATTGAGTAGATAAAATATCTCTCTAAATAAAATAATTAAGTACAAATTTGTGTTAAAAAATTGCATTGAAACTGCCAAATTATCTCTTTTGGTAATCAAATAAAGATAATAGGCAAGTGAAAACTAATATCTCTTTTGGTAATCAAATTATTTGTGTTAAAAAATAATAGGCAATTGAAATGGTGTATTTAACTAAATAATGTTATATAATTAAATATCACTATAAAATCAACGAGGCACCAGTGGTCTAGTGGTAGAATAGTACCCTGCCACGGTACAGACCCGGGTTCGATTCCCGGCTGGTGCACCATCGAAGCCATGACGAAAACTGCGCCTTGCTGTGGAGAGTTGGGTTCTTTACACTCGTCTGATTTCCAGACGACACGATGGCGCTTCGGAGCTTCTTTTTTTTTTTCCAATTGATCTCTGATGTGTGTGTAGACATAGTTTCATGCGAAGCAAATCAATACATCACTTACCCGCTTTTCCCACCATCTTGTACAAATCCATGGACGGCCGAACCATAACATTAGGCCTGGAAAAAACACCTGTTTTCGACAACAAAGCTGTTCCATTTTGCTGTATGCATAAATAAATCCGGTGACATGGACCATGCACTCAAACTGTTCGATCAAATTCCTGAACCGAAAACTGTCTTTTTTTGGAACACAATGCTCAAAGGTTATTCTAGGTTTTATTGCCCCAAAAAACATGGTAATTTATAAAATTCGTCACTAAACTTTCTTCTCGCTCCTATTTTTGTCACCGAAGATTATATTTTTTTATTGTTCATGTTTTAGTCGCTTTGCGGTTTACCTTTAAATAGTTAATGACCTTATGGCATGGAAGATGAGACTAAAATGACGCTGTTTGAAAATTTTAAATTAACATTAAAACCACGCCATTTTTAGATGCATATAAATCGTAAAACCAATGTGATTATACCAAACACTACATGGTTTTGTCCCTGCCTGGTGAGAACAAATGGAAATGGCACGTCGGGTTTTCAATATTAGTCGTAAAACCAATGCGATTATAAATCGGATAAAATAGAATTAAACGATACGATGAAATAAGTAAGTTTTTCGATGAGATGAAAAAGAATAGACTGGTTCCTTTTCGATGATTTCGGTTTCTTTGTTGTCAGTCTACTCTAAATTGAGAGATTTAAAGGTGGCAAACGGAACGACAAATATATAAGAAGCTGTGAGATAAACTGCAAGTTGATTTTGAAAAATGCTCATGGGTATATATGATTTACAGAAATTGATTTGGCGAGAAATTATTATTGCTTTGTCTTATAACTTTATAATTTTTTTAGAAAAAATAAATTAAAATTTTATTATCTAAAGGATCAGAAAATTAATTTTATCATTATCTTTCTAAAAAAACTTTAAAATCCAAAGGAATTAAACTAGTAATTTCTTTTATGACTTTATTGTAACACCCCTAAAATGTATGTATACATTTAATGTTAAGAGTTTTAAAAAAATGAATGAAAAATGAAACAAAAGAAAGGGAGTGATGCCTGGTACTGTTAAACCGACAACCTAGGTTTGGGTTGCATGAGACTTAGCCAGTGGAGCTAAGATCTTTTATGGTATTAGACTGCACTGATTTATTATTCAAGTGGTTCTCAAAATGTCAGAAGCGAATAAAATAATAAAAAAGTCTAAAATATCTCACTTGCCCCCCTTTTTTGGTTCATTTAATTCCTTTTTATCTGCCCAAAAAGATAAGTTTCCCGACCCATCACCTCCCTAACCACCCAAGTTCGCCTGCTATCTCTGATCTCCCTCGCCGCGCCGCCGTGGCCACCACCGCCCTCACCCACAGAATCGCCATCATGTCCCAATCAGACCCCAGCCACCACTCGCCATGTTTCCCCGTCGTGCGCCATAAAGAGCAACTCAAAGGTTCGGTTGTGACCCAAACCCTTGTCATCTCCATTTTTTTGACGTTTCGACCATCGTTTGTCTCTCGTTCGTTGCACCACCGCCTCCAGTGTGTGGTTGAGGTGTTGGATTGTGCTAGGTAGGTCAATCTAAGGTGGGGATTAAGTTGGTAGCTTAATATCTTGTTTGACTTTATGAGTTCTTGCTTAATGTGCATAAATGTGGACTTGTGTAGTATGTGTTCGTTATGCATGTCGATATATATTGATGTGGTATAATGGTGATGATATGTTGTGTTGCATGATTGTGAAATCATGGTGAGACTTGTTAGTATGTTGGCACTAGTTATAATTACCGAGTATAAATGATCGATCATTAGGATGAGTGTGCACACGGTAAGAGTCTAATTTGCACGTGGCCTTGGTGATGTGTAAGAATGGAGTGGTTCCTTTTCGATGATTTCGGTTTCTTTGTTGTCAGTCTACTCTAAATTGAGAGATTTAGAGGTGACAAACGGAACGACAAGTATATAAGAAGCTGTGATATAAACTGCAAGTTTATTTTGAAAAATGCTCATGGGTATATATGATTTAGAGAAATTGATATGGCAAGAAATTATTATTGCTTTGTCTTATAACTTTATAATTTTTTTTATAAAAAATAAATTAAAATTTTATTATCTAAAGGATCAGAAAATTAATTTTATCATTATCTTTCTAAAAAAACTTTAAAATCCAAAGGGATTAAACTAGTAATTTCTTTTATGAAGAACAATGTTTACGAATTCTGTGTTTCATATTAGGTTGATACTTTTACTTTAAAAATTTCAATTTATTTTTGCAATAGGGTAAATTATAAAATTCATCATTGAAGAAGTTTTTCGCTCCTATTTTCGTCATTGGAGATTAATTTTTTTTAATTTAATTACTAAAATTATGAATTGTTCATATTTTAGTCACTTTACAGTCTGACTTAAATAGTTCGACTACTCAGTGGTAAGTCATGTGGTAAAACAATGAAGGCGATCGTTCAAATATACGATACAATCAGTATTTGGAAATGGTACACGTGAAGTGTATACACCTGAATGTTTGGTAAGTATTGCAAGGATGAAATATGTTAGTTCGAATGGATTGGGAGGCTCGATAAACCGTTGGAAGTCCTAAATTTTGCAAATCATCATTTTATTATTATTGGGCTAAATTACAAAATTGCCCATGACAATGAAATGACTAAATTGCCCTCGTTGCAAATCATCAAATATACGATACAATATCAGTATTGTTCATGTTTTAGTCGCTTTGCGATTTACCTTTAAATAGTTAATGACCTTATGACATGGAAGATGAGACTAAAATGACGCTGTTTGAAAATTTTAAATTAACATTAAAACCACGCCATTTTTAGATGCATATAAATCGTAAAACCAATGTGATTATACCAAACACTACATGGTTCTGTCCCTGCCTGGTGAGAACAAATGGAAATGGTACGCCGGGTTTTCAATATTAGTCGTAAAACCAATGTGATTATAAATCGGATAAAATAGAATTAAACAATACGATGAAATAAGTAAGTTTTTCCATGAGATGAAAAAGAATGGACTGGTTCCTTTTCGATGATTTCGGTTTCTTTGTTGTCAGTCTACTCTAAATTGAGAGATTTAGAGGTGGCAAACGGAACGACAAGTATATAAGAAGCTGTGATATAAACTGCAAGTTTATTTTGAAAAATGCTCATGGGTATATATGATTTAGAGAAATTGATATGACAAGAAATTATTATTGCTTTGTCTTATAACTTTATAATTTTTTTATAAAAAATAAATTAAAATTTTATTATCTAAAGGATCAGAAAATTAATTTTATCATTATCTTTCTAAATTTTTTTTAAAATCCAAAGGGATTAAACTAGCAATTTCTTTTTATGAAGAACAATGTTTACGAATTCTGTGTTTCAGATTAGGTTGATACTTTTACTTTAAAATTTTCAATTTATTTTTGCAATAGGGTAAATTATGATTTAGCGAAATTGACATGGCAAGAAATTATTATTGCTTTGTCTTATAACTTTATAATTTTTTTAGAAAAAATAAATTAAAATTTTATTATCTAAAGGATCAAAAAATTAATTTTATCATTATCTTTCTAAAAAAAACTTTAAAATCCAAAGGAATTAAACTAGTAATTTCTTTTATGACGTTATTGTAACACCCCTAAAATGTATGTATATATTTAAAGTTAAGAGTTTTAAAAAATGAATGAAAAATGAAACAAAAGAAAGAGAGTGATGCCTAGGACTGTTAAAACGACAACCTAGGTTTGGGTTGCATGAGAGTTAGCCAGTGGAGCTAAGATCTTTTATGGTATTAAACTGCACTGATTTATTATTCAAGTGGTTCTCAAAATGTCAGAAGCGAATAAAATAATAAACAAGTCTAAAATATCCCACTTGCCCCCTTTTTGGTTCATTTAATTCCTCTTTATCTGCACAAAAGATAAGTTTCCCGACCCATCACCTCCCTAACCACCCAAGTTCGCCTGCTATCTCTGATTTCCCTCACTGCGCCGCCATGACCACCACCGCCCTCACCCACAGAATCGCCATAATGTTCCAATCACACCCCAACCACCAATCGCCCTGTGTTCCCCGTCGTGCGCCATAAAGAGCAACTCAAAGGTTCGATTGTGACCCAAACCCTTATAATCTCCATTTTTTTGACGTTTCGACCATCGTTTGTCTCTCGTTCGTTGCACCACCGCCTCCAGTAGATTCCTCGTATCACGACGAGCAAAGCCATACAACTGATCATCAGTTCATCGTCGTTAAGGGTGTTGCCAAAACCTCGTCGCTTTTAAACTGTTTTCACCGTTTTGGGTAAGTTGGTAAAGATTTTGATTTAATTATAAGTTTTTGGATGAAATGGCTTGTAATGGTGGTGTTTAGCATTATTCCAGTTGATTTCTGGCCGTTTGAGGCTGCGAGTGAGAGTCACGCGCTACCAGGGATGAATTTCGGCCACTGTTCTATTACCCAACAGTTAAACCGGTTTTAACCAATTGTGAACCGGTCTGACTCACCGAGCCAACCGAACCGGCCCAGACCGGTCATAAAACTTCAGGCTTGTTTGGTTAAAACGCGTGTGGGTCGGCTTGTTAGGCACAACCCAGAGTCTGGCCCATTGAGTCCGAGCCCAAGTGGAGTCCGGCCGTATGGCCCAAACTCGTCTGTTTGAACCTGAGCCAACTTGACCCGGTCCGACCAGAATCTGCCTAACCCAAACCCTTGAGCATGACCTGACCCGAACTAACCGTTGACCCGTGGAACTGACCCGGACCTGTTTGACCCATACCCAACCCGAACCGAGTCAACCGTTCATGTCAACTTAGTGAGTCAACTCGTTCGAGTCAACTCAGTGAGTCAACTCATTCGAGTCAACTCAGTGACTCAACTTCTTCCGAGTCAACCTAGTTGACCGCTATTGTAACCCCTTTAACCCGGCCTAGACGGTTGACCCAAATTAAGAAAGTCACACGGGGAAAACCAAAGTCAACCCGAAAGTCAACCTTGATTAACGACCTTTTTTTTAAACTTGTCTAGATGCACATTAACCCTAGTTATGATCATTCAAACATCATACTCAAAGATCATAAACATCAGAGATCAAACAGGGACCCAATTGAACAATTTACAACTTTAGGGACCAAATTGTAAATTCTGTAAATTTTAAGGCCTTAACCCAAATTAAAGTTACCATCTTGAAATTAATCAGGTTTCATGCTTCTCTGCAAAATTTCAGCTCAAACGGACATCCCAAACTCATACAATTGCACAAACAAGATTCAGGACCAAAATGCAAACTTTCCAAAACATTTAACTACCAATGTCAGCCCCCAACGGTCACGTGTTCCGAAATAGGGAGCACCTGTTTCGAAACGCGGGGCCGTTCCGCAACGCGTACCAAAATGAGGGCTGGCAGAGGGCTTCCCGTTTCGAAACGGTGTCTCCCCGTTTCGGACGCCTGGGTTGATTGAAGGCACCCGTTCCGAAACGGTAGCCACTGTTCCGAAACAGCCTGCACAGAATGCAGCAAAATGCATGCAAAGTAAAGGTACCTGCAATCACATCCGCGTCATTCCTCCCCTCCCTCTGAGCATACACTCTCGCTTGACCTCCACCTTCAGGCTGAATAGCCACAACATGGGCCACTCCACGACCACCTTCCTCTCTCCGCTGGAAATTACCACGGCCGCGCCCACGACCTCTCTGCGGAGCAGCAACAACAGGAGCACGTACTTGGCCACCAGCCAACATAGGACACTCTCGCCTCAAGTGATCCGCAGATCCACAATTCCAGCATCCATTACCAGCTGCCGCAACAGGAGCTTGCACCTCCCTCACAACACGAGGACAGTCACGCTTCATGTGACCACGTGAACCACAAATCCAACAAGCACTCGGATCAGCTCTAGCATTGCCTCCCCGAGCAGATGCTCCACCACCTCTCTTGGCTGAGGACTGATACTTCTGATCGCGTCCCCTCTTGTTCCGTCCACCACCAGAACTATACTCAGCTGATCGCTTACCAGCACTTGCTCCAGCACCTCTGGCAGATAAACCCAAGTTCATCTCAATATCCTTGGCTCGGCCTACCAACACATCAAAATCATCATACTCGGTGGCCAGCACATACATTTTCACATCCGTCACTAAACCATAACGGAATCTTTCACACCTCGCCCGCTCATCAGGTACCAGCTCAGGTGCATACTGACTGAGTCTAACAAACTGAACCTCATACTCAGCCACAGTCATGCTCCCCTGGGTAAGAGACATGAACTCACGCTTCTTTTCATCCAGGTACCTCACACCAAGATACCTCCTCTTGAACACATTCTGAAAGAATGTCCAAGTTATGTCAGCCTTAGCCATCCCAGCTATAGTGGTCGTCCACCACGTATAAGCATCATCCTGAAGCAAAGACACTACACAACCCAGCTTTTGCACATCAGTGCAACTCATCTGACCCAAGATCCTCTTGGTACTCTCCAACCAGGATTCAGAACCCTCAGCAGACAAACCCCTGAACTCAGTCCCACCAAGACTGCGTAAACGCTCCAAAGGTAGTCTAAATCCAGCATCTCCCTGATGCCCAGCTCCATGAGCTCCAGCTACTGCCGCTCGAAAAGCACCAGCAATAGCTTGCACCAACATCGTCATGTCAGGCATAGCTTGCCCCTGACCAACCTCAGGTCTAGCAGCTCCAGCACCAGCTGCAGCTTCAGCTCTTTCACCCTCAGCACCACCACCACCAGGCGGAGGAGGAGGTAACACCACACTACCCGCGTTTTCCTCATTCTCATTCTCATTCGGAGCCGTAGCTCGCACATTACTTCTCAACTCTCTACGTGGTGCCATACTTTAACCATGCAATCACAATGCAACTAAACAAAGTTAGGCCAAGCAAGGTAAGCAATCCAAGTACTCAAGCTCAATTTCACTTAAAATCAACATCATTACTTAGCTTTGATTTGGCAATGGGTACCCACAACATGCTTCACCACAGCATACAACTCAATTGCATCAAATTCACAAGCCACTAAACATGCTTTCACTCAATCAAGCATACATAGCATACATACTTCAATCATGCACACATTCATTCCCAATTACTCGAGAACTCAGCTCTGATACCACCAAATGTAACCCCCTTAACCCGACCTAGACGATTGACCCAAATTAAGAAAGTCACACGGGGAAAACCAAAGTCAACCCGAAAGTCAACCTTGATTAACGACCCTTTTTTTAAACTTGTCTAGATGCACATTAACCCTATTTATGATCATTCAAACATCATACTCAAAGATCATAAACATCAGAGATCAAACAGGGACCCCATTGAACAATTTACAACTTTAGGGACCAAATTGTAAATTCTGTAAATTTTAAGGACTTAACCCAAATTAAAGTTACCATCTTGAAATTAATCAGGTTTCATGCTTCTCTGCAAAATTTCAGCTCAAACGGACATCCCAAACTCATACAATTGCACAAACAAGATTCAGGACCAAAATGCAAACTTTCCAAAACATTTAACTACCAATGTTAGCCCCAACGGTCACGTGTTCCGAAACAGGTAGCACCTGTTTCGAAACGCGGGGCCGTTCCGCAACGCGTACCGAAACGAGGGCTGGCAGAGGGCTTCCCGTTTCGAAACGGTGTCTCCCCGTTTCGGATGCCTGGGTTGATTGAAGGCACCCGTTCCGAAACGATAGCCACTGTTCCGAAACAGCTTGCACAGAATGCAGCAAAATGCATGCTTAAACACACAATTGATCAACCATACATGCTCCAAATGCTACCAAACTTTACCAGCAACTCATACAACATACATGAGACATACTTGCATCAACCAATCAACAATATATCATCATATATGGAAAGCCCCAATTCTAATGGCATGCTTCCTACACAAGCTAACCATTCAAGCATAAACCTCCAAATAAAACATGTAATGGCCAAATACACAAACCAGCATTATTAACAACTTTAAGCATACTTAGGGAGTTCAAAACATCTCCCAAAACATTCACAGAGGTCCCCCATTGCCAAATGCCAAAGCTAAAAAGTGTTAAAGAAATCCTTCCCATACTTGAGCTTAAATCCCACTTGTTTGCTTGCCTTCCTTGCTGCCCTTAAGTACCTTAATGATCTGCATTATTGATTTAAGAAAACGAGAGAGAGCGTAAGCAAAAGCTTAGTGATGAATGCTCATTAAACCATTCAATAATGCATTTATAAAACACTTTATAAATCATACTTCAAATCATCATTTACTCATGCTCAAAGCAATTTAAACAAGCATTACATGCTTCCATATCATAACATGTCATATTGGCCACAAGTGATAAGTTCCATCTTTTTAAAAACAAGATCAACATAAGACTCACACATGGACTTTTAAACATCATTGTGATCTTATAATACACAAGAACCACACAAGGACTTTTAACCACCTTTGTGTTCTTTACAAGTTTCACCCCAAGGACTTTTAAACACCTTGGCCCCAAGGACTTTTAAACACCTTGGCCCATGGACTTTTAAACACCATGGCAAGGACCACACAAGGACTTTTAACCACCTTTGTGTCCTTAACAAGAACCATCCAAGAACTTTTAACCACCTTGATGTTCTTAAGTAACAAGGCTCACTCAAGGACTTTTAACCACCTTAGTGACCTTACAAGAATCATCATGGACTTTTAACCACCATGAAGTTCTTAGAATCCACAAGGCTCACTCAAGGACTTTTAACCACCTTAGTGACCTTAACCTTTTTCAAACATCACTTGCCAATATACATCATTATCATCAAATAATCCACTGTTTTAAAGCATTTAACCAAGCCATATTCATCAAGCATTTTAAAGCATCAAACCACATTTAATCAATGTTCAAAAACAAGGAACTCTTACCTTGAGCTTCCTTCAACATATGGCTTACAAAATCAGCAATAACCATGCTAAATCATGCTTTCAAAACAGAATTTAAAACATGCAATAAATCACATTGCATCACAACCAAACCATGGCCACCACTAGAGAGTTTTTCCAAAATCTTACACTTGAGCTTAGTAAAGTTGTTTAGACTTAAACTAAGCTCCCAAGACATTGGTTTCAAAGCTGAAAACCCATTTTCACTCACCGATTCCGCTTCGCCTCTCGCCGAAGCACAAATCAAGCTTCCGGATCACCACCAATTGGATCCAAAGATGACTCCCCTGTTTTAAACACATCAAAGCAGAGGATTAATGCATCATCATGCATCAATAGCTTCAATGAAAGCACCTAAACTCGCTGCTCTCATCCACACTCCATTTTCGGCCACCAATCACAACCGAAAATGCATCCAAACCACTCCTCAACAAAGCCCAGCCATAAACCATCAAAACTAAACATCCTTTAACATCATTCAACAACTAAAAAGGACCTAATAACATCCTTATACCTCCAGCAACATCAGATCCACAAGATCACCTCAAAAACAACCAAGAATCACAAGCTAAACTTAGGAAACTCAACCTATCCGGGATTGCATTAATTAAAACTCAATTCCTTATCAAATTAACATTCATTTATCATCAAAAACACACTTCAAATCACAGCTTTAACAGATCAAACGAAAATCTATCAAAAATCACCAAATCTTGCATTTTAAGCCAAGATCCATTTCACAACTTAAAAGCCATTTATAAAACATCAATTAAGGATTGAGAACTTAGGAATTTCAGTAAAGAACTGA